>QLOH01000420.1:600000-947972 GCA_026901365.1 Sesbania bispinosa
AGAAAAGGTTGAGAAGCATGATTCATTACTTCTGGACTAATAAGGAGTAATACAATTTAAAGGAATGATGAATCATAAAAATCAGAAGCTGTCAAGCACTTCTCTGAATCTCCAGAAGCATGAAAGAAGCTTCTAAGAAGAACTTCAAATGAAAGCATATTAGAAGGGAGATTCACTTAAAAGAAGAGAAATCATTAGATGCAAGTACAACTCAGAAAAAAGGCTTCAAATATATCACAGAAGCATAGCATTACAGCTGCAGCCCATCAGAAGCATTCACAGCTCATCAGAAGCAGAATTCTGCAGAAGCAACAGTTGCAGCAGAATTCTGCAGAAGCAACAGTTGCAGCAGAATTCTGCAGAAGCATAGATCAATGGCAGGATCTGTAATTACTTCATCTGATGAATTAGCTAAGTTAAACAAGTCTATTTACACTTGAATACATCCAGAGATCCTCCTCAACATTGATCAGAAGCATAGGTGAAGAGAAGAACCAGTATGCTGTCTGCAGGAGCATGGTTCTGCAGAAGCATGAAGCTGGTCAAACAGCCAGCTGCACTTGGCAGCTTTAACAGCTGTACCTCAAAGGGACTTGTCAAAAGGCACAGCTGGACCATTTGGACTGATCCCCAACGGCTACAAGGCTCCTCACCTATAAAAGGAGGTGTTCTCTTCACAATGAGACACACCTCTCCCTCCAGAAGCATAATAGAATTCTGACTCAATACTTCCTGCTTCTGGAACACATTTTCTCTCTCCTCAGATTTTCTTTCATCAGCTTGAATATCTCATTGAGGGGGAGTTCTGCTCACTAGAAGCTGCTAATACTGTTCTGATTGTAATCTAGTGAGCTTTGTTCATTTTTACACTTTACCTTTGCTGTATTGTGCTTCTGCAAGGTCCAAGAGATTGCTGTGTTGTGAAATCTCTTGGGACAGGTTCTGTAAAGTGTTTGAGAGGTTGTCAAGGCTCTGGAGTGAGCCTGTGTGAGTTTGTAAAGGCTTGAGTGCAAGCCTTTGTTAGTGTGAAGTCTGCAGAAGCAAGTTCTGCCGATTTCTGATCCTGTGCTTCTGCAGAAGGTTCTGCAGTAAGACAGGAACTGTTATTGCAGTGTGTGTTGTGTTTGTGTGAAGCCTGAAGAGGCTGTGGGAAAAGAATACTAGTGGTAGTGTGTACCCAAGGTTGTAATTGAGATTGTTAGTGAGAAAATCCTACTGGAGGTAGCCTTTGGTTGGAAAAGGTGAACCAGTATAAATCCTTTGTGTCATCTTCTTTCTCTCAACTCTTAATTACTGCATGAGCATACAAAGTTTTTAAAACTACCTAATACCTAAGTGAGTGTTAACTAAATTGGTTCCATCAAAGGAATCCTACTTTCTGCATAATAAGCATTATTCTAACAAGTATAGTTTTGAAGATACATCTTCTAATAAAGAGCCAAGAACTAATCTTGAGCAGACTTTTATTAAAAGATAAACTTGCAGAATTTTAAAGAGATCACAATTCAACCCCCGTTCTTGTGATCAAACCATTTTACTTCATTAGAAACAAATTCCGCAAACCCTGTATGAAGCCTCCAACAGTCAAGAACCCGAAACGGTTTAGGCCCCCAATTAAGACATTTATGTTTAAGTAGAATAGCACAATGATTAGATACACTTCTTTTGAGCCCCCACTGAGAAGTGTGATTCCAAAGTCCCATCCACTCGGGAGAGACAAGAAATCTATCCAACCTACTCATACACAAACCATCACTTTTATACCATGTGAATTTTCTCCCAATCAATGGAAGGTCCAATAAATCTGCATTGACAATAAAATCAACAAAGCAAGACATATCCTCCCTCCTCCACAAACTTAGCGCACCTTTCCTCTCAAACTCTGATTTAACAGCATTAAAATCGCCCCCAAAACACCACAACCCACCCCCATACTGCCTTTTAACTTCTAATAATTTTATCCAAAGGTTTTTTTTTACCCAACAAATCACACAGAGCATAGACGTTAACAATGGTACAAAAAACCTTCTCCAACCCCCACCAGCCACTAACACCTATGTAGTTTGAATCAACAAAAATATCTTGTACCGAAAAGATAGATTTCCTCCACATAGATAACAGTCCCCCAGACAACCCCATAGAAGGAACAAAAACCCAACCAAGCTCCTCACCACCTCCTATTGCATCACAAAAATTCTGCTCTATTAACTCTTTTTTAGTTTCCTGGATACATATAAAATCTACACCCTCCGAGAAAAAAATATTCTTGATCTTCACCCTTTTAATCCTCCCCCAATCCCCCTAATATTTATTGAAGCAATAATCATAGGCAACATTAAATATCACCAAAACTAACACATGGGAGCAAAGGTCACCTCGCTAATGCATTCCGCCCAATTGCTAGCCTGTTACGTGTCTCCATTTCTTCCAACCTCTTCAACATTACCAACTCATCCTTGGAACCAGAAATACCTAGCTCCAATCCAAGTTGCCACACAGTACTAGCAACTTCATTTGGAGTTTTCTCAAGAAGCAAATGACCAGCATTCAGATCCAAGTCTTGCACTGAATTTGGAACAGGAGGACGTAACTATTTCCTGGGTCTCCCCCGCTTCCTTTTTGGCTGACTGATAGCTTTATTGCAATTAAGGCCTATGGATTCCAAACCTGCATAATCCCACTCATCCACCATGGTAATAGTGACATCGCACAATGTAGAAACAGACAACACCATATTGGATTCTTGAGGGGAAAGAACTAAATCTTTACTCAATCTAGATCTGACACCCGCTTTAGAGACGTTAAAGTCCCTTACTAGTTGTTGTTCACTATTAAGGCCCCGTAGTTTAGATCCCAAGCACTCACTCTCCAAATCCATTTGTTGCGGAATATTTGCATCTATTGGGCCAGATACAGTCAGGACACACTCATATATTGGGCCTTGTATATTCACAATTGAGCCATGATCCACGGACCCACCAACACCAAAAGAATCCGGACCCATAGCTGCACGCCCAACAATGCATGATATATTTTGGGCTTCGATAACAACTTGGGCCTTGACACCACACCCTTCCTTTTGACCGACTTCTATACCCTCTGAAATACGCTCTTGCTGAACCAGGGACTCGGGTGAAGAAGTCGCGTATTTCTCATCACCCGTATCTACTCCTTGTTGGGCTTCAACTTGGGCCCCAAAACATGTCCCCTCTTAAAGAGCAAGAACACAACCTTTAGACCCATTAAATGTAGCCTCAAGAATACCATCCAGAACATTCCCACTCTTCTAACCATTAGGCTCATGTTCTGGTAATTGTTCCCCAATTAAAATATCATTAACTGCCAATGATACAGGATCCCGCTCAATGGACTGCAATCTCGCATAGCCTTCAAATTCATCCTGATTAATAGCTAGATCATCAATCAAATCCGGAAAACCTTGATTCAAATTCGAATGAATAGTATCCCCCCAAATAATCGCCCAATATTTCTCTCATTTCAAAATCTAGTGCCTCAGAGCCACACTCCTCAGAAGAAAATTCTTCTGATGAACAAAAATTTGAGTCCACCATGTGAGAGTTGACTTGTTGGATACTTGGTAACACCTTCCACGGGTTGAGAAAAGGTTCCTCAAAAAGGCTAATGGAAATATCGAATCATTAATCTTTACTTTAATCCTCCTAATGATGGATTCCAAAGAAGAGGTTTGAATTAAGACAAATGCCACGTCCAATCGAGACTTCTTTTTTGTATTTGTATCAATACACACATACCTTCCTAGTGGAGTAACTAGCATTTGGAAGAACTTTTCTGACCATGCATGAATTGGAACTCCCTGACAACGTACCCACACATACCTATTGCGCACCACATGATCTTGATACCAAGGTTCAATGGAAACAAACCACCGAGAGAACATATCCTCCACTTCATTAACTAATTCCAGAACATCCTCACCGTCTTCAAGTTGAATTAACACCAAATCATCACCCATCGGAACCACCTTAATCGACCTTATACCTTCCGCTACAATTTTGTCTTGTAATACAAATACCTCATCCACTTGATGCACTCGTCCAACAAAGCACCTTTTCAACCACTCCATCTCTGTACTCTCCACTGAGAACTCCAATCCATTCCAACTATTATCAGATTTGGGTTGTTGCATTTGCTTAACTTTCCATCTTTGTTGTACCTTACCCTGCACTGCCTCCGCATAACTACGTTCACCCACTAATCCACCAGAACCATAGGTACCGCTTCTTAGCATTGTTCTCTCCTTGCAAGACTCCTTCAATGGCACATTAGGAAGCTTGCACCTTTTGAATTTTGACTGATTAACCCGTAATTTGAATGAACCGATCCAAATTTGCCTCAACCTTTTTTCCAACCAATCTATATTCCCACTCTCTGCAAACCTGACAAAACCAAACCTTTTCCCCCATTTATCCCTTTTTTTGGAATAAAAACATCAACAACCTTCCCACCCCACAGTGTAAATATTCTCCATAACTCCCCAATATCAAATTCTTCTGGAAAATTCGTGAAGAAAAACGTTAAATACTCATCAAGTTGCTTGAAACATTGGTTATTCAAATCGCGTGTTGGTCGTATGTCCTTTCTTGTCGTATCCCATTGCGGTCGTGATCCTTTCTTCTTCCTCGGTCTCACCAAAGTCCACTCATCCTCCCCCTCTCTCTCACTCGTGAGTTTTTTATCCCTCTGCTAGCTTATTTATGTGCTCGATGATATTTACATTAGATGTTTATGTGAGGTTTACCCCAAAACGTATATTAAGCATTGCTCTTACCGTTTTACAATACCCGTCTCAAAGTTATAAATTCAATATTGAAAAAAATTATACCTTTGATATTTTAAATATTAAATTATTCCATCTCTAATATACCATTTTAATTTTAAAAAAATTATTTTTTTATGATATCATGCTTAACCATCCGATCAAAGTCAAAATCTCTTAAAAATTATTTTATTATTTATAATATATTTTATTTTAAAGTGCAAAGACTGATTATTATGATTAATATAATAAAATGATAAAAAAATTTATTTTGTTTTGTGGTAGTTATCTTAGAGTTAACAAATCAATCCTACATGCCACTTCGGACAGATATGAATTAGAAAGGCACATCAACAATATAACGTAGAGTAAAGGAGAATATATAATTAGTGTTTCTTTTTATTTTTTTCATTGGAATTTTTAATAAAGTTAAAAAAATTTAAGTAGATTACATTATCATGTAAATGTTCAATTAGGGTCTGTTTGTATGAATGAATTGAAATTGTAGTTTAGAATTTTTAATTATAATTCCAGTTTTGTTAGAACTGTAATCGGTTAGTAGTCAACAATCTGCTAATAGCATCTACCTGGAGAATGTGGGAGGCATCAACAAGAAAGGACGTATATTTGGATTAGGATCTCAAGCTACAACTTTGAAGAATTCTTCTACTTCACATTCCATTTCTACTGATGGAGCATCATCGGAAGAGGTTGATGCAATGAAGGCTAAAATTGATGCATTAACAACTGAGTTTCAACAAAAGAATCTTGAACAAGAAAAGATAAAGCAAAAGATGGACCAATGGGAGCAAAAGTTTGAGAGGCTTATGTCTTAAGATGTAGATGAAATATTACTATAAAAATGTATATAGGAAGTTTGAATTGATAAAAAAAATAGGAAAAAAAAACAAAGAATAGAGATAGAAATTAGAGACGGATTTCCCAATATTAACTTCTTCGGATTAGAGACGGAACATAAGTCTGTCGCAAGTTAGAGATGAAAACTTCAAACATAGAGACGGAATAGAACTTACTACTTTAGCGACGGACAACTAACTCCGTCTCTCAGAGACGGACAATTAATTCCCTAGAGACGGATTGATTCCGTCTCTGTTAGAGACAGAATCACTTAATATTTATTATACTATTCGAGACGGATTTATTAACTTCTAGAGAGGGAAAAATTTCGTCTCTACTCAGAGACGGACATAAACATTTCGTCGCTAAAAAATTTGCCACGTCCAAATCAGCGACCACTTTGATTTCGTCTCTGATTCCGTCTCTAACCCTGTTAGCAACGGAAAAAAGGCATTTTAGAGACGGAACTTTTCCGTCTCTATTTTTTATTTTTCTAGTAGTGTTTTATAAATATCTTAAATTGATCAAATGTAAAATATGAAAAGTTAGTAGGTTAGAGCCTTATTCCAGCAACACAACACCCTTGAAAAATCAAGTAAGTATTGAATGTGTAAATAAACAAATTTCATTAGTATAATGGAGCACATGGAGCAACTGATATAAAAATGTTTAAGTTTAATAAATGGTTTTGAATTCTACTTTGAATATGCACTTGCATTACCTCTGGAGTAGGATACATATGTTCTCACACCAAAAAGCAAATTTCATTAGTAACACATTAATTTTTATTCTTGGAATGAGTTTTTACATAAGTATAAGGAATTGATGTAAATTTTGGCAAGTGCACGAAATTATTGCAAGTATTCAATAGTGAGTTAGAGTATCGTATCCATATAGATTGAAAACTCAATTACCAAAACACAGAGGAATTATCTTGTTGGATAAGAAGAATCGAGTTGTAGCAAGTGACATTTAAACTATGCAGAAAACTAAACCAGGAGAATTTAAACTAAATATTTAGAACAAGGCAAGAACAGTGAAAAGCAAAATCAACAAAGTGGTTAGGATTTGATTCCTTTTAACTCTCACTCCATGTAAATTAAAAGAATGTTTAACTCAATAATTATGATTTAATTCATGATCCAATACTAGTTTAGTTAAAACTCAATACCTTGGTGAATTAACCCTATATCATCAGTCAAGAATCCTAAATCCTTAGCTGGATTTAGTGAGGACATGCATCAATTTCAAGATATAATAAAGATCACACAAGGATTAACTCTTATCCCTAGGTAATTAACTTCTCATATTTTTTACTTCAGATCCAATTGTTTTTCTTCAATTTTCCAATTGTGAGAATCACTCTCAATTCATACATTGGTTGATCAAGTCAATGAAATATTAAGATTCGAAGTAAACAATGTAATTGCATCATAAAAAACTGAATTGAAATCAAGAATGAAATTTACATGGAGTTTGAATTAAAATTCCCCAATCCCTAACCAAAGTAATTTAGAAAATCATTACAATGGAGAAGAGAGGAAAGAAATGAAAGGAAAACTCTAGAAGACACTCCATTATACATGAACCCTACCTTCCACCTTGGTTTGAATCTTCGGGAGAAGGAGAGAAAAGATAGAATTTGTGTTTTTCAACCTAAAAGTGTGAAAGAAAAATGAACTAAAGATAGTTATAAAATCCTATTTATACTTGTTGTTATCTCGCGTGAGGACATGATATTTTCTAGATGTCCTCACGAGAGCATCCAGAGGCTTCAAATGCATTCTATTCAGTCGTGTCCCTACAAGCAAAAAACAATGTGTGTCAACACGAAGTAACTCTGGCTTGAGATGCATTATGTTAGCTTGTGTCCTCACAGGAAGGAAATAACATGTCCCCGCATGCAGTGATAGAATTGGAATTTGCTTTTCCTTTAGTTATTGTTGGGACATGGAAGCTTTGTTATCCTTACAAAACACCAAAATCCCAAGAATACCTACAAAATTAACAAAACAACAATAAAAATCACACGTTTTAATAAAACTATGAATTAACACTAAAACTCCTAAATGTAAAACTTTTAGACTATTTTACACACAAAATCATACTAATTACTATTACTTATATGTTAATTACACCTATAAATCAACTAATAGTATGGATTTATCACAATCCCACACTTAGAATTTTGCTTATCCTCAAGCAAATCAATAAAGCTTGATCAAGGATATTTCACAATATAATGCAAAGGGGTTGGAATCCACAAGTGATCTTTCTAAGTTTCACAATTTCTTTCCAAAATTAACCACTCACTGTTAAGTTCATTCTTCAAATAATTTCACACAAGTGGTGCAAACAATTAACACAATTGAAATACTTCCCAAAATGTGTTATTAGTTCTACTCTTGAAATATTGCAAGATAACATGTGCAATAGTTTCACAAAACAGAACATGAATTACAATCACTATCCTCATCGATTTAGTGTTTCACTCGCCACTCAAAAGTGTTTGAGGACAATGTTTACTCTCAAAATTGCTACTCAACTTAAGAATCATTACCATAAGCTTGAAAATATTCTAAAATCTCCACCGCATATGCAAATGCAAAACCATATATCATGAGGATTTTTGTTGGGTTGTAATGAGGGTAGGGACTAGGAAGGATAAGATTTAGGATCTAGTTAAACCAAGAGAAAATTATGGGATATAGGTGATTAGTAGAAAATTAAGCATGGAGTTAAGTGTTCAACTCACTTCAATCCCTTTTATTTTCTTTTCATTTCCCTCTTTTGTATTCTTTCTATTTTGCATTCTTTTTTTTTTTACTTTTAGTTTTTTTTCACTTGATTTTATTTTCTTCTTTTTCTTTCTAATTCACTTATTCATTTGCTTTTTCTTTTACTTTTACTTTGTTTACTTTTTTTTATATATATATACCCAACAATTTCACATTTTCAAGTAGCTCTCGCTACTCCACCCCACACTTAAGATTTTTGCTTGCCCTAAAGTAAAGTCAAGATGCAACCCCACACTTAATTCATAACTCATCTCTCAATGTAACCTACATTCCTTAATTTTCAATGGTAGAGAAATGTATGGTCTTCCACTTAAAGCTAGTAATGAGCTCAAAACCAAATAATGCGTAAAACAGGCACGAAGGAGCTAAGCAATGGATAATATGAAGGGTGGCTTATTTGGCTACTAAGTACAACAAAAAGAAAGTGCCTTAATCATGTATGTGCATGATGCGCAAACAATTGCAATTTTGATAAAGAAACATGTCAATTAGTTCTAAGTGAATTCCTAATAGAGATCTAATCACACTGAAAAATAATGAGTGTCTAGGCTCAAATTCCTCGCAGTTTAATTAAATTTGTGAATGCAATTCAATTAATGCAATGATCCACTTCTAACACATAGAAATCAAGCTATGCACAAGACAGTTCAAAATGTTCAGCTCGCAGTTAAGTAATTGAAGCACACTCATGAGGATTATTTTCGAAAAAAATCCAACAGTTAAATGATTAACAAAAAAAAAAGAATAATTGCAAAACCTGAGAGGTCACATATGCTACACACTTTTCCTCAGCTATGATTATGAAGGAATGCAATCAGGGGTGGAAGTAGGCCGAGCCGAGCTAGGCTTTGCAGGGTCCAAGTCTGACCTGCATTATATTTTTGTGACCCAAGCCTAGCCTGTTACCTCTTATAGGCCATTTTTTTAGGCTTGACCTGACCTATTTCAAAGCCTGGTTTGGCCTATTAGCCTGTTTAAAAGGCTATTTCATATTATGACCTTTAAACAGGTCAATAAATCTATCTCTAAATAGGTCAGTGCGCTTACAAACTAATACTTACTTTTTTATAATGTAAATTATATGTCACTAACATATACGTTTAGATAGGAAAATTGGCTTATTTCTAAATAGGCCAATAGAAGAATTTAAAAAATTATATATTATTTAACTATTTATTATATATAAAATATTTATATATTTATTAAAAATAATATTATTTATAATAGGCTAGCCTATCAAGCCAAAAAGGCTTTTTAAAAAGCCCGAGTCTGACCTATTTAATTAAAAAGCCTAGACCTGACCTTTTTATTAAACGAGTCGAGCCAAACTAGATATTAAGTAGGCTGGGCCGTAGGCCCCTGTCAAATGATATGGTCTATTTCCACCCCTAAATGCAATGAAATAAGTATTTAATTGAGAAAATTAATAACAAGCAAGCACTTGATGTAATATCTCATTATTCTAAACAGGGAATTTTTTATATGGATGTTATACTATTATTCAACTAGCTAGGTAATTAAATAATATGAGTATTTTATATTTTAAATTAATTTATACATTCTTATTAGAAGTAATAAATATTTTTGAAGTAAAACTAAATAGTATTAGATATAATCAACTAATCAAATAATTAAAAGATAAAAATTATTCTAAATTTTGAAATTTATTTTTCATAGATTCATGAAATCCTTTGTAAATTAAATCAAAAGTTATGAATGATATAATTTTGTTTGCAACTATGATTTTCTCACTCTTATCTTTCATACCCCTGTTTTCCCCTCATTTGTTTTTTTCTCTCTCTCTTTCTTTTTTTTTTTTCATTTTTCTCTTCTTCATGCCTCTCTCACCCAAAAATGATTCCCTAGGTATGAAAATCAAATTTCTTATTATTGCACATATTAACTGAATGATTATATGTACGTTTTTAGTTCAATAAAATAATTGCATTGAATAAGTATACACCGTATCATTATTTCCTTGATTGTGATTGCAAAACGTACTTATAGAATCTGTTTGAAGAGAGAAGTTAATAATTGAATAATAAACTTGAATTCTCTTTTTTTGTCAACAAGACTATTTACAATATTTGTACTTGTATTTGGCTTTTCTAGCTTCTCCTTACTAATGAAGCAAAAGGAGGATGAGTAAAGTATACTTGTACTAAACACACTCTTATTTAAGAGGTGAATAACTTTAATCGTGACTAAACTCGAATAGGATTGTCACACGTTACACAGGATATATATCTATGGTGAAAAAAAAAAGAAAGTATACTTGTACTTTTCCTTTCTCTAAGCTTGAGAGATAGCCTGCTTCAGATATTTGAAAGCTTTGTTATAATTCAAAAAACCCATAAGCCAGAAGTCAAAATTATCCACCGTCACTATTTCTATGTACTTTTGGGAAGGCTTCATCACATGTTCACTTTGGTTAACAAACCTTATCTTTTCAAGTGGGATCACCACCTGCATTGAAAGAGAGTTTTCAATTTTTATGTTAGAGACTTTAAGAAGAGACATATATATAAATGCAGATATATCAGCTTCATGTGAAAAAAAATTTATGCTTATTTATTACCTTGTAATGGATTCTGATCAATTGGCCTTTTGGAGAAGTGATCTTGATTGATCTCTCACTGCAAAATGCAACTTTATTGGTTGATATGAAAAGGAGTCCAGCTAGAGGACCAGATGTGGTTGATAGGTAACATTGAGATGCATTTAATAGCCTCTCCCCATTTTTTACACTAAATAGTTGCATGAAGACTTTCTCAACTCCTCCAACTTGAAGAATTCTAGCTCCTAAGCTCAACTTCCCTTTTACTGTATCAGTTATTTTTGGCCCAAGTCTCACTGCATGTCATAAAATTAAACATAAGTCAATCACAACTTTAATGTAAAATTTAGTGAGAAATGTAAGTTCTCTATTAATAACCTCATTATTCCAATTAATTTACTAAATCACATTATGATTCTTTCCAGTTCAAAGGGACAAAGATGAAATAATGTCTAAAGTGGATCTATGAGGTTTTGAAGAGTATATATATAGTATATACCATGTTCTCTGAGTCCAGTTGCAAAACTGTCAGCTTTTCTCCCAAGCTTGTTCATCCTGGTAAGTACTGAATTTGCTCTACCTGAAAAATCATGATTTTGTAGAATTGATCAATCAAGTTTTTCATTTTTTTTCTCATTTAATTAGCTAAACAATTGATCAATCAATTAACTTTCAAATTGATAAAGGGTACTTACTCTGCTTTGAATTTGTGGTAGAATCAGTCAAGTATCTGATTGAAGGTTTCTCACCAAGGTATGCTGAGGTGAATGGAAATCCAATTAGAAGCTCTTGAAGAAAAGAGGCCATCATATCTAACTAACCCTTTGAGTAAATTTCTTCTTCTATATATCTCAAATTAGATGTGTATTCAAGGTAGCTCTGCTCACTGTGTAGCTTGATAAAACCTTGTAATCTGAAGAGGTATATATATATAGCTAGCAATTAATCAAAACATGGTAGGTGTATCTTGACTTTTTTTTTTCTTATTCTTTTGGATGAGTCATTTGTTTGTCATCAAGAATAATAAAGGAACATAGTTATTTGGTGGTTTGAAGATAGCTTGTGTGGTTGCTTTTATCAGAAAAACAATGTTTTTGTAAAGGTTGTTCGTCATAATTAATAACAAAAGGTGGAGCATTACTGAAAAGTTAGATTTCATTAACTTTTTAATGTGCATGGCTCTGCTGATGTCGGTAATATATATTGATTATCAAAATGAAAATCATATAGGTTATTACAATAATTATTATTATTATTATATATATAATAATAAGGTTGCAGTTGGTAGAACTGAATATAGTTGACTTGGCTCCTTAAATCTTTTATTCCAAATCTAAAGTCAATTAATCTCTTAGCAATAAAATTGAAGAGAAAATCTTTAAGGGAATATATACTATAGTCTCTGGCAATGTGTTTTGGATGAATAAAATTTGTTGGTTAGTTTAAATATCTTTGAATGATGTATACCTGAAACAATATGATGTATAACCACCTTTTCTGTTCTATATTGCTTATGAGTGCGTTTCATTGATCTTTATGAGCTGGCAAGTTAGCTTTCTGATGCCAGACTTAGATAATTAAGTTCTCTTGTACTAATTAAATATAAAATCTAGTGAAAAAAGAAATGGCCAATCTAGCAAATAAGTTACATCAGGTCACATTTGCTTGTGTAACATATAGATAAAGGCATCTATTTTATGTTTTCAATTCTTTTAAGATAAGCTAGATCAGCATTATTTGTCCAAGTCAGTTTCATTTCTCACCTATGCAGAAACTAGTTCTAGCCATAAGTGTAAAGTAGTCATGTGAGTAAGGTGAAGCCATGTGTTTAATTCTGACCAACTCCAAGAATATTTGGTAATACCTGAGTCAGCTAAGGAAACACATATATAATGTTAGGCTGGCTATGAACATCATGTAATGTTGGGAGCAGGGCAATAAGGTAAGATACAGAGACTTCATCACTTGTTGTTTGAGAAAAGGTAATGCCGCCAGATCATTCCCACGTCATCTGTATGCCCCACATGTAAACCGCGTTTGTATATAAGGAAAAGGAAAATTCCAAAGGGAGCCGAAAGAGCTCGCTTTTAAAAAATAAAATTACAAAAATATTAGGCATCGAGTCAAGAGCGGATTTATCAAGCACCGAGCACGTGGATTAGTCGATAAGGAGTTGTTTCCAACTTAACCAATTGTCTCAAGTTTGAACCCTGGTATGCAGTTGTGTTAAATGCTCGGAGGGAAAGCTTTACCGCTCATAGAAGTCCTATATATCAGGGTTGTCTCCAGTGGAGAATACCCGTGGTCTTGTACAAAAAAAGAGAGCATGTTTACCAATTTTTATATAAGAAACACATCATATACAAGTATGAGACAAAACACACTCTTGTGAAGGGGTGATGACTCTTAATTGTAACTAAACCACGAACAAAATTGCTCCTGATAATGAGGGATACATGTAATTAACACCAATGGGCTTGTACAAAAAAAGAGAGCAGATATACCAATTTTTGTATAAGAAGCACATCATATACAAGTATGAGACAAAACACACTCTTGTGGAGGGCTGATGAGTCTTAATTGTAACTAAACCACAAACATAATTGCTCCTGGTAATAGGGGATACATGTAATTAATACGAAAAACAATATACAAGTATGAGAGGTGACCCTACCTTTGTTGGTAAATCAAAAAAAACAAATCTTTGATTTTGTCTGTGACCGAGTGTGGAAAAAACTTAACGGTTGGAAGGAATACTTCCTTTCTACAGCTGGAAGGGAAACTCTCATCAAGTTAGTTGTTCAATCCAACGTTGTCAAAATCGCGAGTAACATCACAAAATCGGACGATTTACGATAATGAACCCCTCTCTCCGTGCTGGCCAGCAAGCAAGATCGCAGAAGATGCAGATCGCTGTAGAATCGCGCGCAGGACCATTGAAGTGCCAAATCGTTCGCGTTTACGAGTTTGTAAATATGAATTTTCCGGGTCGGATTTTCACGACCCGATTTAATCGTTACTAAAAACCTGTGATTTACCTGATTCGTTCCCGTTTATCTTTCATCTTTAATCGTTATTGAAATCTTGCAATTTACCCTGATTCATTCCCTTTATCCTTAACTAGACCTGTGCTCGTGCGATGCACGGAAAATACTTATTCTAGTAAAAATATAATATATATTAATAATATATATATATAAATATGTGAAAATTTAATAAATGGTGAGATAAATATTCATTAGCATACCAATAAAATGATTTAAGAATACAATTAAAAAATATTAATATTAAGTATTATTTATTATTACAAAGTATAATTGTATTTCAAATTTTTAAGCACACCTACATCTCCTAAAATTATATAGAAATATAGAATTAACAAATAAGATTTGCAATATGAGCTGCTATGTAGAATTTCATAAAAAAATCAAATTACTTATAATACATCATACAAAGATGAACATATGTAATTTAATAAGGTAACTATAGTAATAATTTATCTTTTACAAAAATGTCATAATAGTTGAACAATTGCATGACGAAAAGCTTAGGTACGTAAGGATGACATGCATCCCCATGTACCCATGGATATACCCGCATATTTAATAAATGGGTGATGATGAATATTATATTACCCGCACCATGGGTACATTCATTAAAATATATTTTTCTAAATATATTAAAATATTAAATTGTGTGAAAATTTAGTATACGAATATTCTACTAAATTAAATATATATGTGAAAATTTAGTGAACTTAGTAATACATGACATAAAATATCTTAGTATACGAATAAAATGATAACGTAAGACACAAAAAAACATGTAAATATTAAGTATTAGTAATACGAAATTACATCGTGTGTCAACTTCAAAAACATCTACATCTCCTAATATTGATCAAAAGTTAATATTTAGAATTAGCAAATTCGGCTTGCTACATTAACCTGAAAACAAAAAACCTTGTAAATAACTTATAACGGTTATAATATTAAAATACTATAAAGATCTATCTATTCAATGAGTAACGAAACATTAATTCTTTACCTTATACAATAATAATGTAATGATGGTTGAACAACTCCATCGTGGCAAAATGAACTTGGTTGAATGTCTGATAAATTGGACAAATTAAACTATAGAATACATGTATTCCAATAATAATGTAACTATAAAAAAGGTACCTAAGTTAAAGTCTGGAAGACTTCTTTATAAACTACATTAGTAGTTGTTGTTGCATCATTGCCCTCATCATCACAAATAAGAATTTTCAAACCACTGCGAGATGTGACTCAAGATATTGAAACATATAATTGGCCATGTGAGAAAATAGATTGTGGAAGATAGATGCCTACATGCCTCAATGATTGTCCTTGGTTTTTATTTATTGTCATGGCAAAAGACACATTTATTGGAAATTGTCTACATTGAAATTTGAAAGGGATTCTCTTATCAGATGGGATTAGGGACAATCGAGGAATGAAAACCTTTTGCCCAATATTGCTTCCAGATATCACTTTTGCCTCCAAAACATATGTACCCAACTGAGTTATTATAAGTCTAGTTCCATTACACAACCCAGAAGATTGATCTATATTTCTCAACAACATGATCGGAACACCAACTTTCAATTTAAGCTCATGATTTGGAAGTCCAGAAGCAGTGATTGTGTTAAGGAATTCAGGGGTGTGAACATCATCGGGTGTTCCTAATTGTCCTTCAGCAGGACATGTGCTGTCTGAACTCAAACATGACTTTAAATCTCCAGGAATCAATGATAGCATGAAATCATTTAAGTGATTAACAATTTCATTTGTTGGTACTAATATGGCTTTATCTTGGAAAAAAAAGTATGATCACTCATGTTTTCCAGCAATGATGGATAAGTGCTATCAACAATTGATGAAAGAGGGTCACCTGTATTCTTTATAAGTAAATCTTGAGGGAATTCAATCTTCATTCCTTCATCATCTCCTTCACCAATAGTTACATCACCGATGCTCAAAACCCAATTTGAAAAATTTTTAATCTCTGCAACATTAGAATTTGAACCGGCAGTCTGAAGTCTCATATTTTTTGTCAAAGTTAGAACCTCACAGAATTTCCAAAGATAAGAAGCACTAATGCTAGAACTAACAATATCATGTCTTGTCCCTTTAGAAATTACAGGTAAAATCTGTCTGAAATCACCTCCTAAAATGACCACCTTTCCTCCAAATGGCAGATTCAAACTATCAGTATTAGTGAATCGCATAATGTCTCTAAAAGATCTATCAACTGCTTCAAAACAATGTTTATGAGTCATGGGAGCTTCATCCCATATTATCAATTTAGCTTTAATTATCAACTGAGCTAAATGACTTCCTTGTTTAATATTTCAAGTAGAGTCCTCATCCACATTGATTGGGATAGCAAATCTAGAATGTGCTGTCCTTCCACCGGGAATTAACAAAGCTGCTATTCCACTTGATGCAACTGTCAAAACAATTTCACCCTTACTTCTTAAAGCTGCTGATATAGTTCTCCAAACAAATGTCTTACCAGTGCCACCATAACCATAAAGAAAGAACAATCCACCTCTATTTTCAGATACCCTCACCATGATCTTCTCATATATACCCCTTTGCTCAATTGTCATTGATGACAATAATTGCTTATGTACTTCTGTCAGCTTTTGCCTATCATAATTCAACTCATCATAAATCAACCTATTCATTGATGTTGAAAGAAATGACATGTCTGGTTTAGGTATTGTTGTGAAATTTGCCAAACTTCTGTTATTACTCTATAACACCTTTTCTATCTCAGCAAGTGCAAAATTCATCAATTGTTTGTCATCCAATACCAAATCTATAATAAAAAATGAAACTATGGTTATCATTAATGTAACGCCCTAATTCCTGGACTCAGAAATAATGCCCGTTGGAGACACTATTCCTGAATTCCTTGAAATCAATTCGTTAAATTTCCGATATCGTCATACATTTGCTTAAACTTTCCAACGATTAGCTTAAGCCTAAACAAGACAAACGTCAAAGACTTTAAATAGGTATGAAACCTACTTAAGCCAAGGGAAGAATTCACACTTAGAGAAGCGTGATCCAATAAACTCATACCGAAAATTCGGCTGAGTCTCCCCTAAAAACTGGACAATTGCCAGAGATTCAGCTTAACCTGAAAACCAGCAAAAACCAGCACCTTTCACTATCATACATATCATAAGATTAAAAATAGGCCTCAGTGGCCATCTCATAGATAATTACACTTATACAAATATTCCAATAACTACTCCTAATAAACTAATCTCCCTGCTGAAATAAGACTCAGCTCCACCCACACCTGAACTACCTCAACCTCCCCGGAGGGTACCTGCACCACTAAAATATGTCCCCGAAACGTGGGGTGAGATAATAATCTCAGTGAATAAAACTCAATGCATGAATGCAGGGAACAAATATTTATGACAATTATATCAAATTAAACTTAATCATTACTTCTCACATACAATAATCCATATGCATCATGATACACTATATGCTTTGCCCAAAGGCCATGTTCACATCATGTTATAGAGTTAGACCCGAGCTCAGACTACAGGGGATATCTCCCCAGGGGACGAATCCCACCCTCTCTTATTTTGACCGAAGTCCATAATTGACCGAAGTCCTTGATCTTTAAAACATAATCGAATAACCCATTAGATAATCAAAATTGATAAAATGAGCGTTCTCGGTAGTTTTGACAATTTTGATAGTTTCGAAACCAAAGAGATTCAACGCTCGATTAAAACCATATCATATATTTATCAATTCCCATATCAAAATCAGTTATCGATCCTTATTTTCCAATCCGGAACAATTCTTATCGAAGAAAATGAAGCGTTTCGACATTTCGATAGTTTCGAAACTTTCGATAGTTTCGAAACCAAAGAACGTCGAAAATCAATTCAATCAATCCGAATAGAATCATCACGATATGTTTAAAAATCAATCACAAACACAAACAATCAATCAATATCCAGTATAATCAGAGAATGGGAGAGGGAGAAGTAGGGAGCATGCTTTGAGACCAATTCTATCCTACTCAATCAAGTGAGGATTACTCACCTAAACTAGAAATTCAAGCAAGGAAGTGGAGAAGAGATGAATGCAAGCTTCAATCCTTCGTTCCCACGTCAATTCGTCACTTTCTCTCTCTAGAACTCCTCCCTTTCTCTCTCTAGGTTAGGTTTTCTCCCAAAATTCTGATTTTAAAAACGTTCCTGGTATATATATTTTCCGCTCAGTAATCGATTACCAACATATGGTAATCGATTACTCACAGCTAAAATACATTTACGAACCCCTTCTGGGAACCTGGTAATCGATTACCACTCATGGTAATCGATTACTGGAAATCCAGACTTCTGGTAATCGATTACTTAACCCTCGTAATCGATTACTAAAAATCCAATTCTCTGGTAATCGATTACTTAACTCTGGTAATCGATTACCAGGGACCCGACTCTCTAGTAATCGATTACTAACTCTTGGTAATCGATTACCAGGGACTTAAACTCCTAGATTTGTTCTATTAGGACTCCAAAACTTAGATTTTTACCCCCTACTACTTGTTACTTTTAATTCTCAATGAAACATACATGGATTGACCTTTTAATCTCACAAGTTATATTAGCCTAATAAGCGGGATGTTACAATTAAATTTAAAAGTTTATACAAACAATGAAAACTTAATTAGAATATGGATTTAGAAATGAATAAATATATTAATGTAATCACCTTCACGCTGCATAATTATCCTTTGACGATGCAAGATATCATCACTCAAATATTGTCAAATACTTGTCCAAACTAATTCAGGCCTCGAGAGTTGATTTGACAATAATAATGTTGCAAAAAGTCTCCTTAGATATGTAGCAGAACCCCATGTTGATGACTCAATGATAGCATCAATGAATTCTTTATCATCATCTAACAAACCCAATGCATAGCAAGCATCCTTAAATGTTGGATAAATGACATTGTTGATTGTTCTGATGGCTTCAAATGATTGTGGCCCCTTAATTACATTAAATAACATTCTTAAATAATAAACCTCTCCACTACCTGGAGGAACAAAAAACAACCTGCCAATAGAAAACCCTTGTTGTCTAGGAGTCCATTGACGTGACTTTTGTTTCCAAACAAACTTAGTTGGAAATTCAGCATATGTCAACTCCCTTGTATCTGAGTATCTTTTATTTGCTTCCATCCATTGCAAAAACTGACTCGTGGATTGACGGCTAATTCACCACATGATCAATGCATTGATCATCCCTGAAGACAACAGACTGCTCTCCTGGTAAATGAAAAGACAATATTTTAACTGAGGGTTCTCTGTAATGAATTTCAAAAGAAAAAATCCTCCATGCAGCTTCACACGATGACAAATACCTGCAGTCATAATACAATTTGATCTCATCAACACATTAAGAGGCACACCGCTCTCCAGCACTGTCATAAAAGGTAGCGGTAACACGGTCATGGCCTTTGTTGACATACTTGAAAAGATATTTGATTGATCGAGAATGATTACACCACTCGACATTAATATGAGCATTGTACTTCAACAATAAATCTTTATTATAAGGAACCACAAATCTATTGTCCATGGCAATATCACCCTTCATAATTACTCTACCATTGTCTCTTCTTCTATAAACGAGATACCCTTCTGCATCAATGACTGTTCGTTCAACAAACTTCTTAGGGAAATACTTTGTACACTTCCCACTTACCATGCATGGAGATTTCTTATTTTGAACTCCACATGGACCGTGGATCATTAGAGACGGTACAATATCAAACAGTTCAGGATCAGAGTTTTTATCAGGAATCTCAGCAGATATGATCTTGTCAATGTCATGAGGCATTGGATATCTACAATTCGGTTGCATCCAAATAAGAATGTGGGCATGAGGTAATCCACGCTTTTGGAACTCTATCGTATACACCACTACATACACAATAAAAAAATGTCTTATGTGACAGAACTATTACTATCGTATTTTGAAATCATTTTGAGTAAAGTTTTTGAACAAAACATAACTTTGAAAAAGAAAACATACCTGCTGTAACCTTACCAAAAATATTCCCTTCCTTTAAATCCTTTAAAAGTTGGTCAAGTTTCACCTTTAATACCCGACAAATTAGATCAGGCCCGTCTGCAGATTGCAGTCCATGATTACTCAACACTCGGTTTAATTCAGGCCACTTTTGATTACAGGTAAAAGTAATGAACAGATCAGGGTAACCTTCCCATCTACAAATACCCATTGCATCCTGATAATTCTGAAACATATACCGAGCACCTCCAGTGAAACTTGACGGTAACACAATACGTTTTTCTGCTGTCGAAGGATCCGTTTCACCTCTTAAAACTGCATCTGTTAAACCCTTATACATTTCTGACCTCAATTGCTTTTGATGAGTTCTAACATAATTCAATCTCGATGACTCAATCATGCTATAAGCGTCCACCAAAAATTGTTGAAAAAGCCTTTTAGAGTACAACAAAACTACTTGCTTATGTCCTCTTTGTTGAATTCTATGAGAAAAAAACTCTCATGGAAATTAAAGTTGTACTTTCATTTAATGGAATGTCATCTCTGTACCCATCCTCACCACGTGGAAATAACAGTGGATAGTGCCATGGTAAATAAGCGGAACTCACTACAGAAAGACGTTGTAGATATCCTTGTTGAGTCTCCACAACAATGTCTCTATCACCATTACCTGCATCAAAATCACCCACAACTAAAGCCGCAACCTCACACGCAGTTGGAAGATTATACCTCCTACCATCTTTTCCCCTCTTCCCTATTATTCTCAACTTAAGATTGGACACATTACTTTCCTTTAGACGGTCACAAACCATCCTATATGTTTGAGCATAAGGGTTGTGAGAGTCCATCATCTCTTTTATGTTAGAAACTATTTCTGTATGTAATGGATCAGAATTTTTATCCATCCTACAATATTATATAATAAAACAACATGTAAGATAAGGATTCAACACATAAATTTCCTAAATAAATTTTGGAAGAAAATAATAATATATGAAGATGTGAAAAATAATTACCTAACAACAAAAATCTTGTTAGAAACTTCATTTTCCGTGTCATATATATATAGTTGAGAAAATTTAGGTTGCTCTCCTGGATGTGGAAGCTAACTGCCAATTCTATGGTAATTCTCACCACTCATGACAAAAATTGGAGGACCCAATCCATTATTTAGAGATCCATCTATTCCCCCCCCCCCCATAGAGGTGAATAAAAACATCATATTAAATGATCTAATATTCTCCAAGAACAACTTACTCTTTGTGTCATTGTTGAAGTATAGATCCATCAAAGAGGGAGGTGTAGGCAACAAATCAGGAAGCTTTATTTTACCTTGCATGCAACACAGAGAGAATCTAGGATTTGCTGGATTATAGCCCTTCTGTGCTCTCTTAGAATACCACATCATTGCTCCACATTCTTGGCACTCATAAGAAGGATCACCAATATCCCAATAAACTGATTATTATAACAATTTTTTTAGTTTTCATGTGATAGAATAATGGTTAAAGTATCGGGCTAAAAATAAAATGTAATCTTGGAGACATACAATTAGTAGTGGGTACATCTTCATGTATATAAGGAATGAGTACATTTTGCTCCGAACTTGTTCTGGTTAATCTACCACCGTTCCATATAAATTTTTGTGCCTCTTTGTCTTTTGCATTTTTAGTAGGAATTGATTGACATTCTTGGAACAACGCGTCATCATTTCCATTTTATTGATATAATGTGTGGCTTGGTCTTTGGAGAGATAATATCTTAACTATTAAAGAGCAAGAAATGGGATCATAAGATTCAAAATGGAAATTATCAACATTATCACACTAAAGAAATCAGTTACATGAAAAGAAGTAAAACTCCATAAATTATCATTTGTTACATTCGATAATGGAGATTGACCAGCTTGATCTTTCATAGATGCTCCTCTTCCAACATCTCTATTTAAAACAGTACAACCATTTCCATTATGTGGGCTATGAGTGACTGAAAAATAAATAAATTAATCATTTGAAAAAGTTTCTATATATAGCAATATGGAGAAAAAATTAACATATACAAAAATTATGTACAATACAAACCTGTTAAGTTGCCATTTGTTACACCAGAACCAATTTCCATGTTACATTGATCTTGGATAGATGGAACTCTTCCAAATAATAGTTTATCTGCACCATTAGAGCAAGAAGCATTTTGAGTGTTAACGTCTTCTAATTACGATAACAAAACATTTAATCAATAACTTTCACTTCTATAAATAGAATTAGGCATGCATGATATAAATTAATTTTACCATTTGTAATATCCGACAATGGAATAGTATAAAATTCTACTTGATTAGATGCACTTCCTCCAACAAAACCATTTAAATGTTGCCCACGTGAATGATCATTTGGCATGATGTTTTCTGACATTGCAAAATAGAAAGAATCAAATTAGTTAATTTTGTAGTGTTTTCGTATAATTAAATAAATTTTATGAAGAGTATTTCTTATTGTTAACATGTAGAAATAAACATAATGTCACTCACCGTTGGTTACATTTGAATGACAAACTCTGATAGATTTAGAACGTTTATGACACTGAAATACTTCACCAGACGTTTTAGAACGGTTTCGCTTATTTTCTCCATTATCATCCATAACAATACCTGTCACCAAGTACTTAAAATTTGAAGCAACTGAAATAATGTTAAATAGCTATTATAATTGATTTAAATTATTTATAAATCAAACAAATTTAATTCACTTGCAAGAATTTAACTAAGTAAAAAGTAAGAGTTTAACATAAGCGAGTAAAATAAATAGAAATGCTTTTAATTAATTTGGAGTATCTACTATGCATGTTATTATGCAGTAGCTAAAATTCAAAGGTCAATTTGAATAGACCAATTAAATTTCAATAAATAAATTGGATAGTCTCCTACCCTCGACCCCTATCTGACACTTGTGCTACATAATACCCAAATTAGAATAATATTGCTATATTCCATAAATTGATTTAACAGTTTCAAAGAATAATTTGAACAGTCGGATACATTATATTTGTATGTCTTAATGGAGAAAATATTAAAAAAATTCAAGATCAATGCATTTGTAACACAGAATTAAGTTAGAACATGTGTCTATTCATAATGAAGAATTTTGCAATGGATTCATTGTGTTTATGCAAATGAGAAAAAGTCTACAATCAATCGCTACATCTCATGTTAATATCTTAAGCTGCATATACTACTTAATGTTGTGAGGATAAGAGAAAATAAAGAAAGAGCTTATGAGAGAAGAATAATAAGGGAAGAAGTTTCATAATAGAAGAAAGGAATTGAAGAACGGTGGAGAAGTGACATACTGCAAAAGGTTCCTGCTTCTGAATGATGACCAACAAAACAGTCCTTTTGAGAGTAGTAGATGCTGAGTAGAAGAAAGAAAAGAAAGAAGATAGGATAGTTGATTATAACATAATAAGCTTAACTTAAAATAAATTTCAATAAATAAATAATATACCACTTACATACCTCTTCTATTGTATGTTGTGTTTGTCCTCTCCCATAGAAAATGTTCTACTTGTACTTCCTGTTACATTATGGAAAACCAAAAGACAACAATATAACAATCTCAATATAGTGCCATTTAATATTTTAATAATGACACCTTTTATGTGTCTACTACTAACCTATTGCATGCTTAACAATACACACTTTGCAAGGCTGCCCATTACTGACAGCATTACTTCACTAACCAAATTTACTGCACACGTGACACGTCCTACCAAGTCGTGGGAATAACCTTTCCCATTCTTTTTCTCTGCACATGTTAAAGTGAGAATAATATTTCAATGTACTTTTTCTTTCTTATATCTTTAGAAAAGAATTAAAAAAACATTATATATAACATATTATTTAAAGAATTAATGTTTTAAATTATTTATTTAAAAAATAACTTGTTAGATCCTCTAAAATAAAGTTTCAGCTACTAAGGGCTCATATTTTATTGGAATGATACAACTGACATTAAAATTATAGTTTAAAAAGAATTAATACAATCTGACATTAAAAATAATGGTTAAAAAATAGAAATTATTAAACGAATCCAGATTTCTTTTGTTTGAGATACTACACATTTAGTTCATTAAAGTCTACAAAATTCTATGAATGTAATTAATGTCATAATAATTTTAACCCATAACTTTTATTTAAGCAAAATCTTAACAATTAAAGGGAAAACAACACATTATAGATTTGTGAGACAACGCATTCTACACTTAAAAACAATTCGCATCAGAAAATAATATTTAAAAAAAAATATTTTAATTTCCCAAACCCGTAGATAGCAATGGGAATTAACCCATGAAAACAACTTCAATCACAATTTGATGAGTACTAAAGAAACAACATTGCTGAACCTAATGATCAACACCAATGTAATGATGCTATAGGAAACAACATTGCCAAACACAATGATCAACACCAATCACAAAGGAAACAAACCAAACTCAAAATCCATTCATCCAAATGTGCCACTAATGGTCGCAAACAAAATCATGTCCAAAAGCATGAAACCAACCATTCCAAATAATACTTCCAAAATTACATCACTGATAAACCACATCGATAATTGATTCAGCTTGAAAACATTTAAAAACAAAAAACAACTTAAATACTAATCAATCCACCTAAATAATCAATCTTCTGCTTCCTTCTTAATATCAGTCAACAACTTTGGCACCTTGGTGCTCGAAGCTTGAGTTTCTTCATCCTCAGCATTAGTAGAAAACTCAATAGCAGGAGCAATTCTCTTCCCTGGCACCTTATTTGGAGGGGTTTCTTCCTCTACAGCAGATATCTTATCCTGTTTAAATGAATAGTATAATGAGAATTACAAAAAAACTCAAAATGGATCCCTACCAAAAAAATAAAATACATTAAATTAAAAATACCAAGCAGCTTACATTATGTTTTTGGGTTAGCACTTCTGCACTGTCTTGTTGACTATCATCAACAATTACATTTTCAGTCTACATAAAAAATGAAAAATAAACATAAATTTTCAACCATCATAAGTTTCATACCTAATGAGTTAAAAGCAATGTTCAAATAAGAAAACACAAAATTATAACCATGATATTATCATCAACTTGAGCTGAGGGGATTGACTTAATCTCTGTGTTACAATTTTCTTCATCATTCTGCATAAAGTAAATAGTAAAGAAATTACAAAGATTCTTAATTAATATACAAAACATGTGTACATGTTGAAATTGGCAAAATAAATAACCTGGATTGAATGCATCACTTTAAATTGACCAATCATTTCCTTATCAGCAGTAACTCTCTTCGCAGTGTAACCTTGCCAATTGTGATCTATATTTGCTTGGCTAATTTTAATTATGAACAGAAATTCCTTGTTAAATAACTCTTGGAATTCAACAAGAAATCCCTTTCCCATTTTTTCCTAAAAAAAATCAGAATGTTAACAACGTATTATATAACTAAACAGAAAAAAATGGTCTACTTTTGTACAACCTTCTCATGTTTTTCCTTCAATTCAGCAGCTGACTTTCCAAGAATATGTGTCGCCGCATGGTTAAACATGACAAAATTTGTGGAGCCAGTATCATCAATGACACTAAATATAGTTTCAGATTATACCGAGGGACTGCAACAACAATTTTGTCACAATTCTCACAAAAATACTTGCTTCCAATCTGAATAACTTTTTTCGCACATTTGTTGCATGAATCATATTCCCAATCCTTGTCCTCATTAATTTCTATAATTTTTCCCAGAAAAGTGACCAGGCACGACTGAATGCAAATAAAAGGAGGAAATTATATCAAGCTATTTCAACTTGAATGTCTCAAACTATTTAATATGATTTCGAAAAAATCAGATTCAAAAGTAATAAAACCTGAGCACAATCAACTATATCAGAAATTGTCATTCGTTGAGTTTGTATGAAATCATCACCCCCAGAAGTATGACTGACACCCTGACTCAGAGAACCATCACATTGGTTGAACCTAACAAACAAAAGAAAACACATAAATACCAAAGTACTTCTTATCCAACATGAATATAATTAAAAACAAATTACAAAATAATGTTGAATGAATTTAAAAGAAACCTTTCCCTATACTCCAAATCATGCTTAATGTTTGGATTAATCAGAAGTTTGGTACCATTGTAAGAGTTAGAGATGCCCATTTTTCCTGCAAACCTAAATTGATATAATTGATTAAATATTATTTATACACAAAAATAAAGAATAAAAACACATTTGTTGAAATTGGGTACCATTGAACACATTGCGCTTGCACAGTTGCAAAATGACAATAACAGCAATGTCACTTGACATATTTGTAAGGAACTGGTCCATTGTAGTAGCAAAATCATCCCACAAAGTACACATAAGTTTGTTGTGCCTATGAAGAAATGCATTGTAATTTCAACTGTTTGAAATCTGAATACTTAATTTAAGACCAGATATGTCATACATTAACTAAACTTATGAGCAAATATTTAGTATAAGAAACTAACTCTAAATCTTCAAGTA
This sequence comes from Sesbania bispinosa, assembly GCA_026901365.1. Taxonomy (NCBI): domain Eukaryota; kingdom Viridiplantae; phylum Streptophyta; class Magnoliopsida; order Fabales; family Fabaceae; genus Sesbania; species Sesbania bispinosa. Next base: position 626,666 of record QLOH01000420.1, read on the forward strand.
CGATCTCCATATGCTTATTGATTTTCCCACCTTTTTCAGATTCCTTGAGGTCATATCGTTGTACAACATGGCCAATTACATCTACATTTAAATTTAAAATATATTATAAATCAAAACCATAAATTATAAAAGTATTAATTTGAATAATATAGACAGAATGAACAGGCCCAATAATAACATTATAATATAACTTACCCATTAGAACAAATTCATTAGATCCCGCCAGGATATCAGGAAATGGCACAAAGAGGAACGAATGTGATGGAATATTGTCAGCCTCAATTTCAGTTACTCGAGTGCTTTGCATAAACCCGAGCTTATATGCATGGCTGGTGGTTTTGAACTTCATCTTATTTTCAGCAACTAACAGATTTTCCATTACATAAACACTGCCTTCTTTCAAAGTTCCTTCAAATGTTGTAATCAACGCGTTTTTCACATATGCATGAATTCTTACCTCCTGTGACATAAAATAGAACAATATTAAAAGTTTTTTTATAGGATGACATAAAAATGAAAGCATCTAAAGAAGTTGTAATTATAAACCAAGATTAATATACATTAAAAAGTTATAAAAGGATAACAGGTACCACTTATAAACTATCATTGCAAGTTCGAAATGTTAAAGAAAATTAATAAAATTGATATAAGATATAAGATATATTAAAAAAAGAATAGGAACAAAAACATTTGACATGAAAATAACAACAAAAATAAGATGCAGAATATCTCATATACCCACAAAAGCTTCAGCACTAAACCATAAGTGTAAACTGTTATATTTTTTATTTGTTTGAAAAATTAAAACACCTCTTCATCCACCAACAGCATTTCCAGGGCACTTGTCTGAAGTGGATTCTTAAACTCTGGCAGTCTCCACAACCTTATTATACGAACTCTTATCTTCCAATCCACTCTCCCAGGCCCAGGCGTAATAGAACTCAACAATGTAACCCTTGGCATGATTTCTGAAATTGAAAACAAAGAAAAAGAAATAAATTTGAAAAGGCGGTTACAGGATACTTCAGTGTTTAAACAGCCAAGATATACAATAACTTTGTTCAAATAACCCTACCTAAATTTGAAATGTGTATGAGGAGAAGAGAAATAGTGTATACTCAGATAACAACTGAAGATAGGTCTAACACAGAAAAGAAATAGTGTATATATAGACTACAGAGAGAGTACCAAAGCATGAAAACATTTAATGTAACCATATAATAATTGACTTCAACAGTCACTAATAATTATTGAGAAAAAATTGTGCATAATGTGAGAAGCATTGAGTGAAGTGAGAAATGTTTCGTATTCCAATGAGGGAAATTAGAAACTCTTCATTATTTCAGATTATGTTGTGGCTACTAATTATTAAGGAACCTTGTAACCATACAAACCACTTTTTTTAGTGGAAAATAACACAGAACACAATACAGAGAGCATTTACAGCCAGAATTTTCAATACCAAGGGTCAGACATACATATAAATGTAAATACAACTAACTAAAAAAACGTGTAAGAGTGGGATGCATTGAGTTAGATGGGTGATTTTTCGAATTCCAGGGGGGAAATATGAAAAATTTCATTATTCCATATTACATTATGTAGGGGCATATAATTATTAAGTAACCTTGGAACTATACAACCCATTTTTTCAAAGTGGAAAAGAACACAGAACACAATGTTGAGAGCATGATCAGCCAGTATATACCAAGGGTCAGAGAATTCCACATAAATGCAAACCTTTATAACAATTTTTTTTTTGAGAAAAACCAACTACATTCTTTGAAAATCATAAAAAAATATGTCATGTTTAACTATTGTCAATATTCTATTCATCTTTTTGCCTTAAACTTCATTTTCACTATTGAACTTCATCTTGCCTACGCAACCTAATACCACTATATTCGAATAGCACAGCTCAAATAGAACAATTATCTCATTCTCACATTCATATAATTTGAATTCCATAAAATACCATTGACATCATTCTCACATTCATATAATTGGAATTCCTTAAGATACCATTCACACCACTCTCTAAAAACATCTTAATGTTTTTGATGATGCATTAATTATCATAATATTCAAATTTTAAAATTTAAAAGTTTCTAAATAATCATTATATCCGTTTTTCCTTAAGAAGTAGTCAAAATAAAAGACTAATACACTTCTAAATTAAACAGCAAATAGTTTAAATATTATATCACGTGTCAAATTATTATTTTAAGTATAATAATTTCAAAGTAATTAAAACCATCATAAAAAATATTATTATGACACCACATCCAAAGTATTTTTAAATCAGTTTCCAAATAAAAAACAACCAATTTGTTTGAATTTATCAACGAACATGATAATAAACCATTTATAGAAAAAGATTATGACACTATAGCCATGTATTTGAAATCAGATTCCATCTAAAAAATGACAAATTTGTTTGGATTCATTGAAGAACAAAAAAACCAAATTCCCAATTTTGGATGTTTGTAGTCTCTTCACACACAACACTCAAGGGTGATCAATTAACTTCCAATTTTCCAAAACTTAGCCTTATCAAAATTGCAACATTAAAACAAACATATCTCACAACACTTTGATAAATAATGAAGATCGGAAAATATGCAGGAAAATCACTATAGCAAGATACTTCTAACGAATAGTAAACCAAATCATTATACTTCATGATACCATCATAACAACACCATGTCCCAAGTATTTGTAAATAACTTAAACATAAAAATATTCCTCAGTTTTTGGAATCATAGACAAAGAAAATAGGAAACTTAAAAACTAACATCCAAAATACTTCGATCTGCTAAGTTTTTCTCAATCATCAAGTCAAATGCGTTCTACAACCGCAGACAAAGATTCCATACTATCATCTGAGTAAAATCTTATCTTATCCCCAGCCTTTAATTTCTTTCCCCGAATAAACTCATACCACCCACTGGATAGGTACCGCTCACTTGGTCGTCTTTTAGGCTTCAGAACCTTGCATGGAATTAATTCACCACCCTCATCTATAACAGTCACAACTTCCTGATTATTGTCCAATATGTCCCTCACAATCCTAGCAGGTATGAGCTGCAACATTTTAGTTTGAAAAGGTTTAGTTGCAGGGAGTAATAAGTATGTAACTTTGTAAATCAACTTTATAGTCTAAATAAAAAATACTAACCAAAGCGTTAGCACCGGATGCAGCAGCCTTTGTCAAAGTAACTTCCCACATAAATAGGGGCTCCTCAGGGTCCTCCTCATACTCCTCAGGTTGGACATCAACATCTTCATCAGTCTCAACCCTAGGATAATTGACCTCCACATTTCCATTCACTACTCTAATGTCAAACTCATAATTCCCTTTATATGTGAATAACACCCAGTAACTCTCAACCAAGTTATAGTGACTAACAATGTTTTCAACTCCAGTCATAATTCCAACCCCATTATACCCATGGAACTCTACAGACACATTAAAAGTAAACCCAGAAGGGTCCATTAGGATAACATTTCGACCCCTAATTTCACCTTGAAACTTCAGCCAAAATTTATTCTCTATAAACACCATATCCTATTAATAGATAGGAAAAAGGAAAATTCATTAAACAATACCATCTTAAATAGTTATGTATATAAAAAATTATAATAAAAAATTTAAAATACCTCATTAGGGGTCAACTTAGCTACAAAACGATCAACCTTCCTATTTCGTCTCGAGCTTCCAGCCTTATCAGTGGACACTAAAATATAATTAAGAGATTAATTTTAAACGAATGACAAAATTAATAGAAAAAATATGCAATAAAGTTTGAAAGTGTCTCATTTTGTTTTTAGTCGTACAAAGGGAAGATAAAAATACATACTTTTTCCAATTGGATTTTGTTTGGAGAACTGATAAGAACTTTCAATCGTCCCTGGTAATCAAATAACGTATAAGCAACTAATCATAATAGTAACAAATATTTAGCAAGCAAATAGTAAGGAAGTAAGGAAAGAATAACCAAAGAGGATAAACCAAACAAAAACAGAAAGAAAGCAGAATTTAATGCAAATTTTAGTCAAAAGTAAGGAAGAAATGAATTTTGAAAGACAAAATGATAAAGAAACAAAAGGGAATCAGTTGATACCAACATGTATAAAGTGACTTGCTTGATTCAATTCAGCCACAGAATAAAAAAGAGTCATGTTTGATTTCAAAATGCAAAAAAAGGAATCACTTCACTCAGAACAACAAAAATGACTCCATTAAAAAAAATAATCTAAATGATCATACACATTAAAAAGATGATTATGAAAAGAAAATATCATTAAAAGAAAATATCATTACAAAAATACCCTTACTTTTAGTCGGAAGTAAGGAAGAAATGAATTTTGAAAGATAGAATGATAAAGAAACAAAAGGGAATCAGTTCATACCAACATGTATAAAGTGACTTGCTTGATTCAATTCAGCCACGGAATAAAAAAGAGTCATGTTTGATTTCAAAATGCAAAAAAAGGAATCACTTCACTCAGAACAACAAAAATGACTCCATTAAGAAAATAATCTGAATGATCATACACAATTAAAAAGATGATTATGAAAAGAAAATATCATTAAAAGAATAGATGAGCTATATTTACAAACCATGTCAATTGTTAATGAAGAAAGAGAGAAACAAATAACAAAAGCTAAAGCTTCACATGGATACACACAAATAACAACACATGTGTAAACAAAAATAACTAAAGTCAGTTTTGCATTTTGAGTGAAAAATTAAGATTCGAAATTGCAGTTTGAAAGCGTAGCATACATGAGGAGGACCAAATTTCGTATATATATCTTACATCAATATTCCAAACAGAATCAAGGAATAAGGGAGAGAGAAACATGCAGAATAAGGGAAAGCTTTAGCATACCTTCACGGACAGGACAGATGAAGAGGATGAAGCAGGGCCCCAAAAATGGTCAGAATCTTAACATAACCTGCAAATTAGAAAAAACTATGCATTTAAAAAAAAGTGATAGGTACAAAAGTAAGAATTTTAACTATTTTAAGTCATAGGTACAAAATGAAGTAAATGATAAAAAGGATTGAAACAAAATTAAATAAAAGGTAAAAAGGAAGACACTAATTTAAGCCAAAAAATGGGAATCAGTTCATACCAACAATATAAAGTGACTTGCTTGATTCAAAATTGGACTTGAAGGAGGGAAAAAATTGAAAGGGAAGGGAACAAATTGTTGATCAATTCAGCCACGGAATAAAAAAGAGCCATGTTTGATTTCAAAATGCAAAATAAGGAATCACTTCACTCAGAACAACAAAAATGACTCCATTAAGAAAAATAATCCGAATGATCATACACAGAAAAAAGATGATTATGAAAAGAAAATATCATTAAAAGAATAGATGAGCTATATTTACAAACCATGTCAATTGTTAATGAAGAAAGAGAGAAACAAATAACAAAAGCTAAAGCTTCCCAATTTATATATGCATTTAAACACTATTTTAAAAAACCAAATCAAGATTCAAATCCAAACATGGACTTTGACTAAAATCAAAGTTTCAAAGTTTGATTATAACGTGTAAAATCTAGTAGCGAAAAATTTGTGAAAAAGCAAATAATCACAACAGAATTATTTAGGATAAAAGTTCCAAGTATTGAAAAGATAAGGTTGATTTATTACTTGCTTCATCAAACATAATATCAAAGACATAAAAAATAGCAAACAGAATAAGATTACGAAGGAACAACTTTTATAAGAATTTAGAGAGTAACACACAGAATAAGGGACAATAGACAATACCTTCACGGCAAAGATAGATCAAGGGGTATTGAATCTTCAAACAACCTGCAAAATAGGAAAAAAATATGCAAAATAGAATTAGAATAACAGAATGACGAAAAAAGGAACAAATTGTAGAAGAAAATTGAAACCCTAACTCAGATCAAAAGACGAAACGCCCAAATCCGCTACAGCAAGAAGAGAAATAGCGAGAGGATAGACGCCCAGATTCGCTACAACGAGAAGTAACACAATAACATCATAAACGGTGCTACAGCGAGAAGGAACTCATCTTGAAGAAACGGAGGAAAGAAATGTGAAAGGGGACGGAGAAAAGGGCAATGAAAATGACGGAGAGAAGGAACCACACAGATGTTGTACACAGAATGATGTAGACGACAAAACAGGAACGGAGGTGATTGAGGAGCACAGTGAGTTCTTTGAAGTGGAAAAGGGACGGAGAGAAGAAAGGTCTACTTCTGCCTCAAATCGCGAAGGAACCCATATGGAGAAAAGGGATAATGTGAGGTTAAGAGTATACGGGAGAATGTGTAAGCAACTTGAGGAGTCTGGACAATTTATTTCAGAAAAGACAATTCTTTTACTTCTCTATGTGGAAAAGCTGCGAGAAGTGCATAGAAAAAAGCTCTTCAAAATTGCTTCTCTGTGTGGAAGATGAAGTGATGGGAAACGTAAAAAGAAGTGGAAGAGGGACGGTTGTTTCTGAGTTTAAGTAGAAATAAAGCGATTTATTTATTATATTGTTGAAAAAAAATCTGATTACTGTACAACATTAATGCAAATCTATTTCAAAATTCAAATTACCCATCTAAAAAACGTGGCTTAAATTTGGTGAAAATTTTGGGACATAAATGGCCTTATTTTGGGCGGGAAAATAGAGTCACAGACTTCCTTCCTTTTATATATATAAAGATCTTTAATCGTTATTAAAAGCGTCTTTAGGATTCAATTGGAAGTCAACCTTGAAACACCTCCGTCTTCTTCGTCGCACCGTGCTCTATTTTTTGGTTCTGACACAGAGTGTGTTTCAGCGACAGCATCTTCAAATATTTTCAAGAAATACCCATTGTGTTTCAGCCTCGTCTTCTTCATCGCATTGTGCTCTATTTTTTGGTTTTGGAACAAAGCGTCTTTCAGCAAGACAACGACAACATGTCTACACAATTGAGGGAGGCTCCTACCTTCTCTGTCTTGTGCGAGTCTTCTTCGTCTTCACTGTTGTTTTTTTAATTAAAAAAATACGTCTGCTCCTAATGGTTATGGGTCTGGTGCGGATGACAATGATAAGGGAATGCAGGTTGATGGTTCAGGTCAGGGGCGGTGCTTATTCGGGCCCTCAATTTTTTTTAAAATTTTTATACCATATATATTACTAATGTTTATATTTATTTTTCTTTATATGTTCTATTTAAAACTTTAAGAGTGTATTAATTATCTCTTTTTCACATTTAGTCTTAATAAGAGATATTATGGGGAGAAAATTAATGATTAAAATAGAGAGATAAAATGATATATTAGAAAAAAAATATAATAAATTCAGTGTAAATCAACATAGTTATTACATTTTTTAATATGTGTGTTTTCATGTAATGAGACAGATAAATAGGAACAAGGTAATATTGGTTATTGGGTAAATTTATATATTAGAAGGCAAGCCCATATAGAAGGAGATATAGACTATATTTGTATATTATAAGACATATTTACATAAAAGTTATATCTTATAATTTCTATTTTTGTTTTCTAGATAAGTTTATATTTTTTATAAATTAAAAATTTCCAATTGTTATTAATTTTTAGTGATAAAATATTTTATTAAAAATTAAAATAAATAGGTAAATAATTAAATTAAATCATATAAAATAAATAATAAAAAAGAATAATAATTAAAATAGTTCATAAAAAATTTAAATAACTCACATTATATATATATGAATTATAAGTGTTTATCTTAATTCACTATTTTATATTTAATTTATATATAATAAAAAATTATATTTGGAAGTGAAAAATTATAATATTGGCCCCCTTACCCTTAGTTTATGGCCTCGTCCCTGGTTCAGGTGTTGTTGCTCCTAGTGCTCTCGGTGGGAGAAAAACAACAAAGAATGCTGCTGGTTCAAGGCTTGATGTGGGGTGGCAACATGGAGTTTCAGTGGATGGGGATGCAAGGAAGTGTACAGATTGAAGCATCATCTGGCATGCACCCAAAAGGATGTTGAGCCATGCAAAGCTGTCCTTGATGATGTCAAGAAGCAGATGTGGGAAATTGTTAGTGGATTGCAAAAAAGACTTATTAACAAGACAAGCCTAAAAGAATACTATGGAGGAATGGCTGAAGTTGATGATGTTGATGAGAAGGGAAAAAGGAAAAAAGAGGTGGTTGACACTCATGCAAGTATTTTCAAGAAAAGAAGAGTAAGTTCTCAAGCCACTATCAACATCATTTTTAATAAGATCTTGAGGGAGGATGCAAATCTAGAGGTGGCTTCATTTTTATACAATAATGTTATACCATTTCATGTGGTGAAGAGTGAAGAGTTTCAAAGAATGTGCGCAAAGATTGTCAAGCATGGTGTAGGATATAAGCCACCCTCTTACCATGAGGTTAGGGTGAAGTATCTGAAAAAAGAAGGTTAAGGAGACTAAACATATTGTGGAGGAGCATAGAGCTTTTTGGACGAAATCAGGATTCACTATCATGACCGACGGCTGGACGGACAAACGAAGGAGGACTATATTGAACTTTCTAGTAAATAGTCGTCCTTTAGGCACTATTTCCTTGAAGTCTATTGATGCTTCTAACATATGCAAAACAACCAACAAAATATTTAAGATGTTGGATGATGTAGTTGAGGAGGTAGGGGAAGAAAACGTTGTCCAAGTTGTCATGGACAATGCAACTAATTATAAGGTAGTTGGAGCCTTGCTAATGGAGATGAGGAAGGAGCTATATTGGACACCATGAGCAGCTCACTACATTGATTTAATGTTGGAGGATTTTAAGAAAAAGATACCACTCCACAAAGACATTATTGCAAGTGGTAAAAGGATCACAACTTACATCTATTCTAGGAAAGTTGTTATTACCTTGTTGCATCACTTTACTAAAGGGACAGATTTGACTAGATCTGCCATTACTCAATTTGAAACTTCATACTTGACTTTAGGATGCTTATATGATAATAAAGGGGCATTGTTTAGGATGTTCACATCCAATCAGTGGAAATCAAGTCAATTTGCAAAGAGTAGGGATGGACAATTGGTTGAAAATTTAGTTATAGATACTAAGGGGTTTTGGAGGGATGTTATGAATTGTTTAAGGGGTGTTTATCCTTTACTCAATGTGCTACGATTGGTGAATTCGGATGCAAAGCCAGCCATGGGTTTCATTTACGAAGAGATGGATCGTGCTAAGGAGAAGATACAAGAGGCCTTCAATCATGCTAAGAAAAGGTATATAAGATATTTTATTTAATTAGTTTATAATGTATTTATAGTTGTAAAACTAACACATTTTTTTTCCATTCTTTAGTTACATGCCTCTTTGGGATATCATTGATGAGAGATGGGATAAGCAACTGAAGAGGCCTTTACATGTTGCGAGATATTATCTTAATCCCATTTTGCATTACAGCCCTAATTTTAAAGCTGATTTTGAGATTAAGTAAGGGTTATATGAGTGTTAAGAAGGATGACAGGAGATTTGGGAGCGGTAAATAAAATTGATGGACAACTTGAGGATTTAAAGACCAAAGCCAAATTTTTTGGTAGTCAAGTAGCTCAACTTGGACTTAAGAATAAAAATCCAGCACAGTGGTGGGAGTCTTATGGTGATGGAGATCCTGAGTTGCAAAATTTGCTCTTCGTATATTGAGCCTCACATGTAGCTCCCCTGGATGTAAGCGTAACCGGAGTGCTTTTGAGATGGTAAGATATTGAGTAACATTAATATGATCTGTATTTATTAAAATTAAAAGTCCCCACCAGCTAGTAAATTCAATTAATTTTGTATTTGTTTAGGTGCACACAAAGAAAAGAAACCGTGTAAAGCAAAAGACTATGAATGATCTAGTCTTTGTGATGACTAATTCAAGATTGGTCAAGAATAAGGAAATTCGGAAAGAAAAAGACTTTAACATTGATGATATATCTTCAGATGATGAATGGATTGTAAAGGATCAAAATTCAGATGAAGAAATGGATTTGGATGCTCCAAGTGGAGAAGAAGACTTGCTTCAAGTTGGAGATGATGTTGTTGATGTTGGTGGCACTGGAGATGTTTTGGAGGTTCCAAATGCTGCTGATGATGAACTTGAAGGTGGTGGTGGGGATGAGAATGAGATTAATGAAAATGAGGATTAAGTTCCACCAGAAGATGGCTTTGATGATTGGCGCATAAGGGATTTGATGAACTAGTGATTAGTTATCTAGATACTAGATTAAGTAGATTATAGATTTCCTTTCTAGACTTGGATTTTGGAAACTTCAACTTGGTCTTGGAGTATTTTTATTTTCTGTTTCTAGTGTTTTTTTATAGTTGTTGACTTGTTATATTTTTTGAGAACTCATTATTACTTTATGACTTATGATTTAGGAATTTAAAACTTATGATTATGAATTTTCAGGTTATAATTCTGCATTTTTGTTATAATAGTGCTTTTAATGTTGTGTTTTTAAAGGTTATTTATTGCTATGTGTGTAATGTTTATGTATATGTATAGGTATAGGTATATTATATGATTCTGCATTTTTAGGATCTGTAGGATCTTACGATCCATGTCACGATCCAATATTTTACGATTTTGTACCCGCTCCCGATCCTTAGTAAAATCTCCATTTTGACAACATTGGCACAATCCATCCTTTGCTATATTAAGGGGTGTTTCTTATTACCCATGGGACTTTGTGATTCTATTGAGAAGATGATTAACAAGTTCTGTTGGGGCAACAAAGATGGCAAAAAGAAACTACATTGGATGTCATGGGATAGACCGTGTTAGGGCCATATGAAACACTAGAAGGGGGTTGAATAGTGTTATACAATCTTTATAAATTTTTCGTGAAAACCTTTCTAAACAAGCAAATCAGTTTGAGAATATTTGATCAACCTTCTGAAACTGGGAAGTTCAGCAACTTGCTGATGCAACTCGGAAGGTTGAGTGAAAACTTTTTGAAATTATTTTCTCTTAAAGAAAAAATTGTTTTCTGCTCAGGTTAATAAAACAACTTTTCATTAACCCTCCTTGGTTAGTTTAAACAGATAACAGCGGAAAATAAAGTGATAAGGGAAGAGAGAACTTAACACAGAGATTTATACTGGTTCACCCACTAACCCAGTGAGCTACATCCAGTCCCAGGGCAAAACTCCACTGGATTTTCACTAATCCCGCAAGATTACAAGTATTATTTTACCTCAGCCTCTCCAGGCTTAACATCAAGTATTTTTTGTTTTCAACTGCCTCTTCAAGCAACTCTTGCAGTATTCTTTGCACACATGGCCTCTCTAGGCCCTACGAGTATTCTTTTACAGACAAGCCTCTCCAGGCTCAAACAAGTATTCTTTATTCCACAAAGCCTCTCCAGGCTCTCAGACACTCAATAGTGTTTACAACATAAACAAAGTTTAAATTTTTTAGAAACATAAACTTAGGTTCTTCTTGTACAAAGGGATTACTGAGTAAGACTCAGGATACAAAGAACAAATCTAAGTACAAGGATAGTTAATACAACAGAGTGTTTAGGCTTGGAGGTATTTTTCTCTTTGAAGTAGCTAAATCACTCTTTCTCTGAGACTTTTCTTCTCTTCCTTTCTAGGATAGCTTCTCTTAAATCTTTCAAGCTTTCTTGTCTCTCTTTTCTGGAGCGGTTCACCTTTCTGTGAAGATTTTCTACTTTGCTCGCTCTTTTTCTTTTACCCTGCTCTTAGGGTTTTCTCAGCTATGCTTTCTACATTGAGCTCTCTCCTCACTCTCGTTGGTCAGCAGCTTCAGAATATTTCTTTAGGAATGTGGACGACACCTCCAAGTTCTTGTAAGAAGCTATTTATAACGTCCAGAAAAATAGTTGTTGAGCATAAAGTTGTTGACAGATAGCTTTTGACTCGAAAAGAGTAGGTGCGCAGAGGTAGCACTGCTCTGACACACAACAGGTTCAGAGGTTCCCTTTTCGTGTACGAAGATCCATAAGATGCAGAAAGATCTCCGCAAAGACTTCCTTTTGTAGATGATGGCAGAAGATGTTTAGAGACCTTTTTAAACCTTTGCACAGAAAGTCTTTTCTCTTTAACAAATAGCTTCTTGCACAACCTTAGTAAGACTTCTTAGCTTAAGGATTTGAACACGTCATCAAAAGGTTGAGAGAGTCTTCAGCAGCTTCAAGCATTTCAGATAGTTCATCATTATGGAGAGCTTGAGTTGCCACGTCATTAAGTGATAGTTCGGAGAGTATGTGTTCAGCAGGTTCAACTTTAGTACGCACATACTTTCAGCAGGTTGAGAGCTTTTAGATTGATGCATAGCTTCAGCATATTGCTCTAGATCAGTAGGTTCAAAGTATGCTTCTTTCAGAAGATTGCTTCAAGCTTGTTTTAGCCAGTTCAGTGTAAACTATCTTCAGATCGTTTGACCAAAGAAGTTTCAGTATGTTCATGATAGTATTTTCCTGCAACATATAGAACAAATACCTTTGAGCAGAATCTGTTTCTTATTCAGATAATGTGATCAACAAATTTGACAATCATTAAAACCAAGAGTAATGAGTCTTTGATTTAATTTGAATACTTAAATTATATTGAGACTCAATAGGCCGTGTGTACCAAAGAAGTTCGGAGGGATGGGATTTCGTAGTTTTCATGCCTTTAATCTAGCTTTACTGGCTAAGCAAGTCTGGAGGTTACAGATCAACAAGAACTCACTCATGACTCAATGCTTACAGGCCTGGTAATTTCAAAAGATCAAATTTTCTTCATGCTAGATTGGGTTATAATCCAAGCTTCAGCTGGCGCAGTATTCACTCCTCGCAATGGGTGCTCCAACAAAGCAGTTTCTAGACAGTATGTAATGGCCTATCCATAAACATTTGGTCTTATGGTTGGCTCCCTCATCAACCGAATCATCACATCTGGTCTCCTAAGTCATGCAACTTGGAGAGTGAAATGGTGGCAGCCCTTATAGATTCAGAATCCAATTGTTGGTGTTGGGTAAGAACAAGAAATTGAAAGCGTAAAAGAAAAAGAATCAAAGAACACGAAAAGAGAGAAGAAAATATGCAAGAGAAAAACGTTTCTCTATTTCAGACAACCAGCTTCAGACAAGCTACTTCAGACAGGTTCTCCCGTAATCGTTCTCGCTTTCTAACACACGCTACGCATCGCCCTTTCCTATACAACAAGATACTATATATATAGGCAGATTAGAGAGCAACGACTAACTAACCTAACTGAAATAACAACCTAACAGAAATAACAAACTCATTCCTAAGTCATAACTGTCATAACTAACAATCTCCACCTTGACTTTGGAATGACATCATTAAGACGAAGCCCACCAAGTTTAAGCATCTCTCAAACTTGCATCTTGGTAGTGTTTTGGTCAACATATCAGCAGGATTATCTTCAGAAGCAATCTTTACAATCCTTACTGCCCCTGTTTCAACAACTTCTCTGATAAAGTGAAACTTCACATCAATGTGCTTGGTCCTTTCATGGTACATCTGATGATTGGCCAAGTGAATAACACTCTAACTATCACAATGAATCTGAACACACTCTTGTTCGATTCCCAATTCATTCAGCATGCCTTTCAACCACAGACCTTCCTTCACTCCTTCAGACAACGCAATATACTCAGCCTCTGTTGTAGACAATGCTACCACTGATTGAAGGTTTGCCTTCCAACTCACTGCAGATCCAAATAGAGTAAACACATACCCTGATAAGGATTTTCGTGTATCCGCACACCCTGCATAGTCTGCATCAACGAACCCTTCAATTGCAGCTCCACCTTCAGAGAGGTATCGTTTCTTCTGATATAGCAATCCTGAATCCAGAGTTCCATTTAGGTATCTGAGGATCCACTTCAGAGACTCCCAATGTGCTTGTCCAGGGTCTCCCATGAACCTGCTGACAACACTCACAGCATGAGCCAAGTCTGGTCTGGTACAAACCATCCCATACATGATGCTTCCAACTCCACTAGAATAAGGAACATCATTCATCTTCCTCCTTTCATCTTCTGAATCAGGAGCTTGACTCCTTGAGAGCTTCATGTGGTGTCCTAAGGGTGTGCTCACAGGTTTAGATTCATGCATCCTAAACCTCTTCACAACCTTCCTCAGATATGCCTGCTGAGTTAGATGCAGTACACCCTTTGACTCATCTCTTACTATATCAACGCCAAGTATGCGTTTGGCCACTCCAAGATCCTTCATCTCAAATTCTGAATTTAACCTTGTCTTGAGCTGATTGATCATATGCTTGTTACGGCTAGCCACCAGGATATCATCTACATACAAGAGCAGGTACAAAGTGTCTTGTTCTTCTCTTAAAATGTAGACACAGTTGTCATAACTACACCTGCTTAAGTCCATTCTCATCAGAAAATCATCAAACTTCTTATACCACTTCCTTGGGCTCTGTTTCAGACCATACAATGATTTCTGAAGTAGACACACTCTCTGATCTTCAGCAAACCCCTCTGGTTGTTCCATGTAAATGGTTTCATCCAGATCTCCGTGCAGAAATGTTGTCTTGACATCCAATTGCTCCAGGTGCAAATCAAACTGGTTTACAATTGACATCAAAATCCTGATAGAACAGTGCTTCACAACTGGTGAGAATATCTCATTATAATCCACACCCTGAACATGTGTAAACCCCTTAGCCACAAGCCTTGCCTTGAACCTCGCTTTCTCAACACCAGGAATCTCGTCTTTCTTCTTAAAGACCCACTTGCATCTGATTACCTTCTGTGCCTCAGGTAAGTCCACAAGTCTCCATGTGTTGTTCTTCTTCAGGGAATCAAGTTCCTCCTCCATGGCACGTTGCCATTGCTGCCTCTCTGAACTCTCATGTGCCTGTCTGAAGTTTCTTGGTTCATCTGAACCTTGTATCTCTTCAGCCATACTAAGAGCATAACAGATAAGGTCAGCATGTCCAAACCTTTTGGTAGGTTTCGGAACCCTCCTTTCTCTATCACGAGCTAGCTGATAGTCATTCACAGCGCGTTCTGACCTACTGAAGTCTTCAGACCCTCTGAAGTCTTCAGGCCTTCTGAAGTCTTCGGACCGTCTGAAGTCTTTAGACCGTCTGAAGTTTTCAGACCTTCTGAAGTCTGAACCTGCTGAAGTATCATTTGATGTACCTTCTGAAGTAGCACCTTCTGAAGTCTTCAGACGATCTTCCCTGAGTTTGCTCGTAGATGCCTCCACCTCAATGTGAGCTTTCTCCCTCCCATTTTCAGAGTCTCCACCAAGCATTCCCATTCTTGTCTCATCAAATGTTACATCCCTGCTGATAATAAACTTTGAAGGTTTAGGTTCTAACCTCCATAGCCTATATCCTTGGACTCCATCAGCGTATCCAAGGAAGATACATTTCTCAGCTCGTGCCTCCAGCTTATCCTGCTTGACATGTGCATATGCCAAAGCCCCAAACACTCTCAGATTAGAGTAATCAGTTGGTTTTCCACTCCAAACTTCTATAGGTGTCTTGTACCCCAGAGTAGACGAAGGGCACCTGTTAATCAGATACACAACAGTGTTTACAGCTTCTCCCCAGAAGATCTTAGGCATTCCTGCTCCCAAAAGCATGCATCTGACTCTCTCCAAAATGGTCTTGTTCATCCTTTCAGCAAGTCCATTTTGTTGAGGAGTCCCTGCCATAGTTTTATGCCTTTTGATTCCCTAGCTCCTGCAAAAACTGTTGAACTCGTCTGAAACAAATTCCAGCCCATTGTCTGTTCTCAGTCCCTTCAGCTTGGTCCCCTGCTGATTAGCAATTTGAGTATGCCATTCTCTAAACTTCTGAAATGTCTCAATCTTGTTCCTCAGAATGTAAGTCCATACCCTCCTTGAGAAGTCATCGATAATGCTCAGAAAGTAAGACCCTCCACCATGCGTCTGAGTCTTAGATGGACCCCACAGATCTGCATGTGCATATTCAAAAGGTCTGCTGGAAGTGTGTTTACCTATCCCAAACTGCACTCTATGAGACTTACCCAAAACACACTGGTCACAGAAATCCAGCTTCTGAAGGTTATCACCCATCAGCAATTGTTGCTTCTCCAACTCCACCAAGCCTTTCTCACTAACATGGCCCAAACGTAGGTGCCATAGCTTAGTCTTGTCTACCATTGACTGACTAGCAACTGATGCATGTGCAATGACAGTTGATCCTTCCAGAATGTACAACCAATTACTTCTTCTCCCCTTAGCAACTATGGATGCTCCATTGGACACCTTCATTATTCCACCCTCCACCTTAGTGGAATACCCCATAACATCAAACATACTAATGGACATAAGGTTCCTTTTGAGCTCTGGAACATACCTCACATCCTGCAGCAGCATCTCTCTGTTATCAAACATCCTCAGTCTGATTGCCCCAATGCCCTGCACCTTGCAAGCTTTGTTGTTCCCAAGAAGTACAGATCCATGCTCCTTTAGTTCTAAGGTCTCAAAGTAATCTTTCACAGGGCACATGTGATAGGTACACCCTGAATCCATGACCCAACTCTTCATATAGTCTTCAGACGAAGCTACCAAAACACCTGCAGATTGATATCCTTCAGAAGCCTCTGCAACTCCTGCAGTTTCCTGTCTCCTATGCTCCTGGGCATCTTTCTCACGACAATGCTTCTTGATATGACCCAGCTTCTGACACTTGAAACATTTGATCTGCTTCTTGACTTCAGACTTTGCCTTCTTCCCTTTGTTCTCTGACTTCTTTCCCTTGCCCTTCAATGTAACTAGACCAGAGGGAACCTCCTCTACATCTTTCGAATCTTGAAGTTTCTGCAACTCTTTGGTTTGAACTGAGGTCACAACCTCCTCTAGAGTGATCATCTGATCTTTCCCGTACAGTAAAATATCTCTGAAATGCTCAAAGGTCTTAGGTAAAGAATTCAAAAGAATAACGACCTTGTCCTCATCTTCAAGCTTCACACCAATGTTTTCAAGATCATCAACAATCTTGCTGAAAACTGCCAACTGCTCTTCAATCGTTCTTGATTCCACCATCTTGAACGAGTAAAGTTGTTGCTTTAGACAGAGTCTATGAGCCAAAGACTTTGTCATGTATAAAGATTCCAGCTTGGTCCACATCCCTGCAGCTGTTTTCTCCTTCGCCACCTCTCTGAGTGCCTTATCACCAAGACACAGAACGATTGCACTCCTTGCCTTGTCTACCATATTCTTTTTCTCTGCCGGCGTTAAAGATGATGACATATTCACCTCCCCCTTCAACGCTTCCTCGCAACCTTGATGTATCAAGATAGCCTCCATCTTGATTTTCCACAGCCCAAAGTCATTTGCTCCAGAGAACTTCTCAATATCAAACTTCCTTGCCATTCTTAATTATCTTTCCTTTTCACTTTCTTCCCATAGACGGCGCCACTTGTTGGGTAAGAACAAGAAATTGAAAGCGTAAAAGAAAAAGAATCAAAGAACACGAAAAGAGAGAAGAAAATATGAGAAAAACGTTTCTCTATTTCAGACAAGCAACTTCAGACAAGGTTACACCTGTTAACTTCAGACAGGTTCTCCCGTAATCGTTCTCGCTCTCTAACACACGCTACACATCGCCCTTTCCTATACAGCAAGATACTATATATATAGGCAGCTTAGAGAGCAACGACTAACTAACCTAACTGAAATAACAACCTAACAGAAATAACAAACTCATTCCTAAGTCATAACTATCATAACTAACAATTGGAAAAGAAAGCTTATAGAGAATACCTTTCTAGATTTTGAAGCTAACCAGATCCTCTCAATCCCTTTGCCTCGCACGTTCATGGAAGATAAAATTTGTTAGGCAGGGACGAAGGATGGTATATACCAAGTCAAATGAAGATACCATATGGTGATGAATTCTCTGAATCCCATGAATCCATCAACTAGTGGCTTGTCTGCAGAACAACAAAAAACATGGAAACAGATTTGGAGAGTTAATACTATACCTCGAAACAGAAATCTCCTATGGAGAATCCTTAGAGAGGTTGCATCCCAGTACGTGTACAACTAGTTAAAAAAGGCATCCCAATAGATCCTATATGCCCACGTTGTTTGGTGCACTTGAAACAATACCATATAATTTTTGAATGCAAGTGGGCAAAGGAGTTTTGGCTTCTCTCTCCCCTTGGCATTAGAATGGATGTCTCAGCCCCACAACATATAGAAATTTGGATTAAACAATTTCTCAATGGAAGTAATATTGATGCCACTAGTACCTTTTCCTCTCTACTCTATGGGATGTGGACTAGCAGGAACAAGTTAATTTTAGAGAATCTTGACAACCCCAAAGAGAAGACAATTGCAACTACCATGAGACAAGTAATCCAACTATCAGAGGCAAAGTGCATCCGTGATGATCAGCCACTACCCATAAGAAACATAGGAGCATCATGTTGGAAGCCTCCTGCATGTAATACCTATAAGCTCAACACAAATGCCGCAAAACTAGATGACTGGACATGGGGAGCTACAACAATTGTGAGGGATGCAGAAGGTGTTGTCCTAGGGGCTGCTACATGGTAGGTCCAATGTGGTCCAGATGCTAAACTGGTTGAAGCTATGGCTATGAGACTTGGGCTAGAATTTGTTGTAGATATGGGATTCTCACCACTAGAGGCAGAGTCAAACTGCCAACTTCTCATTTCTGCATTAATCAACCCATCTGCAGGCGCATCATCCTTTAATTCAATAGCCACTGTTTGTCTAAGCTCTAGGAACAATTTTACTTCTCTGTCTTTTAGTCACTCTGTAAGTGATTGCAATGTTGCAGCTCATTTACTTGCCAAGTTTGCTTGTCTCAACCCCAACTGTGTTTAGGTAGAAGAGACCCCTGACTGTATTGATCTAGTTGTTTCTCTGGATTTTCCTCAGAGAACAGTTTCTTAATTCAACTTGGTTTTTCCGTACAAAAAATATGAGGGGTGACCAAAGTATTAAATTGAATTATATTACAATTCAATGTTAAGAGCTAAAACTAATTTTTCTTTTACACTTTTACTTTCTTTTAAGTGTACATTAAAGGTAATGAGATTTAAATTTAGAATCTCATGCTAAACTATTTAAACTCCCACTGTTACACCTTTACACTTTCACTTTGGTATCATGCATATTATATTTATACATTTATGATAAGGAAACATATTTAATGAGAATATAATTATGTTATAGGTTCTATTTGTTCATAATTTAAAAAACAATTTGTCTTTAATAATGGAAAATTGTTTGATATTAAAAGTAGTTTTGAAAAGTGGCCACTTTTACTTTTAAAAACTAAAATTGTAAAATACCCCTTAGATGTTTTTGAAAAATGTTTTTTAATTTTTCAGTTTTTGTGGGGATAATACTGTAAATAAATCATTTTATTTATAAAAAAATTCTTAAAAATTATTTTTGAAAAACTAAAAAATAAAATAGAATCAAACACACACACTCATTTGGTTTTAGAAAAACATATTTTTATTTCATTTTCTGTTTTTTAATTTTAATTATAAAAAAATAGTTTTAATTATAAAAACATCACACTATTTTTATTTTATTTTTCTGTTTTTAAAAGTTTTATACCGTAAACAGTGAAAAATAACTTTGTATTGGTTTTTCTATTTCCAATACAAAACTCTAAGAGCATCTCCATCGATTGAAAAACGTCAGGGAGCTCAAGCGGCATGGTGATGCTCGTGGACGTGATCTCTATCAGGTTCAGCTTTTTCCTTGCTTTTTGGAGATTCTTCATTCCCATTGCCCGTCAGGCTTCATCCTGCCCTCTACAAGGACTTCAGTAACTCCTAGCTTGTTTTCTTTAAAAGCTTAAGGAAGTGCAGCTTCTTCATACTCTTCCATTCGAGCCCTTGGCGCAGTTTTGCTTACAATGACTTCTGACCGAGCCTGTGTATTTGCTTCATTCCTAGCTTCCATCTCATTAACCACTTACTCCTTCTTTGTGCTTTTTAATTCATTGCCAATTGATGACCTTAGAATTTGAATGTACAAGACATATCGAAACTCAAATTAAGAAGTATTCTAATGTATGAAAAGTAAGTACTAAGATATTTAAAATTAGATCTAAACATTTAAAAATCCCTCGCTAAACTTTTAGCTACGAAATTTGTGATGAATAGTAAATTTGTCACTAACACTCCGTTTGGTCAGGTAGAAGTAGGGGAGAAATAAAATTTGAGCGCAGAAGTAGGAGAGAGGTTCGAAACTAACCTCGTTTGGAAAAGGTAAGAAATAGGATAGAAGTGCAAGTTAATCGTGGGTCCCACGCTTTGCCCATTTCTTCACAAAATTGGCGGGACTTTGCGAAGAAATGAGACCCTAACCACCCACTCTATCCTCGCGCTATTGTTGTGTGGTTTTTGTTGCTTGACAAGGAGGAAGAGCGGAGGCGAGGAAGGGCGATTGGGGTGACTGGAGGCAAGGAAGAAGACGAGAGGGAGGTGATTGCCATCAGCGACAAGTCTTGCAGAATTCGATCACGATGACAGGTGAAGCGAATGCAGACGGTGTGTGCAGGCGCTGTGGAGATTGGGGGTTGATGTGTTGTCGTCCGATCTTCAAAGGTTGGAAATCACTCTTGAACCTTGCAATTCCAAGCTGCATTACGGTTTGTCTTGAATGGTGGTGGTATGAGGTCATGGTTTTGTTGTGTGGAATATTGATCAATCCTCAAGCAAGTGTTGCTTCATGGGGGTTTTGATTCAAACAACAACATTGGTATACATTTTTTCCATCTTCTCTAAGATTTGAGGTTTCCACAAGGGTTGTGAATGAGCTCGGTGCAGGGAATCCACTGAGAGCAAAAGTTGCAGCAATTGTTGGACTCTGTTTCAGTTTTGTTCTGGGGTTCTCTTCTTTGTTCTTTTCTTTTTCTGTGAGGAATGTTTGGGCTTCTATGTTCACACAGGATGCAAAGATCATAACTTTGACGTCAATGGTGTTGCCTATAGTTGGAATTTGTGAGCTTGGAAACTGTCCACGAACAACAGTTTGTGGGGGGTTTTTTAGGGGAACCACAAGGCCATAATTGGGAGCAAACATAAACGTGGGTTGCTCCTATTTGGTGGGAATGCCAATTGCTGTGTGGTTTAGTTTCTATGAAATGTTTGAGTTCAAAGGGTTGTGGCTTGGTATGTTGGCAGCTCAGGGATCTTGTATGGTGACAATGATGTCTATGTTAACACACACAAATTGGGAGAGTTTATCACAAACTGATCACACTTGCCTCTGTTCTAGCATAAATCGATTGCCTTTTTTGGATAATAAATTTTCTTTCATATTTTAAACAACATTCGATTTCATTTGCCGGATTAATCGATTAAGCAACAGTTTGAGGTTTTCCAAAATTAACTAACTTTTACCTTTTTATTATTTCTAGCTCACTTATCTCCTCAATCCAACCAAATAACTTAACTTTACATTTCTCTTTTATCTCTCTTCTGTTTCTCTCATACCAAACAACCTATAAATCCTCTCTATCTCTCCCCTATTTCTCTCTTTTCTATTTCTCTGTTCACTATTTCCCTAATACAACCAAACATAGTGTAAAAGTGACATTGCTAAATTTTTTAGAGGGAATTGACAATTCCAACAAAATACTAAGGGAAATTTTCCCTCACTAATTTATCAAAGTCCGTCATAAAAACATGTAAAGAAATAAGTATGAATTCTGTTGCTAATTTGAGAGAGAATTCATTTCCCTCTTTTTAGCGACAGGAAATCAATCACTCCCTAATTAGAGAGGGAAATAGTCTTCCTCCCTAGTTAGTGAGAAAAAAATCACTCTCTATTTAGTGTGGGATAAGAATTTCATCTCTAAATAGAGAGGGGGAATTAGAGAGGAATTTTCCCTCTCTAAATTTCAAGGAAAACGTTATAGGCATATATTTAACTCACTCTCTAATTAACTAGTTATAAATTGTTCCGGAGTATTCTCATACCCGGATGGAGACTAAGGATATAACGAATGAAACCCGACAGTTATAACAGACTTTATATACCGGGGTGCAATCTGGGGTCGTCTTAAGAGAATTGACCGCGGGTCCGTTATGAATCATGATACGCACCACGAACCACCATCGGGGTCGTCCAAGATGCCAATCCCATTGCTTACACGGCTCCGGGATCAGCATCTGGCGCGTAACGTCACATGCCAAGGTGGCGCATCATACCGGACACAACGAAAACCGTTACAACTCTCAACAGATTTTCCCGCCAGTAATAGCTTATAAATACGGGGAGTTATAATGACCCAGGTACGCATCTTTTGATATACCGTTACTCTGCTGGATTGATATCTTACGTTGAGCGTCGGAGTCCCTGCAGGTACATTCTGCCCCGCCGCGGATACACCGCCACCGACACCAACTATCACCGTAGAAGTCCAAGAAGCTTCCATCTCCTCGTTTGGTTGACCCAGAAGCTTTCCGAAGATCATTGGCGCCGTCTGTGGGGATCGAAATCATGATCAAGAATCGTTCTTGGATCTTTGGAAACCTTCAGACCGTACCGGAGCCCATATTTTGCTTCGACGCTCCACCAGAACAGTCATGGTAGGAACAAGAAGTGCGTCCTCAACCCCTGTGAATGTGGCAGAATGCTCCGCCCCGGTGATAACCTCCGTGACAGGTCCAGCAGTCGTCTCTACGGCAACTGGGGTCGTCTCTTCCACAGCTGGAATGCCTCCCCCTCACCCTGGAACGACGCGTACCAGAACAGCCACTCCCACTCCGCATACGGGGACAGCCTCACCCTCGTCTTCTCAGGATCAGCCCCCACGGGGAGACCTCATGGAAGTTATCCGTCGTCAGGAGGAGCTTCTGGCCCAATATGGTCGTCGCCTCGAAGCACTAGAGCATGACCGTCATGTTGAGGCCATGGGCAGGCGGATTCTAGCTGATCGCCGCTGATCGCCATCGGGCGTAGCCGAAAACCCGCAGAACCAAGAAAATCACGCTTCACCACGGCGCACTCAGCCGCCGTCACCACAAGCGTTCGCGCAGTCCGTTCACTCAAACTCTCGCCCCGGTGACAGAACCCATCACGCGGAAGAAGAATCTAGGAATGCCACGGATGACGAGATCATTCAAGTCGTGTTACCATTTTCGGAGCTCATAATGCATTTTCTCATCGACAAGCGCTTCGAAAAGATTCCGGTCCCAGAGCTCTACGACGGAACAGGTGACCCGTTGGAACACCTCGACATCTACGAATCTGCAATGTCCATTCGCAATGCCTCTGGACCCATAATGTGCAGAGTCTTCCCTCTCTCCTTGAAGAAAACCGCCCTAAGGTGGTTCCAGACCTTGCCACCGCGCTCCATCAACACCTGGGCCGACTTGAGAGGCAAGTTCATCACCAACTTCACCACCAGTAAGGTACAGCCAAAAACAGAAGCTTCGTTGAAGCAGATCCGACAAGGAGCCTCAGAATCTCTCCGGGACTATATCAGCAGATTCACCAAAGAAGCACTTTTGGTACAAGGCCTGCAACCCGGGGTTCAACTCATGCTGGCCAAGGACGACCTTATACCCCACTCTCCTTTTTGGATCGACTTGTCAAAAAGGAAACCTAACAGTATGGAGGAATTGCTCAGCCGTGCTGAAGAATACATCAGCCTTGAAGACGAAGAACTCGCCCTCAAGGTAAAAGATACAAACCCGGGGCAAGCACAGAAAGAGAACGGACAAAAAGGCAAAGGAAGTCGGCAAGACGACAAGGGAGAAAAGGAGCCCCTGGGGCGTTACACCTCGTATACCCCTTTGAATCTATCTCGGGGAAAAATACTTAACGAGATACTAAATGTTGAACTATTTGAAGCTGGGATGAGGAGGCCACCCCGCTTGAAGACTGGCCCCGATATCGACAAGTCCAAATACTATCGATATCACAAGTCACAGGGTCACGATACCGACCACTGTTTAAGCTTGAAGGATGCAATAGAGGAGCTGATTCGTCGTGGTAAGCTCGGCATGTTCAAAAAGGATCAAGGGGTAGCGCCCCAACAGGGTGAGGGTTCAAGTCGCAGCTACCGCGATGAGGGATCGTGGCGTGAACCATCCCGGCATGAAAGGAGTAGATCCCGAACGTGATCCCCTCGACGTGAAAGATCCACCTCCCGGAGACCTTCGCGAGATCAATCTCCCCCGTCAACATCACGAAAGGACCGGCGTGACCAGCCGTCTTCCTCAAGACAAAGATCACCACAGCAGGAGGAGCCGATATCCCCGAAACATCCAGTCATTTATGTCATTGCCGGAGGATTCGCCAGCGGAGGTGAATCTGGCAATTCTCGGAAAAAGCACATGAAGGAGGTGTTATCGGCTTCCACTTCTTCATCTCGGAACATCCATGCGGCAGAAGATAAAGTTACTGCCGCTCACCTTCTTCGATGACGATTACGGCCCAGTTATCCCGGGCCATGATGATCCCCTTCTTATCACCGCGTTCCTGGCCAATCATGAGGTCAGAAGGATTTTCATTGATCAAGGTAGCTCCGCTGATGTCCTCTTTTTGAAGACCTTCCACCTTCTGCATATACCCTAATCCGATCTGTTTCCGTACAAAGGGGCGGACTTGATAGGCTTCACGGGAGATAAGATTCGCCCCAATTGGTACGTCGAGCTCCTGGTTACTTTCGGGCAACCACCCCTCTCCAAAACTTCCAAGGTCCGACTTTTGGTTGTAGACTGCCCAACAACGTACAATGCCATACTCGGGAGGCCGACTCTAAACGCCATCGGGGCAATCATTTCCACCAACCACCTTGTTATGAAGTTTTGGAGCGACGACGGAGAGGTCATCAGCCTCCGTGGTGATCAGGTCATGGCCAGATCCTGCTATAAAGAGTCATTGAGGATCACGAAGCCGGAAGGATCCAACACGAGCAATAAAAATCCGGATAACCCCGCTGCTGCCGGGATAATGTTGACGGATCTTGACGTTCGTGAAGACTTCACCGAAACTCGGCCAACCCCGGAGGGAGAATCTAAGTCGCTTCAGATAGGGGCCTCGCCAGATCAGGTGGTGAAGATTGGATGCGGGATGACTCCTCATGATGAAGAAGCGCTCTGCACACTCATCCATCAAAACAGCGATCTTTTTGCTTGGACCGCGACCGACATGCTAGGACTAGACCCTGACGTCATATGCCATCGCCTTTCTGTGGACCCAAGGGTCAAACCAGTGGAACAAAGACGACGAAAGATGTCGACAGACAGAGCCGAAGCAGCCACTCAACAAGTCTCCGAGTTACTCGATGCCGGCTTTATTAGGGAAGTCAAATATACCACCTGGTTGTCAAATGTAGTCCTTGTTAAAAAGTCTAATGGCAAGTGGCGTATGTGTGTAGACTATACAAATTTAAATAAAGCTTGTCCCAAAGATTCTTATCCGCTGCCCAACATCGACCGTTTGGTCGACCAATCTTCTGGTTATCGCCTTCTATCATTCATGGATGCATATTCCGGCTACAACCAGATTCCCATGTACCCCCCGATCATGAGAAAACTGCCTTCATGACCGAGGGGGGCAATTATTGTTACTGCATAATGCCATTTGGCCTCAAGAACGCCGGAGCGACTTACCAAAGGATGATGAACACGGTTTTCCGCGATCAGATCGGGAGAATTGTTGAAGCATACGTAGACGACATAATTGCAAAAAGTATTACGGACGCGGACCACGTGCAAGACCTTGGAGAAGTATTCAACCAGCTTCGAAAGTACAACATGGGCCTTAATCCAAAGAAGTGCACCTTCGGGGTTCGAGCCGGGAAGTTTTTCGGCTTCATGCTCACATAGCCCGGGGTCGAAGCCAATCCGGATAAGTGTCAAGCCGTCTTGAACATGAAGAGTTCGACGTCTATAAAGGAGGTCCAGCAGTTGGCAGGAAGGTTGGCCGCCTTAACCAGGTTCATTTCGAGGTCTGCATCTCGTGCCCTTCCTTTCTTCCGCCTCCTGAAGAAAGGGAATCTTTTCGAGTGGAATCAGGAATGTGAAGAGGCGTTTCAACAAATCAAGACCTTTTTGACGTTTCCGCCAGTCCTAGCAAAGCCTTGCCCGGGGGAAGTCCTATATTTATACCTCTCGGTTGCAGACGAGGCCATCGAGGCAGTCCTAATTCGAGAAGCGGGAGGTTGTCAATACCCGGTCTTTTTCGTAAGCAAAGCCTTACAAGGTCCCGAACTTAGATACCCCAAGGTAGAAAAGATTACGTTGAGCCTAGTCGTTGCGGCGCGTCGACTCGGCAGTACTTCCAGGCACATCAGATTGTGGTACGAACAAATCATCCAGTCAGACAAGTATTGCACCGCCCAGATCTAGCTGGACGGATGGTCGCTTGGGCAGTCGAGTTATCAGAGTTCAGAATATCTTACGAACCCAGGCAGGCTATCAAGGCACAGGCCCTCTCGGACTTCATAGCCGAACTTACCCCGTACGCCAGGGCAACTCAAGTACCTTGTTATGGCCGTCGACTACTTCACCAAATGGATCGAAGCGCAACCATTGGCAAAGATCACCGCCAAGAATCTCTCCAAGTTCATATACAGATTTGTGTTATGCAGGTTTAGTATCCCGAACACCGTGTTAACGGATAATGGCACCCAATTCAGGGACAAAGGGTTCCGGAAGCTCATGGATGATTTCCACATAACTCATAGGTTCTCCTCTGTGGAACACCCCCAGACTAACGGGCAGGCCGAAGCCGCGAATAAGATAATACTCAAAGGGTTGAAGAAACGACTTGACACAGCGAAGGGGTTATGGCCCGAGCAATTACCCAACGTCTTGTGGGCGTATCACACCACTCCGCATTCAACCACGGACGAGACCCCCTTTCGCTTGGCGTACGGGGTAGACGCCGTCATCCCGTTAGAGGTCGGAGAAAGAAGCCTCCGCCTACAAGCATATAACCCCGGATTCAACGACGATAGACTCCGAGAGGAACTAGACTTAATTGAAGAAATCCGGGAAAAGGCCTCAATCCGAGAAGCCGCAGTCAAACGATACTCCGCCAGACAACATGACAAGCTTGCCATACCCCGAACCTTCCAAATCGGGGACCTTGTCCTACGCAGAGCGGACGTCGGCAATAAGAACGCAGCGCAAGGAAAGTTGGCAGAAAACTGGGAAGGACCCTACCGAGTTATCGCTGCCACTGGAACCGGGGCCTATCGCCTAGAAACGCTACCGGGGGAACCCATACCCCGAACATGTAACGCGGATAAACTCCGTAGGTATTTCAGTTAAGTCCCTTTGTAAATGAGGAGTCATGTAACATTTTTGCAGAATAAAGACATTTCGACATTCCGAGTAAACAATTTGCCGTTGATTATACACAAAGCATTACGTATAAGCGGGATACGTTCCCGAGCTCATTTGATCAAGGCGCAAGCGGGATACGCTCCCGAGCGTTAAACGATGAAGGCGCAAGCGGGATACGCTCCCGAGCGTTACATCATGAAGGCGCAAGCGGGATATGCTCCCGAGCGTTACTTCACGAAGACGCAAGCGGGATACGCTCCCGAGCGTTGCATCATGAAGATGCAAGCGGGATACGCTCCCAAGCGTCGTATCACGAGGGCGCAAGCAGGATATATTCTCACCCACAAACAAAAAGTTCAGGCCGGATAAACTTAAAAGCAGATATTGCTCTTTTGTAATTGTACGCGGGATACGCACTCGAAGGTAAAACACAACTAATTGTAAGTATGTGATCTCGTCACAGCAAGACGCAAAAAGGATTGAATTACAAGCATAACCAGCATTCCGGCCCTTCATTGAGCTACTTGCGAAGTGGGGACATCCCCGATGACAGCCTGTTGCGCGTCCTCGCGGGTTTCAACGTTTGTCCGTTCAACCCCATTCTCACTCTCTTCGTCCTCATCCACCCTGGGAGTAACCGGCACGACATCCCCAGGAACTCCCTCCACATTCCCGGTGGGAAACACGTCATACCATTTCCCATCAACCACGGAACATAGGGTCGACATTCCCCGAGTGTTTAATTCTACTCCGGGATTCAAATACTTCATTTGCTTGATGGCGGCATAGAAATAGATGTCAGCCGCCTCCATCCAAAGCTGCTCGGCCTTCTCCTTCTCCGACTTTTCCTCTTCTACCTGGGATTCCAACTCCTTTACCCGCGTCCGTGGGTTAGACACCTCATTTTCAACCAGTTTGGCAGAAGCTAGCTCCTCTTTGGCCGCCTTGGCCTCTTCCGAGGCAGTCTTCGCCAAGGCCTCAGCGCTATCCTTAGCAGTGCTTAACGTCTCAACCTGTTTAGTTAGGGCAAGGTTGCTCTCATACAGACCATCCTGCTCAGTCGTCAAAAGCTTGACGTCGGCCAAGGCCTTCTGCATAATCAACTCCTCAGACTGCAATTTAGTTGTGACCCTTTCCAGCTCTTGTTTCATGGGGAGGAAAGCGGCGAGATCCCGAGTGGCCCCCAAGAAGAATTGAGACATCATGGCTAACCTTAAACTCCAGCTGGTCACCCTGTTGAAGAAGTCTCTCAGCTCAGTCTCCGACTTGCCGGTGAACAGCGGTCCAGACTGCGCGGCAAGATACCTTCTCACCTCTTCCGCGTTCATCAGAGGACCTGGGACATGGTATGGTTGTTCACCAACATTGGCCTCCCCGACCGGGCCTTTTCCCCGATCACCCAAAGGGGACGGCATTGAGAAAGACCCATGCGCAAGAACATGGACAGGCTGTTTCGTTGCAGGAGGGACAACCGGGCTTGAAGGCGGAACCGCGGAACTCGTTCGTTGCCACTTTCTCTTTGGCTTATCAACAATGAGCCCGGATTCCCTAGCGGTCGCCTCCTCCTCCTTCCACTTCGCCTCGGCGGCCTGCTTCTTCATCAATTTCTCGGCCAGCTTGGCCTAATTCTTCTCCGCCATACTCTCTGCAATAAAAAATTCAACCAGTTTACAAGAATCTACAAGCACGAAAAGAAGGAAAAAGATATCTCACCCAAGTACTCCCGGGTAGCTGAAGGCCCCTCGGATATCACGGACTGACTGTCTAGAATCCCGAATTTCCTGACAAACCCTTTGATGGCGTCCGCCGCCTTTCTTTCTTCACAGGATAACTCCTTGTAGTCCACGGTATACGCCTTGGATTCCCGCTGAAAGTGACCGAGGTTCCAATACGGATTGATAATCGTGTGACCATCCTCGGCCAAGATGTTTCGTCTTCCTGCGCCTTTGGGCACCACAAAGACGAACTTATCCTTGAAATTCTTGTACGAATGCATGAATGTCTCGAATATCTTACCGTCGGCGCCGGCTCGCAGCGCCAACCATGAATACCGGTTTGGACCATCCTTCACTACCAGGGGCCGGAAAAAGTAGAAGAAGATACTGGAGTTGAGCCTCAACATCAACCCGTTACACAAAATCATGAAACTCCTTATAAAGGCCCAAGCGTTGGGATGCAACTGGGAAGGGGCCACTTCCAGATGCTGCAAAATTTCCTACTCAAACCAATGAAACGGAACCCAGAAACCCAAGTCATCAAACAACGTCTTATACATCAGGATGAATAGATTCTCCTTCAGGTCCCCCTGAGAGCAAATCCGATCATCTTCTTTCGGGACCACCATTTCCCACCCCTTCTCCTTTCCCGGTTCCACCCATTCCACGTCGGTGAACCCTAATTCTAGCGCCTCGGCCGAGCTAAACATACTCGAAGTCCCAATTGCCTCCGTATCCACCCAAGTCATACCGGCAAGTGCTGGAGGCACCGGATAATTAGAAGTCGGCGAGGTATGGATTTTCCATTTTCCCATCTCGGACCTGTCCAAAAGTCCATCATACATGTTAAAATTCAGAGATAGGGAATCGACCCTGGGACAGACAGGGCCAACCCCGGAGGATTCAGCGGGAAACACCTCGGGATAGCCCCACTGCCGAAGAATACGAGCAGTCCCTTGAACTGCATCACGCTGCAGGTTAACCCTGACCATCCCAGGGTCACGCCTTCTGCGCCTAACTAGATTCCGGATACTAGGATCCTCATGCTCATCAGTGACAGTGATGCATTGCTGCCTTCGTTCAGCAACCAGGGCCCTTGCCCTAGCCCTAGTCACAACCATGGCCAGAAATTGAAGTACGGAAAGGAAAATGGAGCAAGACGATACCTTGTAGAAAAGAAGTTGGAAGGAAGCTCCGTAAATGCTCGAGAAAATCAGCAAATCCAAGGTTCATTCATTGCACCAGAGCCAATGCAAGAACACAGCAGAAGGAGGAAAGACCTTTGACGAGAAATGACCACTCCATAATAGGAGACTCCCGCAGCAGAAGCAATGAGAGCAAGGAGAAATGAGGAAGACGAAAGGGGAAGTGGCAACTGTTCGCCTTTCCCCCATATATATTCATCACCACCAACGGCCCAGATCGAGCCAGTTCACAAGGCCTATCGGCCTAAAACGCACAGATTGGAACACGTATTTAAGAAGCTAAAGAGACAGTTATTTTAAAAATAATAACCGTTACTGTGAAAAATGAAACGACACCACTACGGATGTTACCATGGGCTTTGCGCGGGAAATCCCTACATCCACTTACGGGATGCCGCCAACCAACCTCGAAAATTCAAGTCGACCACTCCATGATGGAATCGCCGACTTGGGGGGCAACTGTTCCGGAGTATTCTCATACCCGGATGGAGACTTAGGATATAACGAATGAAACCCGACAGTTATAACGGACTTTATATACCGGGGTGCAATCCGAGGTCGTCTTAAGAGAATTGACCGCGGGTCCGTCATGAATCGTGATACGCACCACGAACCACAACCGGGGTCATCCGAGATGCCAATCCCATTGCTTACACGGCTCCGGGATCAGCATCTGGCGCGTAACGTCACATGCCAAGGTGGCGCGTCATACCGGACACAACGAAAACCGTTACAACTCTCAACAGATTTTCCCGCCAGTAATAGCTTATAAATACGGGGAGTTATAATGACCCAGGTACGCATCTTTTGATATACTGTTACTCTGCTGGATTGATATCTTACGTTGAGCGTCGAGTCCTTGCAGGTACATCCTGCCCCGCCGCGAATACACCACCGTCGACACCAACTATCACCGTAGAAGTCCAAGAAGCTGCCATCTTCTCGTTTGGTTGACCTAGAAGCTTTCCGAAGATCATAAATCAAACCCAGAATTGATTGGAACATTATAATTCACACCTTACCTACCACTGCATCTTTGGTTCAAATTTAATATATAGGTAGTTAAATATATACTTTGCTTTTAGTGGTTTATAATGATGATATATTATAACTATCTTATTTTGAATGTTCTTTTTTATTATTGAATGTGATATATTCAATTTTAAGCTAAATATGTTTTTAGTTCCTCAAGTTTGACTTGAATTTGATTTTAGTCCTTAAATTTTAAAATCGTTGGATTAGGTCAAATTTAAAATCATGATTTTTTATGTTGACGTGGGAAAAATATTTCGATGTCAACTTGTCCAGTCAGATTCAATAACCATGATGTGACAATTTAATTACACCTTAGCTCATCCGGTTAGTTTGTTGGTCTTCCCTGTTACGATATGTGACAATTTAATTACAATTCAATTATCACATCAGGATCATTGAAACTGACTGAACAAACTGACACAGAAATTTATTTGTCACGTTAGTATTAAAGTTAGCGGTGTTAAGGGGAGAGACTAAAGTTACGTGATTTCAAAACATGAGGACTCAAACCAACGGTTTTAAAGTTTAAGGACTAAAACCAAATTTGGGTCAAATTTGAGGAACTAAAAACATATTTAACCCTTCAATTTTATATGCATAGAGAGGTGACTAAAAATATTAAAAATAGAAAAATGTTACCCATAAATTTTTCTAATTTTTTTTATGATTAAGCCAGATGTAGTTACCAATGGGCAACTACACGCATCATTTACATGATGACGTTACCAATGATTTAGTTGTTGGTAATGTTACTGTTAGCGTAATCCATGATCATGTTATACTAATTGCTTAGTTGGTGCGTGATAATTACTAATTAGACCGTTGAAAACGTTTTATATCAGTAGAAGGAACCTTTATTATATTAAAATTGGTGCCCTAACCACTACAAGAAAAACGTTGTTTAACTGGGGTTATTTAGGTGGGGTTGGCTGAACCCCAGTTAAATAGATTTTAGTTGGGGTTAAGTAGTCAGGGCTAAGGGAACCGTCCTTAAGTGAATTGATTACCTGGGGTTAAACAACCGCAGGAAAATTTGTGGCTTTTTCTGCGGTTAAAACCCTAGGGATGTACTTTTTTATAGTCTTTTATATTTTTTTATTATTTTAAAATACAAATAAAAAATAAAAAAAAGTGTATTATTGCGGTTTAACCGCAGGGAATGTAAAATTAATTATACCGCCAATTCCCTATTTTCTTCGCGCTATCCTCACAACCTCTAAACCCCAAAATCAGAAAGACCCAAACCATTCTCGCAAAAATCAAACGAAGCTCGTCATTCTCACAAAACCTCTCTGTTCATTCTCGCTACTGAGCGGTGAAGCGACGTACTGAGCGGTGGTGAAGCAACTGAACGGCGATGAAGCGGTAGTGAAGCAACGGAGGGCAGTGAAGTGGCGAAGAAATTTTTGAGCCGCCGGTAGTGCAGTATTCCCTAGGTTTCTCTTCGATTTCCCTTTCGTTTCTTACTATTTCTCCTCTTTGAATTTGTTTCGCTTAATTTCTATGGTTTCTTGGTTGCAGCAAGCACCTTCGATTTGCAGCACCTTCGATCAAAACCCTCAAGGTTGGAGGAGTGCAAAATCTCTCCGTGTTCCAGGTCAGCCTTTTACTTTAACTTACTGAAGTCTAGTTTCTTGCACAAACCCTCAACTCTAGTTTCTTGCGGATAGTAGAGAGGCGATGAACAATCACAAGAGTTGTTCTGCCAATCATGTTATTGGTACCTGTTAGCTTATGGTACCTGTTAGCTTTTGGTGTGGGAGGTTGAGTTTTTGGTTCTTGATTGGCTTTATTATTTTGTTGGTACTATAGTGCATCTTCATTCATTGCTTTAATAACTAATTCAAAGTTACTTTATTTCCCTCCTTTTTGTTTTTTCGGTACCATCTTCTCTTCTTTCTATTTTCTGACATGTTAATGGAATACTTGTGTAAGTTGGTTTGTTTATGTTTGCATTGCTAATATCATTATGTATGAGTCCCTGTATTGATTAATAAATATTTACAATTGCCATGTAATTTACACTTCATTTAATATTGTCTTATGTAGTTTGTGATTGTCCAATCTGCCTGTCAATTGCCCTGTTTTCTCTTTTTCTATGCACTTATCAGAAAGGGTGATGAATATATAAGCTCTGGCAGTCATAGAATTGAAATCCACTGAAAGGTTTTGGCAGACATATGTGACTCTATTTTAGACAGATGATTTATTATATCCCAAGGGTGTGTGTGTGTGGTAGTTGTTAGTTGAGTGTTAATTTATCATTGATGCAACTCTGAACATCTGAGCATTCTATTCTAAATACATCCATGTGTGTAAGTAATGGTTCCTATAGCTGAAGCATGGTGACTGCACCAGAAAGCCATAGTGAAATAACTCTTGGGGCCATTGAGACAATGCAACAGTTGAGACATTTCCTGATTGAGAGACTAAGGGTGTGTTTGGGAGTTTCGACGGAAGGGGAAAGGAAAGGGAAGGGAGGAGGAGGAAAGAGAGGGAGGGCTTTGCAAGCCATAAGAGGAGAGAAGTACACATACAGGGTAGGAGAGAGCTTTTAAACTGATGAAATGTTTTAGAATTTTTTCCCTGAGATCAATGCATTTGACTTTCAGATTTGTGGTCCTCTTTTTTAATTACAGGTTTCATTGTGTATGATAATATGATGGTCTTTCTTAATTGATATCTCCACCTCTCTTCCTGGTTGGAATATTTGGTATACTTAATTATAGGATAATACAACAACAAAATCTTCCTCGGTACCATCTTCTCTTCTTTCTATCTTCTGACATCTTCTCTTCTTCTATCTTTTTTCTCTTTCCCTATTCATATTAATGATAAGATTTCAATTTTATTTTTTTCTTTGTGTTCTCTGGCATACCTGGTGTTTCTGTTTTCCTCAGGCTGAATTCTAACTGCAATAATCTCTACTCTTCCCATGCTCCCCTCTCTCTCTCCTATAACCAAGTATGTTTGGCAACTACTTGTTGCCAGGTTCAAATCCCACTGAATCCTTTGCCTCAACTTTTGTTTGCTCTCTCATCACATCAGGTCCTTGACCTCCTTAGTAATCATTTGATAAAAAAAAGAAAGAAAGAAAGCAATGTTGCAACTCTTTTTGCCTCTGCACCATCTAACTACTCTGACAGACCATTGCCATCAATTATGTGACAGATACATGATGATTATTATAATCAACTCTGACCAAAAGCATAAGATCTGAGATTGAACTAGGTTCTTTCCTTGTCTCTTATTTTTGTCTTAGCTGTATCTTAGATTAGAAAACTCCCTATATCTCGAATGCGGACCTCTATTGCATTAATCTGCATGATCAGAGGGCAGAAATTTCTCCTATTTTCTTTTAATGAAAGGATTGTCTTGGAATGGAATGGCGAAGGCCAACCTGTTGGAGATAGTGGAGGATTATTGACTAGGTTCTTAGGTCCCATTGGGAGAGACTTCTCTTACTTTCCAATAAGCTATGAGAATTGGAAGAAAGTTCCTCGTGAGTACAAAAGAATTGCATATGAGAATGATATTGAGGTAATAGGTGTATCCTTTAATTATTTTGTAAACCAATTCAAATATATTATGATTTAATGTATGTTAACTTTCATCTTCTAATTTGAAGGGTAAATTTGATATTCAATCCGACCTTCAAAAGAGTTATGTATTTAAATCGCTTGGCTTGAGATGGAGAGAGAATAGGCAAGATTTGTGGAATGCTAGGGATGATAACACATGTACAAGAGATGAACTAATCGCAATGGTCCCAGAAGGAGTAAATAGAGACCATTGGGCAACTTTTGTTGAATATCGTCTAAGTGAAAAGACAAAGGTATAACTAATTATTTTTATCCACATTATTTTTGTCAGTGGACTTATTTTTTTTTTGTGTCAATGATCAGCTCAATGCCCAGAAAAATAAAGAAAATAGAAAGAAGCAAACAATCCATCACACTACTGGATCTAAGAGCCTTGCACGCAAGAGGGCTGAGATGGTAACATTTAACTATTAATAATGAAATTGTTCTTTTGCTAGTATCATATATTTTACACTCTTGTTAGAATTTGTAGGAAAAAGACTTTGGTCGCAAAGTTAGTAGGGGAGAAGTATGGACAGCCGCACACAAACGACCCGATGGAACATTTTTGAATGATCAGGCTAAAGAAATAAGTGTAAGTTCATTTCAATCAATGAAAACAACTGAATGAATCATAACTATATTTTTAAGATGCAAAGGATATGATAAGTATGTCAACAACATAGTCCAGCAAGCACCTTCAAATTAGAGATTGAAATTAGATTGGACAGTGTAATTGGAGTTTGATCCTCTGCCCTCATTCTAAATGATTATATTACATTTTAGCTTAAGAAATATTATACTACATTGCCTGTGCTTTAAATCTAAAGGAACTTCACCTAAGTTATTGTTAGCAATAAATGATGAATATTGGTTGTTATGGGATTGCAAATGTGCTTGTTTTGTGAAATATTATTATTCTAATCAGATCAATGAAAACATTTCACCGTCGTTTAAGAACAAGCTCTATAAAATAAGCAAATTGGTCTAACCATTGGTAATTGTATTGTTAGTTTCACTGCCCTGGACTTTTCGAAGAAACTTGTCTCTCTTTATAAAGGCAACTATTAATTTATGTTCTTAACATTGCCATATAAAGCTATGTAAGTATATTACGTTTTGAAGAGCTCGATACAATTAATCATTAATGCAATCTAAATATTAAAAACATGGCTTCTGTGATTCAGGATTTCAGACCAAGTTTACATTGAATATTAGGTTCAGTATGTTTGTTTAATGTAAAATCATTGGCTGTTTGTTTGTAATATCAGAGAAACAGTCATTTCCATACCATCCCACCACACCACCCTTACATTTTCATTTGTGATTTTGCTCTTAGCTTTTTTCTTTCAAACATGCACTCTGTCTAGGAATTCCACGTGAGAAACTTCTGATAGGAAGAGTGTGGGTGTTTGTTTCACTCAATTAATGCTATAATTTTGGGACTGTGTTGTTTGTTTCACTCAATTAATGCTATAATTCTGAACATGATGTGATTATCTTTTATTGAGTGTATGGAAAATTTTGCTAGTACTATATATGGGTTTTCTTTTTCTACACTGGGAGCATTTTGATTGGGAGTAAAATGTTAACCCCAATCTGTTTCTACATTGGGAGTATTCTGATAGGGAGAAAAGTATTAACCAAATCTGATTTTGCTTATTTTTTTATGTGTTCTGCAGGAAAAAATTCAAGAATATGAAAACACAATGTCCTTTCACAAGAAATATCAACTCAAGACTCTTTGGCTCACGCTCTAGGAAGTAAAGAACATTGTGGTCGTGTTCGGGGGTTGGGATTGGGTCCATGTCCATCCCAAGTGTTTGGACACCCCTCTCATTATTATAGTGGGATGACCTCATCTTCTCCTTCTTACACACAATTGCAAAATCAAGTTATTACATTGCAATCACAAGTGGATGAACAAAATAAAAAGTATGATGAACAAAATAAAAAGTTTGATGCATTGATGAGTTTTCTTACTCAAATTTCCCTGGTCAACT
This sequence comes from Sesbania bispinosa, assembly GCA_026901365.1. Lineage (NCBI taxonomy): Eukaryota > Viridiplantae > Streptophyta > Magnoliopsida > Fabales > Fabaceae > Sesbania > Sesbania bispinosa. The sequence continues at coordinate 663,490 of QLOH01000420.1, forward strand.
ACCTCTTGACTTAACTATGTTTCAAACTACACCGGTAATATTTATAAGTTAAATTATATTTATATTTCATAATTTTTTTTCCGATTTCTAACTGTGTTTTACAATATACTTTAGGTGTCTAATGAAGGAAGTGCACATCCAACAAATCCAACTAATGATGCAACTCATTCTCCAACAAATCTTGAACCTGAAGAATAGTTCCATGACAGATGAAGAACTAACAACATATTAGCTTAGTTAGCTTTTTTGTTTACTATTGGAATATTAAAAATGTTTATCGAATGTTGACATACATTTTATAGTTTCAACTTTTAGTATGTTATGATGTTTGATCTTTTGTCAACTGCTTATATATTGGTTCTTTTGAATGAACAGTTTGATTTTTTGAGTTATGCTTGATTTCTTATATGACAATTTGATCTATTTTAAATTCTAAAATTTAAGATTGGTTAGGTCTATGTGCAGGTTTAAAAAATCTTTAACCTGAAAAAAAAAACTGGGTTAAATTATAAATTAAAAAAAAAAAAGTGGCCTTAGCTGCGGTTATAACCCCAGGCAATTCTTATTTTTTTAAAACAAAATTGGTATTACCTGCGGTTGCAAACTCCAGGTAATTCCCTTTGGTTACGCAACCCCAGTTGCGTAAAAGGCGGTTCGTAACCCCAGTAATGTACCTGCGGTTGGTAACCCCGTGTAATCAGTTGGGATTAACTAACCCCAGCTAAAGCCGCATTCAAACCAGCGGTTACTACGAACCGCAGGTAACCCCTTTACTACGCTCGAATTTCCTGCGGTTTGACCAATCGCAGGAAAAGCATCTAGTTGGGGTTTAAACCGCAGGTAAAGTCAGATTTAACCCCAACTAAATCCCGTGTTTTTTGTAGTGAACCCACCATACAAAGAAACAACTCTAGAGAATACATAAAAAAAAACCATGCATGATTACATGAAACACTAAATCCAAAAAACATGCAAAAAAAAACTAGAACCTAAAACACATCTAACATAGCCCAAAATATATTAGTGCATTGTAATAACAAACAATGAATCAGCAGAGCAGCTAGTGAGAGTCTAAATCTAATGCATTGCAAAACCATTAAAGAGAGCATATATAGAGGCAAAATACTAGATTTCAGCAGACAAACCAATGAGAAAAAGGCTCCTCATGAAGTGACTATAACATGAGAAGGAATGAACAAAATTATTAGCCAAAAGAGTCGACATGCATAACAACATTAATTCCTAAAGCCAGAATTGCTCTTGAATAAAATCTATAAAACAAAGAAATTAAACCACGCAGTAGAAAAAAGATGTGATATGAGTATGACATGATCATTACAAGTAATTCAAATATATAAGAGGATTTTGATATCTATACGTACCAAACAATGAAACTGAAGTTACAATCCTACATTTTGGCTTTAATCTAAGACCAGGAACTAGTCTTTACTAATTCTACATTTTAACTTCACTCATATTTTTCATCAAGAACAATGGAAAAATTTGTAGTAATTGTAATTCAATAAAACTAACACGCATTGTAAGTTATTAATATATTATACCATATTACAAAGATTAGAAATTAATTATATTCCACGCAATAGTAATCAATTATTTAATCATAAAAATATAATCATAAAAAATCTTTGGATACATTTCTTCCCTTGACCAGAAGCCAATAACAATGGGAATTTACATACTTAACACACATGGAAAATATTCAAATAATACAAAAGGACCAACCCACTCTAATAAGGCCACTTACATTAAAACAATATTACAAAGGCAAGCACATCTTTTAAATAGGGACCACATTTTGTAAATTTATTACAAATGAAAATAATTACATTATTATGTTTTCAAGGTATATATACTTTCACATTATTTATGAGAAAATTAAATCAAATTTTAGGAGCTAGCAAGCTAGCCTAGCCTTTGATGTTATCATTTTGGATCCTTAAAACATCATTTATGTATGATTTCCCACGATGCTCGGGTGAAAGGTATCCCGTGTAGAAATCTGCTACACCAATTGTTTTGAACAATGGTGGTGTTTCTGGAGTAATAAGACTTGATGCTGGACCTATTTTTCCACTCCATTCTGGGCCACAAAATGTAGCTATGGACAATCTCTCCTTTTGTGAGTTTACAATTGCTCGATGTGTAGCGCTCTTATATATTCCATTTGTCATTACCTACGTGACATTCCAAATAATTGTCCTATTGTCATGATATAAATTCATCACTTTATTTAATTTTAAAATAATTGAGAGCATCATTAATGATCATGTTATATATTAGGAATCTTAACAAAGATCTGGATATAAAGAATATCATAAATATATAGGAAAATGTAGCAATTTATAATTAATTAGATGATATTTATTTTATGATGATGATGGTACGTAGTAAAAATTCACTAAATAGTAAGAAGGTGTAAAAGTAAATTGCATGAAATTTATGTGGTAATTTTACTGGAAAACTTATTATATTTATGAGCTTAACTAATAAATAGAAATTAAAAAACAAGTTAGTATTTAAAACACAAATATTAATTACCTAGACCATGCAACTAGAATTTTCAGCCCTTTAATACTTATATGATTTTAATTGAGTATTAGTTTAAATTTAAATTTGAATTACAAAAATTAATTTCAATTTATAAAAAATGTTGAAATATTCATTTTACTTTCCTAATTTATTTATTTATTTCTTATATTTGGTTGATGAGATGTTTATCCAATATATATGACTCTTATATATAGTTGCTGATCTCATAATAGGGTAAAGCTTGGTTTGAAACAATTAATATATGGTATCCCTAAATGTAATTTAAATTGGTGAGAAAAATTGCACAATTATTATTGTCATGAACACAATCATTAGTCATAAGTTTTAATAACTTACCTCCATAACATCTCCAACAACTAATGATGAAAGCATTTGGAAGTGGTTTAACAGTAATCCATGTTTCATCTTTTTTATTTGGAGGCCTTCCACTTCATTGGATTGGAGAAGGATGGTGATGGCAGATGCATCAGTATGAGCCTTGAGGCCAAGGACATTTTCTGGTTGAGGACAAGGAGGGTAGTAGTTTATCCTTACTGATTGCCCTCCTTCTCCTAATGTCTCTTTAATATCCTTTTGTTCTATGCCAAGAGCTTTCCCTATAAGAACAAAAGTGTTCATGGCAAGGTCCCTCATCTTTATACAATAAGCATCTAAATTTTCCCTGCATTTGCCAACATGTGAATTTGATCAGAAACTAGATGGTAATGGCAATCTTCTAGATTTCATATTTTCTCATTGGTTTAAAGGGTCAATCTTTATATGAAAAATGAAACATATAATATATATTAAAAATACTAGTACACTAGTTTCTTAAGGAAAGAAATGAACATCGGTTTGTTTTGGCGTTCAAGAGTGTAAAATCATGATTTTGTAGAATTGATTTTAAAACACTTTCGTCCAATATGTTTCATAAAATATGCATCACTAATCTCATCTAAAATTAATTCCACATTAATTTAAATGTTTCTTTTTTCTTTTTGATGTGTGCTTTTGTGTGCACTAAATCTATCAAACTTAGAGTCTAAAATATATTAAAAAGAAATACTACATTCGGTTCTATTTATAATAAAATATGACAAAATTATAAACACTAAAGAATTGGTATCAGTTAATTTATAATTAATAATACCATAATTTTAAATTTTATTCTAAAAATATCCTTAATATTAAATAATTAAAATAGTGATAAAATTACTCATAATTTAAGTCATTATTAAAGTAGTGAGTAGTGACTCATGCTCCAATTGTTCATTCTTGAAAATAGTGCATATCATGAAAAATAGGTAAATAATGAACAATAAATTAAAGGAATAAAAACAACTTCATAATTAATACAATTCAAAATAGTACTATATTTATTATTCTTAGGACCGAGAAAACACTTTTTTGTCTTTCATAAATAGGACCGGAGGTAACACTTTATTTCTTTAAATGAATACCAATTTTTTCATTTAAAAAATGGAAAAGAAAGATTGAAAGAGCTAGCATGCACTCCCTCACCTGAATGGGAGTGGTAAATTAGGGAATAGGTGGGGCTTCCTTAAGTGGGATGGAAGGGTGAAAATGTAGAACATATCTACCCAATCTGATGGCTCTCCTTTAGACACATCGATCATTTTACCAAACCCTTCCATATCTCCTGGTTTCTGCCAAAGCTTACTCTTCTCTTCCATTGAAAGATTGAATAGTTCTTCGGCACCTTTCTTCACATCTTCCACCAATGCGCTGCTAACTCCATGATTAATCAGCTGTTACATACATAACCACAATTTTATAATTAAATTAATTAACTTGTGTTACTCTCACTTTCGTTTTTTCCTAATTCGTGCAATATATTGCAATTAATAAATTTTCTTTTGAAGTGAAAATAGTTTATCTATATACACAGTATTTCCTTAGTTTTGTATTTTACATGATGTGCCTTCTTTTAGGGGTGTTACTCAAATGGAAACTTTGCACTACTACACACACTTAAACCACAATATTATCTGCTCAGATTCGGGTCCATAATTGACATGTTTAATAAGAATCCTCTAACAATTTGTAACAAATAAAAATATAGAAGGGGCAAATGAGGAGAATGGTAGAATCACAAGATGCAAGGCCTGGAGGACAGGTGGCAGCTGATGTGCAAAATCTGAGAAGGAGTGATAAGATCAAGATAACTAACTCTCGCTTGAAGGAATATGTGTGTGCAGGGTATAATATATAGCTATTCGGTTATAGAAAGGAGGGGGAGAATCTTGGAGATTGCCTTTCCTTCTCTCTAGGCCCTGATAAGGGAACTTCTTTCTATTGTTCTGTGAAGCTGTTATGCAGTTTTTCTTTTCAATTTCATTGTAAGAAATCCATTCTGATATAATACAAACAGTGTTTCATTCATACTGGTGCTGTTGTTATTATTCCATATAACAATTGGTGCTTTCATCTCGAACAATGGCTGAGAATAAACGTTTGAAGGAGCTTAAGGCGGATGTCAAGCGCATTCTGGAGATCATGGAGTCTAAGGATAAAGAGAGTAATGCTCGATTTGAAACCATAGAAGCTGCAGTTGAGACGTTGCTTAAGCACTCAGAAAACGAAGGGAATCCAGTCCGGCATTCGCAACCATTTCAGGTTCGTAACGTGAAACTCGATTTTCCCCGTTTTGATGGTACCGACGTGCTCCAATGGATTTTCAAAGCTGAACAGTTTTTCAATTACTATAATACTCCCGATGATCAACGACTTACGATTGCTGCAATTTATCTTGATAAAGAAGTGGTCCCATGGTTCCAAATGATGGCTCGAAATAATCCTTTTCAATCCTGGATAGGATTCACCAGAGCACTTGAATTAGAGTTTGGTCCTTCTCCTTATGAATGTCCTAGATCTAACTTGTTTAAGCTTACTCAAGTTACAAGTGTTCAAGATTATTATATTCAGTTTACAGCATTAGCTAATCGAGTCACCGGCCTCACTGCTGATGCTCTTTTGGACTGCTTCATTGGTGGTCTTAAACCGGATATTCGAAGGGATGTTATAGCTCAAGGTCCTACAACTTTCATCCGTTCAGTCTCGTTAGCCAAGCTATATGAAGAAAAATACCTTGTTAAAGCCAAACCATACCACTCCACCAATTTCACCAAAAACCAATCATCCACTTATAATCAACCACTATCACAGACATTGAAAACTACCAGCCTTCCACCCCTTTTACCCAAACCAAGTCCAAACACAAACCCCATAACAAACATACAGAAACCTACCCCTGTAAGAAAAATCTCCCCTGCAGAAATGTTGTTGAGACGTGAAAAAGGATTGTGCTATACATGTGATGAGAAGTTTTCTCCTAATCATTGGTGTCCTAATAAACAATACCTCTGGTTACATATGGAAGAAGAAGATGTTTTGGACCCTGAAATTGAGCCACCAGATCAGGTTTCTGAACCTCAGAATAATGCTACACAGGAGCATCATTTATCTTACAATGCCTTGAATGGTTCTTCTGGCCTTGGTACTATGAAGTTTCAAGGAGTGATAAATGGTACGACAGTTCAAGTTTTATTAGATGGTGGAAGTTCAGATAATTTTTTGCAACCAAGATTGGCTCACTGCCTCAAATTACCTGTGGAACCTATTCAACATATGCAGGTTGTGGTTGGTAATGGAGCTTGCCTTATCTGTAGAAGGCTGGATCAGAGAATTAGAGGTGAAAATCCAAGGGCATTCCCTAAAGCTTCCAGTATATTTGTTACCTGTGTCCGGAGCAGACTTGGTGTTAGGAGCTGAGTGGTTGGCAACATTAGGCCCCTATATTTCAGACTATAGCACTTTGACAGTAAAATTCTTCTTGGGCAATCTTTCATTACCTTGCATGGAGAGAGGCCTCGACTTCCAAGTCAAGCACAATTTAGTCATTTGCGGAGAATGTGTCACACAAATGCTATATCTGAAATTTATACAATGAAAGTGGAACATCCAGATGTTCCGGAGGATAAGTGGCTAGAGTTACCCCCTGATATGGAACCTGAATTGGCTGTTTTACTACATGCTTATAAAGATGTTTTTGAGGTGCCTATAGGTTTACCTCCTACTAGATCTCACGACCATTCTATTCCCTTACAGCCGGGCACCGGGCCTGTCAAGGTGAGGCCTTATAGATATCCACACAGCCAAAAACAGCAGATAGAAGTCATGGTGCAGAATATGTTGAATGAAGGAATTATTATGCCTAGCACGAGCCCTTTCTCATCTCCTATCATCTTAGTCAAGAAGAAGGATGGAACATGGAGATTTTGTACTGACTATAGAGCATTAAATGCTATAACAATCAAGGATAGCTTTCCCATTCCAACAGTTGATGAACTCATAGATGAACTATTTGGTGCTTAATTTTTCTCAAAACTGGATTTGCGATCGGGTTACCACCAAATCTTGGTTAATTCGGAGGATAGACACAAGACAGCATTCAGAACACATCAAGGACACTACGAATGGTTGGTTATGCCATTTGGCCTTACAAATGCCCCTGCAACCTTTCAAAGTTTGATGAATGAGGTATTTCAAGGGTTGTTAAGAAAATTTGTTCTGGTTTTCTTTGATGACATATTGGTCTATAGCCCTTCCTGGTCAACACATCTAGATCAATTACAAGTGGTCCTACAATTGCTAAGGCAACATAAATTGTTTGCCAAGTTATCCAAATGCTCATTTGGGTTACAAGAAGTGGATTATCTCGGCCATACTGTTTCTGGCATAGGTGTATCTATGGATCAAGGGAAGGTGCAAGCAGTTTTACAGTGGCCTGTTCCTACAAACCTCAAGCAATTAAGAGGATTTTTGGGACTTACTGGGTACTACAGACGATTCATAAGAGGGTATGCTTCCATGACAGCTCCTCTTACAAATTTACTTAAAAAAGAAAACTTCCATTGGGATCATAATGCCTTGTCTGCTTTTCACACATTGAAAGAAGCCATTACTAAGGCACCTGTGCTTGCTCTGCCCGATTTTTCCAAACCTTTTATCCTAGAAACGGATGCATCAGGAGTGGGAATAGGAGCTGTCCTCAGTCAACACAATCATCCCATAGCCTTTTTCTCAAAAAAATTGAATTCTAGACTTCAGAAACAGACAGCTTACACGAGGGAATTCTATGCCATCACTGAATCTATTGCTAAATTCAGACATTATTTGTTGGGCCACAAATTTGTAATAAGAACAGATCAAAAGAGTTTGCGTAGTTTGACAGATCAAACTCTTCAACCCCAGAACAACAAGCTTGGCTGCACAAGTTACTTGGATACGACTTCACAATCGAGTACAAACCGGGAAAGGAAAAATGTAGCAGCTGATTCCTTGTCACGTTCCTTTTTCATGGCTTGGTCTCAACCAAAGTTTGAATTTATCCCTTTATTAAGGTCTGCTCTCAAGGAAGATAAAAAATTGCAGCACATTTTGGAGTCTTGCAGTCAAAATAAACCTCCCCATCCGAATTTTTACATCTCATGATCAGTTGTTATATTGGAAAGGTAGGCTGGTGATTCCTTCCAAGCACTCATTGGTTGACCAGATCCTGAATGAATTCCACAGCTCTTTGATTGGTGGACATGCTGGTTATGCTAGAACCATGGCTAGGATAGCTGCGCAATTCTATTGGCAAGGTATGCACAAGGATATCCGTGAATTTGTTCAAAAGTGTTTAATTTGTCAGCAAGCTAAGGCCACGACAGCTTTACCAAGTGGGTTGCTTCAACCCCTTCCTATACCTGACCAAATTTGGGAGGATTTGGCAATGGATTTCATCACAGGCCTTCCATCATCATATGGCAACACTGTAATCTTGGTTGTTATTGATAGGTTATCCAAGTATGCCCATTTTTCCCCATTAAAAGCTGACTATACCAGCAAACAAGTGGCTGAAATCTTCCTGAAGATGGTGGTTAAACTACATGGAATTCCTAAAACCATAGTATCTGACAGAGACCGGGTATTCACTAGCCAATTTTGGAAGCACCTATTCAAATTAAGTGGTACAACCTTGAACATGAGCACTGCCTATCATCCTCAATCAGATGGGCAGTCAGAGGCACTGAATAGATGCTTAGAAATGTACTTAAGATGTTTCACATATGACTCTCCTCGTGATTGGGTGCGCTTACTGCCTTGGGCAGAGTTTTGGTACAACACTTCGTACCATAATAGCATTGGCATGACTCCCTTCAAAGTAGTTTATGGCAGGGAACCACCACAGATCTCTCGTTATGTACCAGATGCCAGAGATTTACCATCTGTTCAGGAACTTTTAGTTGAAAGGGATCAGGTTCTAATCAAGCTGAAGCATAACTGCACAGAGCCCAACAAAACATGAAAAAATATGCTGATAAGAGATCTCGTGTTAAATTTCAGGTAGGGGATCAAGTGTTGGTGAAACTCCAACCATATAGACAAAATTCTGTGGCCTTGAGAAAAAATAAAAAACTAAGCATGAGGTATTTTGGACCTTTTCCTGTGATTGAGCGCATTGGATCGGTTGCATACAAACTACAATTACCACCAGCCACCAAAATTCACCCAGTCTTCCATTCTTCTCAATTGAAACTTTGCAAGGGAGACCACTTTCATCCCTATGTTCCCTTACCAATTACTCATACTGATGCAAATCCAGTACTCTTTCCATATTGCATTCTTCAAAACCGTGTTATTATTAAAGGAAATCAGCATATCCAGCAGCATCTAGTTCAGTGGGAAGGTTTAGGTGGGGAGCATGCTACTTGGGAAGATCACACAGCACTGAAGACAGCATTTCCAAACTTCAACCTTGAGGACAAGGTTGTTCTTAATGGGGGAGGAATTGTAACAAATAAAAATATAGAAGGGGCAAATGAGGAAATGGTAGAATCACAAGATGCAAGGCCTGGAGGATAGGTGGCAGCTGATGTGCAAATCTGAGAAGGAGTGATAGGATCAAGATAACTGACTCTCGCTTGAAGGAATATGTGTGTGCAGGGTATAATATATAGCTATTCGGTTATAGAAAGGGGGGGGAGAATCTTGGAGATTGCCTTTCCTTCTCTCTAGGCCCTGATAAGGGAACTTCTTTCTATAGTTCTGTGAAGCTGTTATGCAGTTTTTCTTTTCAATTTCATTGTAAGAAATCCATTCTGATATAATACAAACAGTGTTTCATTCATACTGGTGTTGTTGTTATTATTCCATATAACACAATTTAATTAAACAAACTAATCAGTTAGAGAATTCAAATTTAAGGTCGCAATTACTATAGCCCTGATAAGGGAATGATTTTTCAATACTTTAGGAGTATCCACTGCTTAGCACTCCATTTAACAATTTTCTATTTTTTTAATAATTTTTTAAAAAAATAAAAATTAGGAATACATAACTAATCATATATATGTTTGATTCTAAATGGGAGTAGTACACATTCCTTAACACCGTAGACTTTTCTCTAATAATTAATTAATACACTTTTAAAGGAATCAATTTATAAAATTATTTTATTAGAAAACACGATTTTGATTTATTTATAATATTAGATTCTGTAATTATAATATTGTTCCCTCTCAACATCATCGTATGTTTTTTTTTTCCTCTTTTTCTTTGTTTGTTTTAGCAAGAGTTTTATATGATGAAAAAGATGTCTAATGTTTAGGTAAAGCATGATATGACACATTGACATATCTCAAATACTCAAGGGAAAGGCCTCCTAGCCACCATAATTACAGGTTAGGAAGAAAGAAGAGCCGAAAAATGAGTTTTTAATTAATTTATTCTTTGTTATTTTAGAAAAAAAAAAGTGTTAAAAGAAATTGTCAATAGCATTAAAATCCAATTACAATAAGCCTAAAGATTACAGCATGTTTGGCACTCCTTTCCTTTGTGTCTCCGAATTTACTTTTTTTTTTTCAAAAGCAACGATTATTGTTCTAATATTTAATACATTTAAATGATGAAGAGATCATATCTATTCATACAACAAAAATATATAACAACTTATATAACACACTTTCTCTCTCCACCCCTCCATAAGATCATATGAATCATATTCCACACTCTCTCTTTTTTCTCTTTTATCTTTTTTATCTCTCCTTATTGTAAATGTTGTTTGTTGCACAAACAACAATTCTAAGTGATAAAATGGGCATTGAGATTCACAAATGTAAGTTTAAATATTTGCTAATATTGTGTTTGGGTCAACTAGAGAAATTGGGAAAAAGAAAATTGGAAAGAGAGATAAGGAAGAGAGAAAGTAGTATTTGGATAGAAATATGGGAGAGATGGAAAGAAATGAATTTAAAGAATTACTCAATTGTTTAGAAATAAAGAAGAGAAATCTTCATAAATAAGGTTTTTTCTAAGTTGTGCAATGTTGCACGGGTTATAAATTAAATATGGAAATGTTTTATTCTAAATTACAATTATTATAACATTCAATGCATTGATAATATGAATGTTACATTTTCCAAGAAAACATTTCCATTTGCAATTTATTATCGTATGCAATTGCACATGTTAAAAAAATCGTTATATTATTTCTTTCTTCTTGGAGCATACAGTTTGTCACTAGCTAGTAACAATATTATATTAATGTTTTTAAAATGGCACCAACAATTGAACCGGTGAAAGACACTGGTTCACGGTTCGATGGTTGGACTATGGTCGGGACCGGTAATGACTAAATATATATTTTAAATATTAGATTATATTTTTAAGTAATAAAATCATATAAAATCAAGACATATAATATTATAAATTAATATAATAACCTTATTATGTATTATAAGGCGAAAATTAATAATGATTTTCCAAATAATAAATATTTATGTGTAATATTTAAAATTTTATCTTATTATCTAAAATATTTTAGATTAAATAAAAAATTTTAAACTTTTTAAAAATGGTCGGTACAACCGGTTCTCTGTCACCGATTTTTAATCGGTTTTTAGACTAGTTCCCACCGATTTTGAAACCAGCCGGTAGGGATGACAATTGGACCCAGACCCAGTGGGTACCCGCCAAAAATTACCCACAATGGGTAGAGTAATTACCCACCAAATGGGTACGGGTATGGGTAATTACTCGCACTTTTTAATGGGCACGGGTGCGGGTGCGGGTACCATGTACCCTACCCTACACATAACTCGCACTTATATAATATATATAATAATGTAATTTATATACATATAATTAATTGAATATATATACATGTTTATATTATTAATCAATGTTTTTTCCAAAATAATAATTAATGTTAATATATATTATAGTCACCAAAAAACATTATTATATATTATTAATTTAATTAATTTAAATGTTATAATTTTGTCTTACACATCAAAAATAGAAAAATATGAACTAATTTCCATTTTCCCTCCCATGTTTTAATCTCTCATCCACTTCCACATATGATAATTGTTTTATAGGTTAAATTTGGATGATCTATGGATTATTTTTTATTTACTTTTAATTAATTTTTATTTTCTAATCAATTTATTTTCTTATAGTTAACAAAAGTGCGGGTAATGGGTACGGGTACTTGAGTACCCAGCGAGTAAGGGTACGGGTACTAGAATCACTACCCACGCGGGTATGGGTCCGGGTACGGGTACTATAGTACCCTACCCAAACCCTACCCATTGTCATCCCTACCAGCCGGTTCTTTCAGCATAATGAATCGGACCTCGAACTGGTTCCTAGTCGGACCGGTTGAACCCGGTCCGGTTTCTTGACATAGCTAGTAGGTCAAAATAATCGATATTAGACATGCGTGCACACATATCGCATTATAAAAAATTATAAATATTATTAAAACATAAATTAAAATAAGAAAATATATTTCACTAAAATTAAAATGGAAAATAAATATTTGAAAATGAAAGTATTAGATTTTAATGTTGAAAATATTTAGAAGTTGAATGATGATAGAAGAATTTAAACATTTATTTATAAATATTTTATTATAGTTAATATTAAGTAAAGAAATTTAAATATTAAAATAAGGAATGAAAACTATATAATTGAATAATTCTTTAAAAATAATAAATTATTTAATTTGGTATGTATATAAAAAAAATAAAAGCTAGATACTGTATATAAAAATTGTGTAACTACATGAATGAAAATATTCTTTTTTGTTTTATATATATATATAACTGAAAACAAATGATCAAATAGCTAGCAATAGAAAAAATAATGGATGCAGATGCAAACCTGGAAGAAACCCCATTGTTTGCATGCAAGGTCAAGCTTTTCCAGTTCTTCAGGACCCTCACTTCTTCGGACAACAATTTACTTAGGTCAATCACAGGCAAAGTATCTGTATCTGTATGTGTATGAGATATTACAATATGATCTTGACGAAAGTATGTCTCTGGAACTGTGGTTAGTCCCTCCTTTGCTAGTTCTTTCACACTACCAACTACCTCTGCTGCTGTTTCTGATTCCATATATACCTTCCTTCTCCAATCTCCACAGATCCCAAGGCTATGCTCAAAAGGAGGTTCTCTTCTCTCACCTTTTTTATCAAACACAATATAATGCATGATGTCAAATAGTAGTGTTTATATATACTATGTTGGAAAATGAAACACAATTTTAATTCTAAGACAGGTATATTGTTGATTTTTAATGGAATGACGGTTAAGGCTTAGCTATCCGTTGACCATGAATATAAATATAACAATAATAATATAATGAAATGATGGAACCCATGCCAATATAAAGGAATTTGTTTGACTAAGTAAAAGAATTTATTAATTCCTTTGGGCGCACATGGCATAGCTGGGGCAGCTCCTTTGCCGGAGCAGCCACGGATATGACGCCCTTTTAATTTGTATGTTATAAAACGTCTCTTCCTAAGATTCTTAAGTAATGATTTTATTAAGTTACATCGGATGCATTAGTGGCTGTATAATTGTAACTAAAATATCATTGTAAGCAAGAATATGTAAAATAGTTTGTAAAATGACTGACAAGGAGCTTATAAATTTAAGAAGTGTGAGTCAGATATTGACACCCTCGATTATCTTTTTTCTCTAAGTCATTTTTATTGCATCAATAACAAAATTATCTGTATTAACGTCAATATTTTAATTATTAACTTTTATCTTCCAAAATTTGATATTCCCTCTAGTCTTATTTATAACACAATTGTTAAAAACTTTCTATGGTCTTATTTATGAAATAAAATACATAAATCTAGAAGCATTTAATATTTTTTCTCATTTACTTTTGCTGACCATTAAAGTTTTTAATTAACACAACATGGTAGTGAAATTTAATTTTAAATAGGGGTAAAGTTGTAATCTTGAAAAAAAAATTTGAAAATCAATGTATTAATTGTTTTTCTTAAATTTTGTGAAAAGATACTGTATATATTATCACAGTGTATTGTAGTTCATTACTATTCTTTTCACTAATAATAATGGTATTCTATACCATCACAGTGTATGCAAATTTACTTTCCTCACAACAATAGGACCGAAGAGAGTATATATTAGTATGGGTCTTGCTGTCGATGCTCTTTATAACGTCCTATTAATTCGAAAATAATGTCTGTTGGAAGCACTATCTCCAAATTCGTGAAACTATTTCACGCATTAATGATATCCCCATACAATGCAATACAAGGCTTAGGTAATCCAACAGTCACTTAAACGGAAAATCCAATAAGTCAATAACGATACACAGTGTTATCTATCAAAGCCCACAATACAATATCAAATAAACAGGCACAATGGGATATAATCATACTATTATATCCTAGAACATAAATAATATCTCTAAGGCCACATATGTATTTTTTATCCCATCAAAACAATCAACCTATGCCTATACAAAATATTAGCATCAACAAAAATGGTTGGCTACCATAAGACCCACCAAACGCTCTTGCTTCCCAATCAAGCATCTGAACGGGAACCCTGCACATCTGAATATAATTTCCACATCGTGGGGTGAGACTAACGTCCCATGAGTGTGATAAAGAAACATGCAATGTATATATGTAGTCAGGCAATGAAATGCACCAAACATACATCATACTTAATTGCATCAAGAGTACAAATCATGAGAGCAAGTAAAACATGACTGTGATGTGTTTTTACCCGACACCCGGGGTCTTTTCTCTAGTTGTGACTGTGATTGAGCACTCAGCCATGTGACCAAGGACTGTCGTCCAGGATTGTAACATCCTAATTTCTTAATTCGAAAATAATGTTTGTTGGAAGCACTATTTTCAAATTCGTGAAATTATTTCGCACATTATTGATATCAACATACAATACAATACAAGGATTAGGTAATCCAACTGTTACTTAAGCGGAAAAATCTAATAAGTCAATAACAATACATAGTGTTGCCTAAAAAGGCTCATAGTACACTATCAAACAAATAGGCATAATGGGATATAACCATACATACGTCCTATAACATGAACCATATCTCTAAGGCCCCATATATACCATTCTATCCTATCAAAACAATAAGGTCTATACCTATACAAAAGTATTCACAAAAGAAGTGAACCACCAAGGGACCCAACTAAAAGCTCCAAACCGCCGTTCAAGCATCCGAACGGGGACCCTGCACATATGAATATAAATCCCACATCATGGGGTGAGACTAACGTCCCAGTGTGTGCGATAAAAAGCATGCAGTGTAGGGAATCAGGCAAATGGAATGCAACAAACATATATTACACATAATTCCATCAAGAGTCTAAATACATGAAAACAAGTAAAACATGACTATGTTTTTTTACCCAACACCCAGGGTCTTTTCTTTATCTGTGGCTATGATTGAGCGCTCGACCATGTGACGAAGGATCATCGTCCAGGCCACCTATGATTAAGTTTTATTTAACAATCAATAAGTAATGATTGCTTTTCATTTGAGCTTGAGGACCCCCTGATAAGTGTAAAATTAGCGTTAATTTCATATAGTTTTTATTACACTTATCAAGGTTAAAATAGTAAATTATGCCCCAAAATATCCCTTTTTGTTAATATTTATAATAATTGTATTTATTTGATACAAATTTGAATATGATGCTATTTTAAATAGAAATTTGCTATTTTATGCAGAATTTATAGCAGATTTGGAACAAGAGTGGAAAATGCATCAGAATGAGGATATTGCAGATTCAGAAATTAAATAAATAAAAGAAAATCAGAGAATCCTGCAAAGAATCCTTTCAAGTCAAATCCAAAGCAGATAAATACAATAATAATTCGGATAAAGGGATAAAGGAAAACCAGATAAGATCAGAAAGGAAATCAAGAGGTTAGATCCACAAATCAAGGAAAGCTGCAGCGTGTCACACGCTCCACATGCGCTTAGCGCACGTGAAGCGCATGAGCAGAGTGGCCAGGCTTCATGTGCGCTAAGCGCACATAAAGCACGCGACTCCTGACTGTTGAAAACGCGCGCAGTGACGTCAATTAATGAAGGTAAAGCTCCTGATTGGCCAAGCTTCACTTAAATGACGTCAATTAATGAAAAGACCGCCTCTGAATGGATTAAACACTCACCAGTGACATCACAACCTGATCCCTTGAAGGTTTTTCCAAATCTATAAATAGAGCCCTTGGCAAAGGTCACAATACACTGATACAGAGAGAAAGTAGTATAGGATTGGGAAAAGTGACAGATTTCTCAGTAGTTTGTAATGGCTACCATGAGTAGCTAAGCTCTCTAGTAGGATTTTGATGTAGTAGATTCAATCTCCTTTGTGTATAAGAATTCTCTTTTCTATTTTATTTATGATTCTATGCTTGTAATTTATCGGTATCTTTATGCTGTGTGTAATGCATCAACTCTGCACGTGCGCCGGGATGGTAGGCTAGTGCTCTGGATACAAAAAGTGGAACTCCGGCCTAGTATCAGAGGTAGGTGAGCATGGAGTTGTTCATGAAGCTTATTCTCGGATTGCTAAAGGTACTTGGTTTAGTCATATCGTAGCATAAGGATTGTATTCTAACGATCGGAGGTTCAGTGAGTGACACACCCCTCCGTAGGTGCCTTATGTGAAAGTATGGCTAAGTCGATAGCGTTGATTGCAAAATACGGGGAATGTTCGGGGGTCGCCAAATGCCACTTTGAATGCCTGTAGAGAATAGCTTTTGGCGTTTAATTATGATGTTATAGGGGAATTTGCGGGTACGATAATTACCAGGCATGTCTTATAATTATTGTAATTAAACAATGCTAAGGTGATTACAAGTACGATCATAAATAAGGGAAAAGGAGTTCGAATACACAAGGGGGGAGATGAAACGAAATCAAGTCCTAGTCTTAAATACTTATTCTCTCGTATTATCTTTGTTTATTTTATTCCGAAACCAACCAACCTTTTCACGAAAACGTTTTTAATTGAAAATACAATTACTATAACTCTACAAGTTAAAACCGCTCCCTGTGGATACGATACTCTACTTACTCTAAAACTACTGGACTACTGGTAAACTTGCCAGGAAACCCATCAAGTTTTTGGCGCCGTTGCCGGGGAGCAGTGTATCAATTTGTAAAGTTTTAGAAAATTGAATTTTCAATTATTCCAAAACTTTTTCAAAAAAATATTTCCTTTTAAAATTCTCATTATATTTGTATTCCTTTTTGTTCCCGTAATTTTTTTATTTTCTTTTCTTAAATTTTATTTCGTATTATATATAAAAAAGTATATTTATCTGTTATCTAATCTTTCTCTTTTAAGCTTCTTGTTTATGCTTTTAAGAAGTCAGGTTTCTCCTAAGCAACTAGTTTTCGATCCAGAAATCGAGAGGACAGCCAGGAGGAAAAGAAGCCAAAGAAGAAGAAGGAGGATAGTAACAGACGAGCCACAAGATATGGCAGGAGTACAACAAAGAAGGACTTTGGGAGACTATGTCAGAAATCGAGGCCCTCGCTACCATTCTAGCATTGTGATACCCACCACTGCAAGGACCTTGGAGTTGAAAACTGCTCATCTCAACCTCATAACTGCAAATCAATTTGCAGGATTGGATCATGAAGATCCACATAATCATCTTTCTACTTTTTATGAATTGATAAGAACTATGGGATTTGAAGAAGGAAACTTAGAATCTGTATATTTACGTATTTTTTCCTTTTTCTTTGATAGGTAAGGCAAAGAATGGTTGAAGTCTCATCCAAATCAAAGCCTGCATAATTGGGATATTGTGGAAGAAAAGTTCTTTGACAGATTCTTTCCAGCAGGGAAGCACATCCAAGCAAAAGCAAAAATATCCTCTTTCATGCAAGGATCAGATGAGTCACTCTATGAAGCCTGGGAGAGATACAAGAACCTGCTGAGGAAATGCCCGAATCATGGTTATGAAGATATTGCTCAACTGAATATGTTTTGCAAAGGACTCAGACCAGATTCCAAATCCTTCATTAACGCATCAGCAGGAGGCACTATCTTGTCCGTAGAACCAGAAAGAGCTGTGATGATCATTGAAAACATGGCTCATAATGACCAACAGGCTCAACATAGAAGGCAACCAGTACAGATGCAAGCAAAGGGAGTACTAGAGCTCAATTCCAATGATGCCATTCTAGCCGAACAGAAACTACTCAAAAGGCAACTAGAGGCACTCACAAAATCTTTGGAAGCACTCCCTCAGCAATTAAAGGCCATCCATTCTCAACCAGTTCAGACCCAACCAATGAATTGTGACTTCTGTGGGGGAGACCACGCAAATGGTCAGTGTTCTATTCAAGAGGACACGGGCAGAACAAGTCAATTTCATGGGAAATCAAAAGAGGGCAAGGAAGTTTCTCCAACAATAACAATAACTACTATTCTCAAGGATGGAGGAACAACCAAGCCAATTCCGGATGGGGTCAGAATGGTGGGAATAGACAGGCTCCTTACCAGCAGCAACAACCTTCAGTAAATGACAAGATCTCAAGGTTGGAGGAGAAGATGGATGCACTCATATCAGGCTTTGAAGGGTACAAGAAGAATAATGATGCATCAATCAAGGCGTTGGAACATCAAGTGGGCCAATTAGCACAAGACATGGGAGAACTCAAGAAGAGCCACTTTTCAGCGCATACTCTTACCACCCCAAGGAACAATGTCATTTGATTGCTACTGATGGCAAATCAATCAGAAGAAGGTGAGGAAGATGAGGAACTTATCCCGAAGAACAGTCATACAAGAAGAAAAAGTCCATGAACCATGTGAGAAAGAGGAAAGTCAAGAGGCAGTAACAGACGTTGAAGAAAAAGAAAAGGCATCCAATGAGGTAGTTATCACAGAAAAAGCGCTTGATCCAGGTAAGTTCACTATCCCAGTAAATATTAAAAATTTACCTACCTCTCATGCTTTACTAGATCTGGGAGCGAGCATCAATTTGATGCCGCTTACGTATTTTAACAAGTTGAGTGATGTGAAGGTCAAGCCTGTTGATGTAGAACTACAGTTCGCAAACAAGTCTACTCAAAACCCTTATGGGATTATAGAAGATTTGCCCGTCCGAGTAGATAAGTTTGTGTACTCAGTAGACTTCATCATAGCAAAGACAGAAGAAGTGGACACTGATGTCCCCCTCATATTGGGAAGACCTTTTATGAAGTCTGCCAAGCTGATTGTTGATATAGATAAGGGGAGTACCGAGGTGAATTCAAAGGATGAAAGGATCACCTTTCATATTGATAAGGGAAGCCCCAAGATCCTTCAACCTCCACAACAAATTGAAAAAGATCCTCCTGATAGGATCTACCAATTCCAAGCAAGGCTGCAGAAGGACAAAAAGAAAGGAATCTTGATCGAAGATCAAGAAACAAAAAAGAAAAAGAAGGTTTCCAAATTTTTGAGGAAACCAAGAATGAGGGTGAAGCAGCCAGACAAAATTTTGGGGTTCAAGAAAAGGAAAAGAACAATATCAGCTACTGAAGAGGAAGGCGGAGAATCAGAAACATGGAGCAAATGGATTGGAGGATGGGATTTCACAGGAAGGAGTGGCACAGAATCAACCATCATCCTCTAATTAAGGCCACCATGACAACACAAAAAGAACCAGGCGTCAAGCTAAGAGACGTTAAACAAGCGCTTCCTGGGAGGCAACCCAGCATTTTTTATTTTTAATCTATTTAGTTATTTTCTTTCATTATTTATTTTGTTGAGTCTTTGCCTGTGTAGATTAGGAAAGGGTAAGTAAAAGGTAAAATGAATGAAATCAGCAAAAAAGAAGAAAAGAAAACTGGCAGGTGCGCTTTACATACACTAAGCGTATACTAAAGCGCACGCGCGCTGTAGATGCGCCAAGCGCATAATGCAGCGTATGCGCAACGCTTCAATTTCCACTGAATACACGCGCTGCATATTACGCCAAGCGCCATAGTGCAGCGCACAACGCGCTGAGCCTATTTAAATGGAAGATTGAGAAATTTTTCAAATTTCAAAATCCTTCCCTGATTCTCTGAGATTCTAACTACCATTTTTGCTGTTTCTGCTCACATACCCTTGCTTTTACCATTTCTGAAACTACACCAGGTATGTTTTTAATGTTTTAAAAGTTTTGCACCGATCAGATTTTTTATTTGAGTCCTTAATTTTTTTTTTAGAAATATTAGGGTAGAAGACTAAAGCTTTTAGGACACTTTAGGATAGCAATATTTGTTAGGAAAGCCTTAAGTATACATGTTGTTAGGAATGTATTTAAGATATTAGGTGGTAGTTCTTTCAAAATGCTCAATAAATTATTACAAATTATTTAATTTTGGTACATAAATAAAATAAATAATATTTTTGCTTGACCAATATTTAAATAATTGTGCTTTCATGCATGTTTTTTTAGTAACATGATTTTTGAGCATTAATATTTGTTACCAACTCTTTGTTATTAAACAATTAATTAGGGCTTGCTTTAACTGATCATTTTTGCAATGTTCTTAATAAATTAATTAATTAATTCATAAAGAGGTAAAAATTAAAAAAAAAAATTATGCGAATAATTAATTTAAGGATTATTCTGATTATTGATTTAATTTGGCCATTTAATCAATTAATTTTGAATAATCTATTATTTGTTGCATAAATAATTTTTGGTATCAAATATTGCAGATGGCACGAACAAAGATAGTCAACAGAGGAAGTACTTCTAGGAGCAGTGCTCAAAAAGGCAAGAGACCCCGCCAGCCACCACAAGAGGACACTGATTTTGATCCTCACAGGTTCCGAGACCCAAAGACTGCAGAAGCTTACAGTGACATACAAGACTGTAACTTCATCAAGGAGAGACCTGTTAGACTCCATTAAGGGGAGTATGAGGAGTTCAGATCAGAGATTCAAGGGAGAAACTGGGTGCGCCTCAACAGCCCAGATGGTCATTTTGATCCTACAGTGGTGAGGGAGTTCTACGCCAACGCCCATGGACCAGACAGAACATCATTTGTTAGGGGCATTGAGATCAGATTTGATTGCGACGCAATCAATGAACTACTCCAATATCCAGCACCCATGGACAAAGACCAAATGGAGTGCCAAGTACCAGCTACGGATGCGAGAGGTGGGAATCGCTGGATATGAATCTCTAGATCTGGCTACTGCTCAGACTCTTTGCTTACCAGGATATTCCTTTGAGAGGAATCTTCAGGGCAGGCTGCTCGCATCTACAGGCAACATATGACAGCATTAGCAAGGATGTGGATTGTGCTGATCCTTGCTAATGTCACACCTACCGATCATGTCTCTGACACCCAAATGCCTGTAGCCACACCTTATCCACACCATCCTCACAGGCGGCGATGTGGATATCTCCAGGGTCATAACCCAGAAGATAGTTAGCTTCATCTCCACCATCACAGACCGCACTCCCACTACCAGGATCAGTTTAGGTTTCCCTGCACTCATCACTGCCCTCTGCAGATCTAGGGGTGTGGATGTGAACCGCACGATTCGCATCCACCGCCCTATGACTAGGGCATATATCGAGACCTACTGCACACCATATGAGGAGGCTGAGGAGGAGCAGCAGCAGGAACCACCACCAGCACCAGCAGCAGACCCATTACTCCATCAGTACCATCAGCATCTCTTTGCCCAACTGACTTCCATCCATAGGGGTCAGGTTCACCTGCAGGAGTATTTATACTCCATTAGGCCTGACCCCTACCCAGGCATGTTACCTGAGCAGTTCAGGGAGTATATTCAGTGGCCTGGGGACAGGCCTATTACGCCAGAGGGGGGTGGAGCAGCAACTGCTAATGATCATATGGAGCAGGACCACCAGAACCAGGACCAGTGATTTTTTGTTATTTTCGGTGCTTTTCTTTTCTTTTTCTTTTATTTTCTTTTTTCTTTTCTTTATTTTATCTTTGACATGTACTGTATATATTCACTTTGACATATCTTATGCAGCAGTACATTCCCATATTTTTTTAGTTTTAGAAAATACAAGGAAATTTTTGAAAAATTTCTGAAATTAGGCAGTTTAACTACCAGATTAGGAAGGAAAAAGGTCTTGTGATTAATCCCATAATCAATTAGGATGAGGATACTTCACATGAGAATCAATCAGGGTAGTTAATTAAAACCAATAAATATTTTTTCAAGGAATTTAGCCAAGTAACCGGTGAGTTGAGAGCCCAAACAGTAAATTGAGAGTTTTTCACCGCTGTCTGTCAATTTTTATTGGTTGAGTTTTTAGTTCTTTTGCTATTTTTGGAAAAAATATGGAAATGACAAAGGCAAAATTTGTTTTCAATATATCTGCCCAGAGCCAAAAAGCCAACCTTGGTACAATTTTTCCAATTTTTGATAACCCATTTTTGAGCCTTAATTAATTATTCTTGTTCACCCAATCCAAAATAAATATATATATCATGTCCCTCACACATTTGGGATAGAGAGCAAGGTGGCAAGAAGAAAAATAATGGGAAGAAAAGGTTGAAATTCCAAGGAGCAGGTATAGAAAAACAAAAAGAAAAAGAAGAGCACTCCCCTTAGAGTCAAAAAGAAAAAGTAATTAAATTGAATAAGTTGGGGGGAGTGCATCTTCAAACAAGGAAAGAGGCCTGCAAAGAAGAGAAATAAATCAAGAAAAATGATGGAAGGAAAGAAAATTGAAAGCAACATCCAAAGATGCTCTCTATTCTAAATGTTTATTGTTTATCCAAGAAAAACCATAATTTCTTGATAACCCAGCCTCATTACAACCTTGAAAAGACCTTTTGATCCATATTAACCATAAACAGGCTTAGGAACTAGAAACGACTATCAATCTTAGTTGTTCAGCAGTAGTGAAAACATTGAGGGAAACAGTACCTGTGAGCATGAGTGAAATTCCTTGGTATTTTGTTTATTGCTTTAATTGCTACTCCTGAGAAATTCAAATTGCTAATGTGTTCTGATTTTGGTTGAAACATGGTAATATCTCCTGATCTCAATTTTCTTAATCTGGAAAGTGACTTCTGCCTAATAAAGAGATAATAAAAAGTTTTTCTTGTAATTGTTTTGAGAATCATTATCAAGGGTATTTTGAAAATCTGACTGCAAGGGTGTCTTGCTTGAGGACAAGCAAGAAATTAAGTTGGGGGGTATTTGATAAGTGTAAAATTAGCGTTAATTTCATATAGTTTTTATTACACTTATCAAGGTTAAAATAGTAAATTATGCCCCAAAATATCCCTTTTTGTTAATATTTATAATAATTGTATTTATTTGATACAAATTTGAATATGATGCTATTTAAATAGAAATTTGTTATTTCATGCAGAATTATAGCAGATTGGAACAAGAGTGGAAAAAGCATCAGAATGGAGGATATTGCAGATTCAGAAATTAAATAAATAAAAGAAAATCAGAGAATCCTGCAGAGAATCCTTTCAAGTCAATCCAAAGCAGATAAATACAATAATAATTCGGATAAAGGGATAAAGGAAAACCAGATAGATCAGAAAAAAATCAAGAGGTTAGATCCACAAATCAAGGAAAGCTGCAGCGTGTCACACACTCCACATGCGCTTAGCGCACGTGAAGCGCATGAGCAGAGTGGCCAGGCTTCATGTGCGCTAAGCGCACATGAAGCACGCGACTCCTGACTGTTGAAAACGCGCGCAGTGACGTCAATTAATGAAGGGAAAGCTCCTGATTGGCCAAGCTTCACTCAAATGACGTCAATTAATGAAAAGGCCGCCTCTGATTGGATTAAACACTCACCAGTGACATCACAACCTGATCCCTTGAAGGTTTTCCAAATCTATAAATAGAGCCCTGGCAAAGGTCACAATAAACTGATACAGAGAGAAAGTTAGTATAGGATTGGGAAAGGTGACAGATTTCTCAGTAGTTTTGTAATGGCTACCATGAGTAGCTAAGCTCTCTAGTAGGATTTGATGTAGTAGATTCAATCTCCTTGTGTATAAGAATTCTCTTTTCTATTTTATTATGATTCTATGCTTGTAATTTATCGGTATCTCTATGTTGTGTGTAATGCATCAACTCCGCGCGTGCGCCGGGATGGTAGGGCCAGTGCTCTGGATACAAAAAGTGGAACTCCGGCTAGTATCAGAGGTAGGTGAGCATGGAGCTGTTCATGAAGCTTATTCTCGGATTGCTAAAGGTACTCGGTTTTAGTCATACCGTAGCATAAGGATTGTATTCTAACGATCGGAGGTTCAGTGAGTGACACACCCCTCCGTAGGTGCCTATGTGAAAGTATGGCTAAGTCAATAGCGCTGATTGCAAAATACGGGGAATGTTCGGGGGTCGCCAAATGCCACTTTGAATGCCTGTAGAGAATAGCTTTTGGCGTTTAATTATGATGTTATAGGGGAATTTGCGGGTACGATAATTACCAGGCATGTCTTATAATTATGTAATTAAACAATGCTAAGGTGATTACAAGTACGATCATAAATAAGGGAAAGGAGTTCGAATACACAAGGGGGGAGATGAAACGAAATCAAGTCCTAGTCTTAAATACTTATTCTCTCGTATTATCTTTGTTTATTTTATTCCGAAACCAACCAACCTTTTTCACGAAAACGTTATAATTGAAATACAATTACTATAACTCTACAAGTTAAAACCACCTCCCTGTGGATACGATACCTACTTACTCTAAAACTACTGGACTAACCGGTAAACTTGCCAGGAAACCCATCACCCCCATCTTCCTCTTGGCCGAGAGGTTGATGTGATTACCTCATTCTTTCTTATACATGATTTCCCGAAAGCCTGTGATGGTCCGAAGACCCTGTGATGGTCCGAAGACCCTGTGACATAGTTATTTTCTTGGCCAATGGCCCTTGGAATGTTTAGAATACATGCTTGTCTATGAACCTGAATGGCATGGTAAACACCAATAACAATTTCATATAGATGGTTACATCAAGATCTAGGCATACTCTAGGTTTGGGGAAACTTTAGTACATACCATTCAAGTAGAGATTTCCAACCATAAAAGCAACCAATAGCACACATAAACAAAGTATATAAGCATGGGAAGAAGGAAATAGGGGACATAGAAAAGAACAAACGAAATGATAGTGAGTGGGTAACCACACTCACCTCAAGAGTAAAAGAAAATAGGGGTTAAGGATGAGTGGAGAAGGATGAATCCAAGCTTGCTTGAGGGTCTTGAAATGGTGGAGTAGCTCTACCTCCTTCCTTCTCTCTCTTTCTCTCTCTACGCTTCTCTCACTAGAAAATGGAAGGTAGAATTAAATGAGGAAACCCTAAAATTGAATCAGCATTAAAAGATGATTCGTGGGTTCTTGCTCGAGCGAGAGCCTTCTCGCTTGAGGCGAGGAGAAAGAAGAATCGCATTTTTCGCTCAAGCAGAGAGTTTCCTCGCTTGAGCGAAATTCGCTCAACAAAATACCCAACCTCTCTGACTTTATCTCGCTCGAACGAGAGCACATCAGGGAGCAAAACTCAATTTTTGAATTGAATTGCGCTTGGGTGATAGGCTCTCACTCAAGCGACCATACCAGTAGCCAAAATCTCTGGTTTTTACTGGTATGATCGCTCAAGCGAGACCTTCTCGCTTAAGCGAGGACAACCAGAATCAAGATTTCTGGTTTCCCACCCTTAAACCCATTTCCTTAATTCCTTTTCATAAAAGCCTATTTCCATGATTACTTTTACTCATTAAAATAGTTAGATTTGGGATGTTACAAAGGGCCGCCTATGATTATGTTTTATTATCGATAAATAAACAATGCTTGTTTTCATTTTAACTTGAGGACCCCTATCACACTCTTGGCCTAGAGGTCAATGTGGTTACCTCGCTCTTCTTATACGTGATTTCCTATGAAGGCTTGTGATGGTCCGAAGAGAGCTTGTAATGGTTCAGAGACCCTGTGATATATACATTTTCTTGGCCAATGGCCCTTGAATGCGTATAACATCAAGACCTAGGCATATTCTAGGGTTTGGGAATATTAACACATACCATTCCAGGAGCAATTACAACCATAAAATCAACCAATAACACTAATAAACAAGGTAATTAAGCATGGGAGAAAGAAATAGGGGAACATACAAGAGACCAAACAAATGTTAGTGACTGGGTGACCACACTCACCTCAAAGTAGGGGAATAAAAGGGATGGAGTAGTGGAAGGGTGGATCCAAGCTTGCTGATGACCTTGAGGGAAGGGTAGAAGCTCCTCCTCTTCTTCTTCTCTCATTTTCTCTCTAAGTTCCTCTCTCTAGGAATGAAAAAGGAATGAGAGAAAAATGAGGGTTGAGCCCTAATAAATGTTGTTTTAAAATTTGGCTCGCGCATTCTCGCTCAAGCGAGCCTTTCTCGCATGAGCGAGAGCACTAAGGTGTTTAGGATTCGCGTTCTCGCTCAAACTAGAAGCTCCTCGCTTGAGCGAGAATACTCCAGAGAGTATCCCTCTCTCTGGTTGATTCTCGCTTGAGCAAGGCCCTTCTCACTCAAGCGAAAATCTTCCAACCCTTCTCTGGATGATTCTCGCTTGAGCGAGGCCCCTTCTCACTCAAGCAAAAATCGTCCAAAGAGCACCCTTTACCTCCCCTGTTTTTCGCTTGAGCGAAAACCTTTTCGCTCAAGCGAGAATATCAGAACCCAAATTTCTCATTTTTGTTGATAATCTCACTCAAGCAAGCCCTTCTCGCTTGAACGAATATTGGGACTTAAGTCCTAGTTTCTCACTTTTAGGCTATTCTCTCACAATTTTCTCACCCATTTCTAATCCTTTTCTTAGAGACTACTAACCTATTAATAATATTTATAAATTTGGTCTTAATTCTTGGGATGTTACACTCTTAGAGTTGATTAAAGAATCCGTGAAGGGCTTCTATTGAAATTACGGTGTTATTATAGAGCAATTCTTGGGGTGGAGCACAAACCCTAACACCTAAGATTTAAGCACAGTCAATCAAAAATTACACGTCATTAAAATTAATTTAAAAAGAATATCGTGTGAAATGTGAAAACAAAGGCACATGAGAACATTTCCCCCTTCTTTTCAACTGCCCCAACCCTTTTCCCTCTCTCCTTTCTCTGCCAACTTTTTGTTCTAGTGATATATACTGGCCATGAGATGGAGGCGAGGGGGAATGCACACATTGTAGTTAAATAGAAAATCAAGAAGGCAGGTGAAAGCAGGTTCTAGCTTTCGTAGTGCGATATTTTGGACTTTGGAGAGTAGGTTTTTAATTTTTCACATACGTGATAGTGTCAAACAGACATTCAACTGGTTTCTTTTCTGTTTCATTTTTTTGTCACGCATGATTGGATGCCAATGTACAATACTACAATGGCTTCTCGTTTCTCATAAGAGATAAATGCTCCTACACTTTGATCAAAATGAAAAAAATGCAAGTATAGCCATATTTTTTCACATTCGATCCACATAATTATAGGCAATTAACTAGCCACAGATATGCAGTCTGTTTGAACAAAACGTGATGGAAATGGTATGCCCCGACGGCCGCTGTGTCATAGACGAAGCTTCATTGTTCGGAGATGGGTACCCCCGACCGGTGACGGTTTGCGCCACCATGTTTGAAGCCCCTCCGTTCCCATTGTCGGCAGCCACTGTCTTCTTTCTTTCTCCCCCTCTCTTTCCCTTCAATCTCTCAGGTTTCGAAATCACGTTGTGTCATGCTGCCTCATATGCACCTATTGCCCGCAACAATATGTGCA
The DNA here is from genome assembly GCA_026901365.1 of Sesbania bispinosa. Taxonomy (NCBI): domain Eukaryota; kingdom Viridiplantae; phylum Streptophyta; class Magnoliopsida; order Fabales; family Fabaceae; genus Sesbania; species Sesbania bispinosa. Next base: position 691,193 of record QLOH01000420.1, read on the forward strand.
TTCCCCCTTGCCTCTATCTCATGCCATGATAGCTCCCAAGCCGCAGTGCCAATCTATGGGACTATTTCTAGGACTAAAACAAAAAATTGGTAGAGATAGGAGAGAGGGAAAGGGTTGGGACAGTTGAAAAAGAAAGGGGAGAAAATATTATCACGTGCCTTTTGCTTTCTCATTTCACACGGTATTTTTTTAAATTAATTTTAATGACGTGTAATTTTTTGATTTGTTGTGCTTAAATCTTAGGTGTTAAGTTTGTGCTTCACCCAAGAATTGCTCTTAATTATATTTGAAACGTTAAATACTACACAATTTCATATAAACTTACTACTTTTGGTTCCTTAATCAGTGTCCTAAAGGCACTCATTAGCTTTTTTCTATTAGTATTAGTTATGCATTATTATTAATTAAACATATATACAGACACTAAAATGTTATCTTCAAATTTCAGTTTTGGTTGGTGTGTTGATGAAATTAAAAACAAATTCAATTAGAGTTAACTAGCTTTACGGTCTATTATAAACTTATAAGACTTAATTTTCTCAATTTAAAACATAAAGATTATGAGAAATGTTTCAGAGTCATGCCCGGAATCGATTATTTGAATTGGGTAACTGCTCCTAATTCCTATCTGGCCAAGGTGTCGGACCACCCAACTTATGCCCCGTCCGTCCATGATACCCGGTCGTCCGGATACATATTCGTACTAGACTTTACGACAATTGTACCCTAATTTAGAGACACGCTTTTGTCACCTATTCTACTGCATGTCACATCAGGAATTAACACACGGGGAGTCATCAAACTCTCTCCATTCCTAAGTAGCCATGTGGCACTCTAATCCTAATCCCTAATAGAATTGGATGGGATAGATCCCCACCAACCACACCAATGCCCATGCATCCCTTGTCCTCTATATATATAAACCCTCATGCAAATAACTAGTTAGTTACACATCCTTCTAACCCTTTCTAAAACATTGTAAAAATCTACATTGACTTTTGGGTTGAGACCCTTTAATTTGCAAGTACATCCACCTGTTGGACCACTATGAACCACCATCGGAGTAACCAATGACGTACAACAGCTTCCTTCACCATCATATCTAGAACCAACTCCAGTACCCACTAACAACATTTTAGTTTCATTTATGGGAAGAGATGGACATTTAATCCCACCAACCTTTTACCAGTTGAGTCCTCTTCCACTTTTCTTTCATTATTCTTGCATCGGCATACACTTTTGAACCATGACTGACCTTAAAAAAGCCTTAACGTGAATATAAATTTGAGTTTGCCTAACCCAAACCCTTATCAACTTCATATTCAAATTAACACAAACTAACCTAAACTCACCTAAAAATGTCTATGAGACCCAAACCCTTCATTGGGATTGCAAATCCTTCCTGTACCCATCACAGCATATATGCCTCATGAGCATGTTAGTCATTTAAGATAGCTAGGAACCACCACCTCCTTTCCTATATGGGTCTTCTCACCCTCCACCTACAAGGTTTCCTCTTGGTGGCTAATAGGTTCCATCACCATATGTAGTCCAACAAGACCTAGTAGTGCAACAATTAATGTAGTGCATTCACTAACTTAAGTGCTCTCATTTTGGAAGATGTGAGACGTGAACTAAAATTAGACGAAGGGGAGGAGCTCATAATGTAACACCCTCAATTTCATGTACTAGTATTAATAAATTTATTAATAGAATAAAATATTTTTTAGAAATAAATTTATTAGGGATCTGAAAATCCTTTATAATCAATAACTTAGAATTTAATGAACTGTCCAACCATAATTTTAATAATTTCTTCAGACTGGAGTCGGGGAAGATTACCAAAATACCCCTAGTGATTATGCACTTAATGAAAATATATATTTAAAGATGAAAAATATCTAAAAACTATAGAAAGATATATTTTTATTCAAAAGAGTGTTATTATAATTAATAATATTTTTAAAATTAATTTAGAATTTTTCTAGCACTTTTGTGTAAATTGATCAAAATGCTCCTAGTTAGTTGTATAATCATAAACTGTGTTTTTTAAATGTAGGGAAATAATAAAACATCATAAAAAGAATATATTTTTGGACTTTAAATTAGGTTAAGAGTTATATTTATAATTGGTAGAATTTTTATATATTTTTATTTAATTTTTACAAGTGAAAACACCATAATAGCCTTAGTATTTTACAAAATGACCAATTTGCCCTTGACCCTATCCATCAAAATTTGAATTTCCTAACTTTCTCACTCTTATGGTTGGCCTAAAATTGAAATAATATTAAAATAACCTTGTTCTTATCCATAACCTATAAAATTTATAAAAAAGTAATTAAATGGTCCCTATCTTTATGACACCAAAGCATTAATTTTGCCCCATAAAGCAATTACCAACATGGAGAAGACCTAATTTCACTCATACACCCTCATATTCCCCCTTGCAAAAAGGTGGCTAGCATCTCCTTCTACCTTCTTCATTTTCTCTCAATTTTCCTTACTAAGAGTCAAAGCTTCATCTTTGAGTTTTGGTTCAAACTTAGGACCATTTTAGCGTGGACCATAAAAATAATGGTCCATGTGTACTAGTGCCTTTTTCACCCATTGCAACAGTTTAACATCTATTTTTATTTATTATGTGGTCCTTCTATTTTGTTCATATTGGTTGTGATTGAAGTGCTTAGTCACTTTATCTTGAAATCCAAACTCGCCTAATGTCTCACTCTGACCCATCTTCTCTCCCTCTTCCGAAGACCCATCACTCTGAACTGCTTCCATGGCCTAGCTCCTCTTGAACCAGTGCAATAGCCTATAAGGGGAATACACGGTTCAAAAAGTTTAGATTTCTTCTCCAATCTCAAGGTCGAGGTTAGCATCATAACTGTTTTGTGTGAGACATAAATCAGACACGAATAAGACATCGTTGTAGTCTCCAAAAGGGAAAAGATTATTTGAAACCGAAAAAGTGGTGGCCAATAAAGCCATTACAACGGGTTCCAAAGGCAAATGTGAAGCCAGAGGTAATAGGAGAGGCTGCCTGCAATGGCGTCAAGGACGATAGTGAGCATGATGTTCATAACGTAGGAGGGTTCTTGTTAGGGTGAAGGAGCAAGGTGAGCTTTTTGCATAGATGACATCCATGGATACCAATCACTTCACCCAATTAATTTTTCATGAGTCAGTTTGCTTCATTAAAGTTTTTGGCTTTTTTACCAAAATGGTGTCAAAAAAAAGAAAAATTACCAAAAAAATGTGTTCAAAAAACTATTTACCATAATGGTGTAGTTTTGGCCACGGTGAAAAGCAGATGCGCAAGGTCAGTTTGCGCTACAAGAGACGCTAAGACAGTATGCGACTTATGAAAAGTAAAACGCGCAAACTGAATTTGCGCTTCCAGACACACGCAATCCAACTCGCAAATGAGGTTTGCGATTCAAGCTCAGTGTAAAGTCTGGTTCTTTAAGTTTTTATTCCTTTTTCTTTCATCTCTTGGATGTTTATATAATTTTTTAAATAACTGAACATATTTTCTCCACTATTAGATACAAATATTCAAATATCCACTTCCATTAATCACATAGTTCATTAAATGTACAATGCGTAATGCTTAACATCAAATAGAGGTAAAATAGGGTACCTTGGACGAGTAGTATAATATTCGTCCCCACCCATTATATAAATATGTGGGTATCCATTGCGGGTATATCCATAAGTATCCACGGGTACCCGCAAAATATTTTTGTAAATTTTATAGTATTACTTCTTTATAATTCTTTCACTACTTATATTGAGTCCTCATTTCCTTTTTTGTATATTCTTTATATTAATTATTTTTCCTTATTTAGAGATCATAAAGTCTTATTTAAAATTAAAGAAGATTTTGTTTTATTTTGAATGTGATTTTTAGATCTGCATGATAAAAAATAAAAATCTTACAAGAATAAAAAGTAATTTTCTTTAAGTTTTGACTTGTTTGTTTAATTAAACAAACGAGCTTGATCGGACATTTAATGATTCGAGCTCAAATAATTCACGAATAACTCAGCTCACTTACAACCCTACTACCAATTCCTTAACCTATCTTACCTCTATTTGATGTTAGGCATTACGCATTGTACATTTAATGAACTATGTGATTAATGAAAGTGGATATTTGAATGATTGTATCTAATAGTGGAGAAAATATGTTCATTTATTTAAAAAATTATATAAACATCCAAGAGATGAAAGCAAAAGGAATAAAAACTTAAAGAACCAGACTTTACATTGCGCTTGAATCGCAAACCTCATTTGCGAGTTGGGTTGAGTGTGTCAGGAAGCGCAAATTCAGTTTGCACGTTTTACTTTTCATAAGTCGCATACTGTCTTAGCGTCTCTTGTAGCGCAAATTGACCTTGTGCATCTGCTTTCCACCGTGGCCAAAACTATACCATCATGGTAAATAGTTTTTTGAACACATTTTTTTGGTAATTTTTTTTTTACACCATTTTGGTCAAAAAGCCAAAGTTTTTCCTCGATATTTTATCGTTGATTGATTTTGGGGATGTTAAATGCAAATAAAAATTATTTACAAGGTGACCGATACTTGATTTTATATCAACCGTTGAATAAATTATATATTTATAAATCCAATGGCTAGCTTTTCATTTTGTCAAAATGGTCCACATGGACCATAATCCATGGTAACCCTTAAAATTATTAAGAATTAAATATATTTTTAGCTTCTGAAATATAGTTGAGAGTAATTTAAAATCAGTGGATTTGGTCCCTCAAAAAGTGAAATAACCTTGTTACGGTCTAAACCTAAGGCCCAATAGCCAAAATGGCCCATGTGCAATATAATTATCATATCCATAAATATATGATATATAATTATAATATCCATGCGCAATATAATTATCATATCCACAAATATATTATATATCATATCCATAATTATATCACATATAATTATGATATCCTTAAATATATGATATATAATTATCATATCCATAATTATATCACATATAATTATGGTATCCTTAAATATATGACATATAATTATCATATCCATAATTATGTCATGATACCTGCTAAACTTACTCCTTTTACATCTGCGCCCACTTACCATATTTATACAGGGAAAACCCCTATAAATAGAGAACATTTACAGATCATAAGGTACGCAATCTCACTCAGTCAATCCCTTTGACTGTTTTACCTATCTGACTTAGGCGTCGGAGTCCCTTTGCAGGTACACCCCCCTCGGGTTCAACTCGGATTCAAGCCTCCGCAACCCGGATTCGGATCCGACTTCTCTCCTGCTGACTCAGACCCAGGTTCGAGTTCTATACCAGAACATTTGGCGCTAGAAGGAGGGCCTCCCCCTCTCCAGCATGACAATCAATAATAAAATCCACACTAGAAACTCAGCCCCAACCAACACTTGAAGGTTAGGTTGAGCACGCCTCTTACCATACAAATGGCAGAGCCGATTCAAGTGCCTTTGTGAACCAAGCCAATTAAATCTTCCACTTGCAATCTGAGCTTATCTTTTTCTAGCTTGTCCGCCCTTGATACTATACATATACTTCCGAGGTGCTCTGAGATGCTCCTATACATGAATCCATAAGTCATATCAAGGATCCATAAGGCCCATGTACAGGGCCGAGGTGATCAATATATAAGTCCGGCTAAGCGGCTGTCCATCCGGCTCCGTCCTTGTTATTGTCAATTTTAATCCAGGCACTGAAGCAACTTGAAGGATTAGAAGTGTTATCATTGGCTGACATTCAAACTGTTTGTGATGAACTTGTCAAGGATTACATCATTGCACGTGGTCACAAAATGAAGGAGCTTATTCTAGAGGGACTGTGTACGACAATCATTATTTTATCATCATGATCAACTCCACCATCCCTTACCAAGTAAGAGAGATGAGGGAAAAGGCAAGTCGTGATAAAGACAAAGGGAAGGTAACGCCTTTCTCCCAGGTTAGTATTAAGTCACCCAACTGCACCTACAAAAGTTAATGCATAAATATAACTATAAGCATGTTAAGTTCTTCAGCGGAAAATATTATCACCTAAAATCTCTTAATTAATTCATTGATTCAAAGAGGCCAAACCATTCTGCAACATAATGCCTAAATGGAATGGTTCCTCAACCTAACGATTAAGCTTCCATGGCTAAGAAAGCATTACTCGGATCCGAGACAGAATGCCTTGATAAAGCCTATGCCTTGATCGAAATTCCGAAATGCAACTAGGCGACATACACAGCCACCAGTTGATTTGATTCGCTCTGTTTCAACTTGATGAGAGACAAATTCTTCAAAAGATTAAGATCATACCATCTTTTTGGTCCAAGGTGTTTAATGTTCTCAACCGATTTCCAAATCCTAATGTACATTGAAAGTCAGCAGCAGAGAACTCCTCAGCACGCTCCGACTATAATCTTGTCTTTTTATATCTAGCCTAGATTTATAATTTATTGAGCTCTGGGATTGCTAACATCCCGGATGCATAAGGTCTTCACACCTTGGAAGTCAGACTATGTTGCCTGCGTCTCGGACATCTTGTGTCACGTCTCGGATTTATTCCTTAAGCATCTCGGACATAGTCCCTTGAGTTTTTGGGCGTAGCCCCTCAACATCTCGGACATAGTCCCTTGAGTTTTTTGGGCATAGGCCCTCAACATCTCGGACATAGTTCCTCGATCATTTCGAGCTCAGTCCTTCAACTATCTCGGATCAACATTTACCGGATGTGAAGAGCATTTCGGCTCTGTCAGCAACCGGATGTGAAGAGCATCTCGATATCATTCAATAATGGATGTGAAGAGCATCTCAGTCTCATTCAAAACCGGATGTGAAGAGCATCTCGGTCTCATTCAATTATGGATGTGAAGAGCATCTCAGTCTCATTCAATACCGGATGTGAAGAGCATCTCGGCCTCATTCAATACCGGATGCGAAGAGCATCTCGACGTCATTCAATGCCGGATGGGAAGAGCATCTCGGCCTCATTCAATGCCAGATGGGAAGAGCATCTCGGCCTCATTCAATGCCGGATGGGAAGAGCATCTCGGCCTCATTCAATGCCGGATAGGAAGAGCATCTTCAATCTTAGTAAAAGTCAAAAGAGCTTCTCGGCTCTGTCAGCAACCGGATGTGAAGAGCATCTCGGCCTCATTCAAAACTGAATGTGAAGAGCATCCCGGTCTCATTCAATAATGGATGTGAAGAGCATCTCAGTCTCATTCAAAACCGGATGTGAAGAGCATCTCGGTCTCATTCAATAATGGATGTGAAGAGCATCTCAGTCTCATTCAATACCGGATGTGAAGAGCATCTCGGCCTCATTCAATGCCGGATGCGAAGAGCATCTCGGCCTCATTCAATGCCGGATGCGAAGAGCATCTTCAATCTTAGTAAAAGTCAAAAGAGCATCTCGGCTCTGTCAGCAACCGGATGTGAAGAGTATCTCGGCCTCATCCAATGCCGGATGTGGAGACTATCTCATTCAATACCGGATGCGAAGAGCATCTTCAATCTTAGTAAAAGTCAAAAGAGCATCTCGGCTCAGTCAGCAAACCGAATGTGAAGAACATCTCAGCTCAAGTGCACAAGTCGGCCCAAGTTTTCAAGACGGCTCAAGTGCACAAGTCGACCCAAATTTTCAAGTCGGCCCAAGTGCACAAGTCAGCCCAAATGCACACCAAGTACACAAGTCGGCCCAAGTTTTCAAGACGGCTCAAGTGCACAAGTCAGCCCAGGTACACACCAAGTGCACAAGTCGACCCAAGTTTTCAAGTCAGCCCAAGTACAAGTTAACACAAGTACATATGTCAACCCAACTCAGAAGCCCTATTGGGGTGAACCAAAATAGAAAAGTAAAGTTTTCATGCAGTTCATATTTATAAGGATGTGAAGAACATCCCGAATCACCAATACTGGATCTCAGATCAACAACAACCGGATGTGAAAAACATCTCGGTTCTTCAATAAGTATGTAAAGAGCATCTACCGGATGTAACACCCTCTATTCAACGCCGGATCTCGGTCCAACTCAATGTCGGGTGTGAAAAGCATCTCAGATCCGCAAAATCTGGATGTGAAGAGCATCAAGGATAAAAAATAAACGGATGTGAAGAGCATCTAGGATCAATAATAAACGAATCTGAAGAGCATCCCTGATCAACATCAAACCGGATATGAAACACATCTCAGTTATTCAATAAAGATGTGAAGAACATTCCAACTCAGAGTCAAACTCAAAGTGCTCTTTTGGAGTTCCTTTACAAAGTCGAACATTCCTATCAGGGGCAAACCGGCTTATGCGACATAATTCAAAGTCGAACTCCTTTACTTCGACTTCAGCTGGGGGGCATCTTTTAGGAATTTTAGGATCCTATCAGGAATTCATCACGTTGAAACCAGATACGAAGAGTATCCCGGTCCCAGGTTCAACCTTTTACCCAGTAAATCGCTTTGATGCGAAGAACATCTTAACCTAAAAGGTTTCCCAGATACGAAGAGTATCCCGGTCCCAGATTCAACCTTTTATTCAGTAAATCACTTTGATGCGAAGAGCATCTTAACCCAAAAAGTTTCCCAACTCGAACGACGACAATGTCACAAAGAACATGTCGACCTAACAAATTCACACAAACTGAGCGTTACAAGCGTATTAACACGTTAAAAACTCGTCTCGGCTCACCCTGAAAGAGACCCATCTCGAACCGTCACACTAGAGACTCGCCCCGAATTTTGTCACTCAGGGGCAATTCATTAAAGACTCGTCTCGAACTTAGACATTCATTGGATAATTTAACGAAGACTCGTCTCGAACGGTATCATCCAAGAGATTTATAAACCTCAAAACCGGCCCGGACTGAGCAAGTCGTCCCGGATGAAATATGAAACAGTATTTAAGCTCAAAGTCAACTTTATCAAGTCGACTAGAGCTGAGGGGCTTCTGTTACGGTCTAAACCTAAGGCCCAATAGCCAAAATGGCCCATGTGCAATATAATTATCATATCCATAAATATATGATATATAATTATAATATCCATGCGCAATATAATTATCATATCCACAAATATATTATATATCATATCCATAATTATATCACATATAATTATGATATCCTTAAATATATGATATATAATTATCTTATCCATAATTATATCACATATAATTATGGTATCCTTAAATATATGATATATAATTATCATATCCATAATTATGTCACATATAATTATGATATCCTTAAATATATGATATAAAATTATCATATCCATAATTATGTCATGATACCTTCTAAACTTACTCCTTTTACATCTGCGCCCACTTACCATATTTATACAGGGAAAACCCCTATAAATAGAGAACATTTACAGATCATAAGGTACGCAATCTCACTCAGTCAATCCCTTTGACTGTTTTACCTATCTGACTTAGGCGTCGGAGTCCCTTTGCAGGTACACCCCCTCAGGTTCAACTCGGATTCAAGCCTCCGCAACCCGTATTCGAATCCGACTTCTCTCCTGCTGACTCAAACCCAGGTTCGAGTTCTATACCAGAACAAACCTCTTTTCAATCCTTATCGATAAAAATTTGTAGCAAATCAATTGTAAAATTTATAGCAAAACTGGGAAATATATATATAAGGACTAAATTGGAGTATTTTCAATTTTTAAATGACTAAAACCATTGAGTTTAAATTATATGACTAAAACCAAATTGGTGACACTCTCAATAGTAGAAATAATTTCTTTATATAATCATCTCAACGTGGTACTAGTTTTGAAATAATTGGACCTCACTTAAATAATCTGTTTGATGTTTTTCTCGCTATTATTACTCTTATTGTGACTATAATTTTTGTTGAAAAATATTATTAAGATTAAATTAAAAATTGTTTGCATAATTAAATTAAATTAATTACTTATATTGACGCTCTCAATAGTATGCAAAAAATTCTATTTGATTTGGTGTTAATTTTGAAATAATTTCTACCATAACTTAAAGTGGTTCAAAAATATAAATATTTAATTAGTCTTCAAATTTTGAAAACATAACTTGTAAGTAATACATAAGTGAGACTCGTCTATTCCTTATTTACTCAATTGTTGTTTGTTGTGAAAATTTTCAATCAAATTCGAAAACTTTTTTGATTCTCAAAGTACAATCTGGGACTAGAATCTGAATCCTCTAAAGGTTCTTTTTAAAATTAGATTTTACTCGTAAATTGTATTCAAAGAGTGACAAAATTTCGAATCACTTCTTTTTCTAAAAGAAATTAACTTCGAAAATCAGTTTTGAAGAGTAAACAGAATTTCAAAGAGATGAAGATTTAAGGACAAAGTGCAGGAATTGAAAGTGCAGAATTTAAATAAAAGAAAGAAAAAGTTGCATGAATTTAAGTGCAGAAAGTAAACAAATCAAAGAAAAATGCAGGAATGTAAAGAACAGAATGTAATCAAAGAAAAGAAAATTGCAGAATTGTAAATTGCATTGATTTAAAGTTTGGTATGGATATACATATTGGGCGCACTCTCTTTGTTAACCTCTTAGTCGCTTACAGGATGGACGTTGGGTGTTTTCAGAGACGTTTTCAGTAAAATGAAATCCAACCCTTGTTACATCAGAATTCTGCCTATTTATAGACTTCTAATCCTAACGGACACTTAACAAGATTTTGACACGTTTACAAGCCTAAATGACGTGTCAAATTTCTAAGCAAGACACATATTCAAAACAGCAACGGTCTTCTATTTGAAAAATAACTAATAGCCTAAGGTCTTGACACTTGTCTTTTGCGCGTTAACTTCCAGTAACTGCTTCATTTGAAATTTGAATGTTCTTCGAATGGCTTTCCAGGCTTCTGACTTCATGAATTCTTCTAAGTTACTGGGCTCCTTTCAAACTCGAACAAGTCTTTGATTCTGATCAGATTTCGAACCACATAAAGAAACTCACCAAATGAAGGACAGGTAGGCAGAGTCAAGTTCTTTGAAGATCCAGGAAGACAGGAGTCAAGTTCTCTGAAGATTTAGAATAACTTTTCTTTTCATGTACTTTTGTATTTCTTTATGTATTTCCATTCGAACCAGTAATGTAATTCGAATTTTATTTGTACATGAATAAAAGACTTGTATTTCCTTTATTTCTTTATCCTTCAGATTCTTTAATATAGAACTCTTTTTTCCTCTCCTTCGTATTCAAAACACATTTCGATTTTGAATAGGCATTTAATTAATTATCTGCATTAATTCCTTTTGAATACATGTAACAAAATGCCTTATTTTGAATTAATTCTAAAGGAACTTCATAATATACTCTTCGAATCCTCTATTGTGGGTTCGAGTTCGAAGATACCAAATCATGTAATAACTTAGTAAAATTTGTAAATTTCACCCCAACAATTGTACTTGAATTGATTCACTTCATATTTTTCTGAGAGAAGTTATTGAATGATAACAAGTTGTAGTTAGAGAGAGAATCTTAGAGAGAGAAAGAGTAAGTAAGGAAGGGTGGACCTTAGTGAGACCGCGAACAAGGAAAGACTATCGACCGGGTTTGTGGAAGATACAAAAGGATAAGCGATTGCTAAAGGATAATATGATCAACGGGAATGACTGGAATCGACAAAGGAAGCAATTTGAAAAGAGGAATACCGAGGTAGTTTCGTATTTTTTCACTAACATACCAGATGCTTACGGTACTGAAGATATGTGGAAGGTTTTTACAAAATGGGGTGGAAAGGTGACTGATGTGTATATTCCTAAGAGGAGGAATAAGAGGGGTGATCAATTTGGTTTTGTTCGATTCGTGGAGAATGAAGATCCGATTTGTTTGGAGAAAAATTTATGTCAGATTTGGATTGGGTCTTTTAAACTGCGTGTTAATATCTCCCGTTTTGCAAAGACAGAGATGTTCTCAGAGAAATTAAATTCTGGTGAAAGGAAGCATTTACACAGACAGAAACTACAAGAGAAAGGGGTAGTGAAGGGGAGATTATTTGCAGATGTCAAAGAAAATAGCAAGAAGGAGTGGAAGCCAAAAGAAACTCAGGGAAACAGTACTGGAGATCAGTGGAATGGTTTTGAATTTTGTGTTCCTGATGCAGAGATGGAATGGGTCTGAAAATGTCATATTGGACATGTACAACAACTAGATGAAGTTTTTATGCTACAGGAAAAGATCATTGCCGAAGGAATACGAACTGTTAAGGTAACCCCAATGGGTGGTGACTTAGTGTTAATACAACCACTTGAAGATGAGGATTTTGAAGAGTTGTCAAAGGAGTTAGAGGATATGTTCTCTTGTTGGTTTAAGTCAATACGACCATGGTGTCAGGAAGATATTCCACGTGCTAGATATGTGTGGCTGAGGTGTTATGGAGTCCCTGCACATGCCTGGAATGAAGCTTTTTTTCAGGTCATTAGAAATTCCCTTTGGAAGATTTATTTCCATTGATAATAGCACTAGAAATAAGGATAGATTGGATGTAGCATGGATGTTAATTCAAACAACGTCTGTGGAGACTATCAATACACGATTGAAATATAAGATTAATGATTTTATATTTTCAATTAGTATTATAGAGGATCCATTCATTCATCCATGGAGGATGGTACCAAGATCACAAATTTATAATTCTCAGTCAGAATGTTCTACCCAGTGTTCTTCACAGGATGGTTCTCTTGATGGTGATGATTGGATTAAATTCTGTGGTGGGGAAGATATGGCAGATGAATTTTTTGAATTTCAAATGTTACAGGATCAGTGCAATCAAGGCGTGATTAATCCTGAGTTAATAATTGCCAAAAATAAGGGATCTGTTATGGAAGGCATTGTCGGATGTGTAGGAGATAATATATTGACTTCCGAAATTATTGAGGTCACTAAAAATGCTTTGGGAGATGCTGTCCACAATAATAATCAGGGACCGTTAATTGATAGAAGCTATCTATAAGCTGGAGGTATGGGATTGAGTGTGAAGGATGGGAATCATGAAGTGGCCCAATTAGCTGATGACGTGGATGGTGACAGCGCGACCCAATTTGTTGTGGATGTAGCTACTGAAGGAGCGGCCCAATTAGAGGAGGACACATATGTTGATGTTGATGAAGCGGCCCAATTCCATGAGGACGCAATTGCTGATGGTGCGGCCCAATTAGTGAAGGACGTGGTTGTTCCATGCTTGAAAGAAGAATGCATCACGCGGTTGTTCCAATTAGCTGACCGTGTTGATGCTTCAAATGACGTTGTTGATGCTCCAAATGAAGTGGAAGCCGTTGGTGATGGAGCGGCCCAATTTGATGAGGAAGGATCACCCGCAGCTGATGATGTTGATGGAGCGGCCCATTTAGCTAAGGATGCGGCCCAATTAGATGCTCCAAATGAAGTGGAAGCCGTTGGTATAGAAGGTGATGGAGCGGCCCAAGTTTTGGAGGAAGGAGCAATCCAGTTAGATGAGGACGTAGCTGTTGATGTTGATGGAGCGGCCCATCTAGCTAAGGATGCGGCCCAATTAGATGTTGACATTGATGCTGCATCAAATGAAGGCGTTGGTCTAGAAGGTTGCAATGTTCCAAATCCGAGCCAAATGGAAAGCACTGATCAGGCAGTAATTAATCATGGAGATAACCAATTTAAGAGCGCTAAAGACACCAATCCGGATTCTACCAGGGACGGAGATTTGGAGTGCCAGTTGTGTGAGGTACCAATTGCTATAGCAGACTCAACTTCAGATTTGTTGGCATGTCTATCACAACATGTAGCCAAGGCTCCTAGGAATCAGAAGAGGAGGGGAAGGCCGCGTAAGAACCAAACTACACCAGTAAGTGTCTCTAATAGTATGATAGAATTGGATCCTGGTAATGTAGCTAAAGAAGTTTGGAGGATTGGGACTTTGTTGGGGGTTAAGGGTACAACTTCTGATGAGGATATAATCACAAAACTAACAGATATGGAGAATAGAGACCGTATGGTTGTTGGTAGAAATCGTGTGAATCATGTTTGATGGGAGGTGAGTCTGACAGGTGTGTTTTAATCCTAATGATAGTAGCTTCTTTAAACATAAGGGGGTTAGGGGGGAGATTAAAAAAGGTGGAGGTGAGGAAGTTGATTTGTTCGGAGAAGGTTGATTTTATTTTCCTACAGGAAACTAAAAGGGAGTTGATTGATGATCAGTTTTGTGCTGCCTTAACAGGGGATGGTGATTTTGGTTGGGTTTATAGACCATCTAGCGGAATGTCAGGTGGTGTGTTATCTATGTGGAGGAAGGATAGGTTTACTTTGTATGAGTGTTTTTCAGGGGAAAATTTCCTTGGCGTGACGGGGTTATGGGAAGAAGACAATGTTCTTTGTTCTTTTGTAAATGTTTACGCTCCTTGTGATTTACAAAAGAAAAAAGATCTGTGGAACTACTTAATTCAAGTTAAGTCTAATCATGGTGGTGATTTGTGGTGTATTGGTGGTGATTTCAATTCTGTGAGGAATGAGGGTGAAAGGAGGGGTGCGTTGACTTCTTGGCATGAAGATGATATGCATAATTTTGAGGGGTTTATTCAAGGGGCTGGTTTGGTTGATTTTCCATTAGCTGGAAGAAAATACACTTGGTATAAATCTGATGGATCTTGCATGAGTCGTTTGGATAGATTTCTGGTGTCATTTGCTTGGTTGGTTCAATGGCCGCAGTCTTCACAGTGGGGTTTGAATAGAGGCATCTCAGATCATTGTGCTATTTTGTTAAAAAATGAGGAAGTTAATTGGGGTCCAAAGCCGTTCAAAGTTCTTGACTGTTGGAGGGGGGATGGTAGATATAGAGAGTTTGTAAAAAATCAGTGGAGTGAATTATGTGTGGATGGGAGAGCTTCTTATGTCTTAAAGGAGAAGCTTAAACAACTAAAATATAGGTTGAGGAGGTGGAACAAAGAGGTTTTTGGGGATTTGGATGGTAAAATCAGTGAAGCCAGGGATAATGTGAACAGGTTGGATCTGAAAAGTGAAGAATCTACTTTACAAAAGGAGGAAGTGCAACAAAGGAAGGAATGAAAGCCTCAATGTGTGAATATATGTCATTGAAGAATAATTTGTTGTTTCAGAAAACAAGGTTGAGATGGTTAGAAGCGGGGGATGCTAATACAAAGTTCTTCCATGCTTGCATTAACAAAAGGAGAGTCAAAAATGAAATCCGGTGTCTGAAGGTGTCTAATGTGGTGCATAATACTCCATCAGAACTTAAGGTGGCGGTTAAAGACTTTTTTTAGAGTCATTTTCAAGAGACTCTCCATAATAGACCTATCCTCCATGGGTCTCCTTTTAAATCTCTGCAAGAAGAAGATGGTGCAGCCTTGATTCTACCCTTCTCTGAGGAAGAAGTGAAGATTGTAGTGTGGGACTGTGAGGGATCAAAAAGCCCAGGTCCGGATGGATATAATTTTACTTTTATTAAGGACTTCTGGGATGTGGTGAAATCTTATTTCTTGGGTTTTCTTCATGATTTTCATGCTCATGGAAAATTTGTTAAAGGCTCTAATAGTTCTTTTATTGTACTTGTGCCTAAAACAAATAATCCCCAAAGAGTTGAGGAGTACCGACCTATTTCCCTTATTGGGTGTATGTATAAGGTGTTGGTAGAGGGTTAAGGCAAGGTGATCCTGTAAAAACATTATCATGCACTGCTTTCATCATCAAAGAATTTAATCCTTCCGCAGCAATTAGAAACAAGAAAGGTGCCAAAGGATCACCTTGTATTTGGAGTTGGTAGAGGGTTAAGGAAAGGTGGTCCTTTGGCACCTTTCTTGTTTCTAATTGCTGCGGAAGGATTAAATTCTTTGATGATGAAAGCAGTGCATGATAATGTTTTTACAAGATATACTGCTGGCCGAGATGGTGTTCTTGTATCTCATCTTCAATATGCTGATGATACAATCTTTGTAGGTGATGCTTCTTTAAGTAATGTTTGGGCTATTAAATCAGTACTTCATATGTTTGAATTAGTGGCTAGTTTAAAAGTCAACTTCTATAAGAGTAAACTTTTGGGAGTTAATGTTGACTTGGTTTGGTTGGAGAGCATGGCTCAGTTCTTGAATTGCAAAGTTGGTTCTTTTCCGTGTTCATATATGGGCTTACCAATTGGTGCAAGTCCCAAACACTTGAGTACTTGGCGGCCTGTCATTCAAAAGGTGGAAAAAAGATTGTCAACGTGGAAGAGCAAAATGTTATCCTTTGGCGGTAGACTTGTCCTCTTGAAATCAGTTCTCCACTCACTCCCGGTCTATTTTCTTTCTTTCTTCAAGGCTCCAAAAGGTATCATTTCTCACCTTGAATCTCTTTTTAAAAAAATTTTGTGGGGTGGGGATGAGGATTGTAGGAAAATAGCATGGGTTGCCTGGAGTGATGTGTGTAGGGATAAACAACATGGGGGTTTAGGTTTGAGAGATCTGAGAGCTTTTAATTTTGCTCTCTTAGGGAAGTGGAGGTGGTGTATTTTGGTTGAGAGGGGTAGTTTTTGGAATAGAGTGCTACATTCTATTTATGGGGAGCCTACAGTGCGTAATGGGGTTGAGAGGGTTATTGGGTCTAGGTGGTGGTCTGACTTGTGGAATATTGAAGATGGTGAATACATATCTTGTGGGTGGTTTTCTAATCTGTGTGTTCGAGTAGTGGGGAGTGGGAGAAGTACATCCTTCTGGAGAGATTCTTGGTGTATTCCAGCTCCTTTCTGTGAGCGGTATAATAGATTGTTTTCCATTGCTATTAATAAAGATGCATCTGTTGCGGACATGTTCGAGTGTTATGAAGGAGGAGTTAGGTGGAAGTGGTGTTAGCGTAGACAGTTATTTCAATGGGAACTGTCACAACTTTCCCTCCTTTTGTTGGACCTATCTTTGGTTCATGTTCTTGACCGGAATGATGATACTTGGCATTGGAAAACTGACTCAAGTGGTGCTTATTCAGTTAAATCTGCTTATTATGCTATTGTTAACGAGTCTATATATGCAGATATTCCACTGTACAGGTTTATATGGCGTAATTTGGTCCCTTCTAAAGTCTCTTGTTTTGCTTGGAGAGTAATGTTAGATAGAATCCCCTCAAGAATCAATTTAGTTAGGAGGAAGATAGTTCAGTACTCAGCAGTTGTATGTGAGTGGTGTGATCATGGGATGGAGTCCTCTATTCATCTATTGTTTGAGTGTAGCTATGCATATCGGGTTTGGATGCTTACTTTGGAATGGTTTGGCTTCTATTCAGTGCTTCAAAATACATTTATTGGCCACTTTGAACAGTTTTTGAGCATTCCTACTTGTACCCAAAAAATGCGAGATAGGTGGTGTGTTATTTGGTTGACTGTTCTATGGAGTCTTTGGATATCAAGAAATGATGTTGTTTTCTCAGATAAGCACTTAAGCCCCTCTAAAGTGCTAGAACTTATAAAGCTGAGATCATGGAAATGGTTAAAGTCCAAGGATAAGAGTTTCTCTTATCATTTCTCTGCTTGGTCTGCACAGCCAGCTGTATGTCTGCATTTTATGTGTGGTTTCACTCCGTAGCATCATTTTTCATGGAGGTGTCTTGATTTACTGGTATTATTTTTCTTGATTTACTGGTGTTTATGGGTTGTATTAGGTGGTTATTTATCTCTGAATGTATTAACCGTAGCTTGACTTGCAGGGTATTACTCTTATGGTTGTCTTGTACTGGGCTCTCTGTTGCCCAGCTCCTTTGACTTTTGTAATTGTGTATGGGTTGAAGTACTCGTTGTACTCCCTTTTAATTTAATTACTTTGCTTAGAAAAAAAAAAGTTATTGAATGATACAAGTCGACCAAACAATTAGAAAGTTTACTAATGATGTATCCTTTGTATAAAAAATCATCTTTTAACTCATCATTATGTTTTTTCATGAGTAGTCCCTTCATTAAATTAGTGCTAGTATCCCTTGGTTTTTATTATATTTCCTGAAGATTATGATTTAGAAAATATGATATCTTCATGGCTAGCTATCAATAAGAACATCATCTTCCCATATATGTTAAAAGTGATATTTTAAAATTTATTCTCAATATGATAAAGTCTTGATTCATGTATTTGAGCGCAGATGTGTATAGAAACCTAAATAATTTGTCATTTTTATTTATCAAACCATTATGAGTGTGTTTGGCAAGTCCAATAAGCTAGCTACTAGCTTATTTGACTAGCTTATAAGCTAGTTTGACCAACACAAAAGTGTTTGGTAAGGCACTTCAAAGTAGCTTATTTTAGGAGCTTCTAGCTTATAAGCTACTTCACCTAGCTTATAGCTTGTAGCTTGTAGCTTATTTAATTTTCTTCCATCACTACCCTTTATATTTTAATACATTTCCCTTATTATTCTTAATTTATTTTTACCTATTATTATTTATTTTCAATATTAGTGACAAAAACCTTCCAATTTCCTTTTACCTATTATTACCTATATAATAATTAATTTAAAAATTATGAATTAATTAAATTGTTATTTTCTTTTCCCTATTTTATGAAATTATTTTTATATTATACTATTTAATTTATCAATTTCATTATTTATTTTAATTTTTAATTAAATATTTTATCACTAAAAGGTTTAATAAGAATTTGATTTTTTTAAAAAAATAAAAATTTATAATTACATAATAATATATTTTTTCTAAAAAACATAAATAGAATTTATATAATAAAATTTATGTAGTTATGCCCTCTTATGTCATTTTACATTTATTAACTAGTTTATCAGCTAGTTTTACCAAACACTTCTATTTCAATAAGCTAACTTATTAGCTCGGAGCTTATCAGCTAGTAGCTAGTTTATCAGCTAAAAGCTAACTTATCAGCTACCAGCTAGCTTATCAGCTAGTTTTGCCAGACACACCCTATAACTTCATCATGCAAAAATCAAGAAAGTCTATTGCATTCACAAAGAAGTGTACTTGTAAATCAACTTCTATATAATATATGGGGAAGTTTATAGTGGATAACGGTTTGTTGAAGTAGTATACTATTATATGATCGAGGAATTACATGTGAAAATTTCTATAAGTAATAAAATTTATAGAAAATCAATATGTAGCTCTAATTCCCCACGTGTGCCAACATGGTGTATACCATAATTAAACATGTAGGATTCCCCTAAAATATATACTTTGGTTTCATCGACTTCAATACTGTCAATTTCCTTTAATATTTGTCTTGTGAGAAACAAAAAATTACATTTTTGTTTTTGCGCAATTTATTTTAATTAGCTAAAATGAATGGAGAGAACATAACACGAGGAAAGAAAGAAAAAGTGAAAGGGATTAATATCATGTCAAGTCTATAATTATTCATTTATTAAGTACAACAAAGATTTTCACTTTTATTATATTTATAACTACACTTCTCATGAAGTTTTATTTATAGTGATAAAGAGAACCAACTTTTTAGCACAAGTTTCTTCCTAGTTGTGAGGTTGAACATTAGTATTAGCGTCAATCAGTTCTCCAGGATAAAAGCAACACCTTCTACAGCCTCCATAGTAGCCCCAAGCACAACAACCATGACGACACCATCCACTCCCCCATGGACCTCTCCATGGACCACCATAGTATTTGGTTTTCTCTACCGCATTGGTTTCAAGGTTATCTACAAAAAAAAATTTTATGTAATACAATCATGTAGTTAGAATAACGTACGTTTATTGTCATATTTGGTTACACGCATATACATATACATATACGTACATATATATAGAGAGAGAGTCAGAATCCGTTGACACTAGGTGTCAAACTTTATGAGTTACACCTCATAATAACTTTTTGATAAATGTGAATTTGACCAATCCGACCGTTGAATTGAAAGTTCTTATAAGGTAGATCAAGCCTATAAAATTTTATAAAAATTGAAAACTAATTGATACTTCATCAAACTAATTTATTTTAACATATAATATTTTTTTAAGATATAAGTAAAAGTCTACTATTAGATAACATACCCACAAATGTTCAAATTATCTGAAATTTGATATACATGATCATGAAGGTAATATAATGTGATTCAACGGTTGGATTGATCAAATTCACATTTTTCAAAAAGTTATTAAGAGGTGTAACTCATAAAGTTTGATACCTGGATGGATCCTGACTCATATATATATATATATATATATATATATATATATATATATATATATATATATATATATATATATATCACTATCAGCATAGTGAAAACTGTGACAAAAAAATAGCTAGCATACAATAGTTAGTTTTCGAAATGCATACACAATTCTTTCGACCTTAGGCAAGCTAGCATCTTTTGATTTAATAAAAATATAATATAAACTAAAGAATAATAAAGAAAGTACTGATTTCTCCTCATACAATTCAGGGAACCTTGTATATAAATATAAAGCTTGATTAAACTTGGTAAGATTTTTCTAGTAACATAAAAAAAAAATTCAAAAGGATATATATAAGTAATAATAAAGAATGGTAATAATCCCATCAAGAAAATTACCATCTTTTTTGTTAAGTTTTTCATCCATGCCTTCTTTGTGTGTAACCTCAGCCGTTGAGATCACAAGGAGAGAAGCCAAAAGCATAGTTAGAAGAAGTAAAGCCTTGGAATTCATTTTTCTTCAAACTCTATATGAAACTTACAGCAATATGTATCAATGAAAAGGAAATGGCCAAATATTCTCTATTTATAGGCAAGGTGAGGAAGAAATAGAATGAGACCATTCAATTCTTTTGTTGACATTGATTTAATTCATTTCTTATCTTATTATATAACTAAATATTCCAAAAATGATTACTGTAAATTTGTCTGTTTCCCCTTTGTTTCCATTTTCATTATCAAGTTTTACTATTATTAGAAAATGGATCAATGTGAATCAAATTATAAGAGTCCAAATTGCTAACAATCATTCAAGTTTGGGAAGGATAATGTGCTCTTTTAAGATGGAATACTATCACACCGCCATATAATTGTCAATGCAAGAATTTTAAAGTACATGTGACAAGAAATTCAATTAATTCTCGGTGCATGAAACTCAGGGCAAGGAATTACTTTTTATAAGAAATTAGGTAAGTCTCAACTCATAGATCAAAAGATTGTTCAGTTTGCAAAAATTTTAATAGAAAAGGTTGCTTGAAATGTTAACAAACATCAATATCACAACTTTCATAACTTAATGAAATTAAACAAATCAAATTTGGAACATTTTTTTGTTTAAAATTCTGACCTTTACCAAATGCACATTAATTTTAAATTAGTGAAACCTTTATGTGGTCTAAAGTGGCATCGACCAAGTTTATATGATCTAATTTTTCATAAACCTATAAAAGAATGAGTCACTAATTAACATATATTTTCTTGCAACATGACTATTCTTATAATTTACTGTAACTCAATTATATAAAAATAAAAACTAAAGGCATATTCGGGGTGGTTGTGAGTTTTCAGTTTTTTATTTTTAAAAATTTTAAATCAAATTTTTATAACTCAACTAACAACTGGAAACTAATTTTTGTGGTTTTCAAAACAGGGTGCCCACTATTATACATCCCTTCAAAAAGGGATGTAACTTACAACCCAAATAAAGAGACTCTATTATGTAAATACTTTAAAACACAAACATAGAGTACGGAATTTTTCCTGGCACGTAGTCGAGGAAAAATTTCATCTCTGGTTTAGAGACAGATTCTGTTCCGTCTCTAAAAGTGAAAATTTATAAAATAAAATATATTTTTTCTGGAAATATACATCCGGAAGCCACTTTTTTCGGAGCTATTTTTAATATTTTTATCATGGGTATTTGGAAATTTTTGGGGGTGCGAATAGCAAAAAGGGGGCATTAAAAGCAACTCGCTTTTCTCACTTAACTCCACAAGCCCATCGATTTTGATCTTTGTTCAGCTCATCAAGCCCCACACCTCCAAATCTATGTTAATAAAACTTATTGGGCTCCTATACCTGTTTGTAGCCCAAATTTATTCCCAAAACCCTATCCATTGTTAACATTCATCAACAATATACGACCCAAATTCCTTTCTCAGGCCCAAATACCGACTAAATTATCAACAACAATAATAATCGTGATGATGATTGTGTGTGGAAGGTTCTGTTAAGCAACTTGTTAAGGTGATCAATATGTCTATTGAAGGTGGTTTTGAGTATTTGTGAAGAAGAGGATGCTGTAATATGTAACAATGGTATGATAGTGGTGAGACGACAAGTGGTTTAGAGGAAGTTTTTGGTTAGCAAATGTGATGAAGACAAAGGAAAGCCAAGTATGGGTAAGGGTAAAATGTAACAAAAATTGAATCTTCTAAAATTGAATCCACAAAATTAAGAATTTGGATTTCTTTACCTTTAATACTTGCCTCTTTTTTAATTGTGAAACCTTGACCAAATAATATTATATTTTACTTTCTTTATGAGTCTTTCATTTTTCTAAGCATGGTGATTGACTTGCAACATTATATGTTTTATTCGTTTTTTCTTTCAACCTCCATTTGAAGTTAGATTTTAGGTTTTCCCTACTTAACAGTGAGTCAGACTCAATCTTAAGGTTTTTCCTACTACTAGTCAATTATATTTAAAAAATGTACAAATAAATTAAAAACACGATTCCCAATAGGAACTGTGATAATTAATTACAAAAGTTCATTTTACCTCTTTTATTAGATCAGTTTGTTTGTGCTTAAAAAAGCACTTTTTTAAATTGTTTAAAAAAATTATTTTATTTTAGAGATTCTTGTATAATCAATAAAAAAATTGTTTGGCTACAATCATAAAAAAAACATTTTATTTACTATAATAAATGCTTTCATATTGTTAAATAAATATTTTCACATGATTAAAAAGTTTTCTCTCTCTTCTACTTTAACTGCTTTTTTCAAGAAGCAACTCTGAGTTGCTTCTTGAAAAAAGCAGAAAATTGATTATTTTTTTATTCTGCTTCTTGAAAAAAGTTTAGATAAACATCTTAAAAATTCATATAAGTGATTTTTTTTTAAAAAAGAAGTGATTCTTTTAAGAAATAATTTTAAACAAACGGGTTCATTATCTTTAACGGTAATAAATTGAGAGTTATAATTAAAGCCAACTTTTAAGATAAAGCTTTATCTCAAGTGTTATTTCTTTCCATCTAAACTTCTTGGGAAATGCTTTTTCTCTCTTGAAAACTCTACAATATTTTCATATATATCCCATTTGAAACCATTGACCTCAATATCACTTCAATTCTTACGAAGTTCACGATTATGGTATCTATTACATAGAGAATTCACACAAATAAAATGAGTTTACTAGTGAATCAACTTTTATAATAAGTAACTTGGTGTCATGATCTTCACTATTGTCAAACTCCTCTATATTCTTCTTGAAAATAATAAATTACTTATTTATTTTGTGTATTTACTTTTAATTAGTCAAGACGAATCATGGAGAGAATTTAAGACATGGAAAAGAAAGGAGATTGAAAAGGGAAATCATGTCATGTCCATCATTCATTTAGTAAGAACAACGGAAGATAGATTTCCTCTTTTATTATATTTATTTATAATTACAACACTTCTCATGAAGTTTATTGATCATATAGTGGTAACAAGAACCCACTTTTAGCATAATTAAGTTCTTGTTTAGTTATGAGGTTCAGCTTCAGTATCAACCTTAACGTGTTCACCAGGATAGGAGCAACACCTTCTGCAACGTCCATAATAGCCCCTACGACAACAACCGTAATGACAATATCCACTCCATGGACCACCACTAAGCAATTCATCACCAAAGCCATCACCTTTGTAATAGCCATATTTGTTGTCGTCTACCTCATTTCTTTGAAGGTTATCTACAATTACAAACAGAACATATAAGCAGGTCTAGTTAGAATAATTTTCATCATCATACAAACAACCAGACAATGGTTAATTGTCAAAATGTGTATAATTATGATCTTTGGCAAGCAAGCTTCTTCTCATCTAGGTATCAAATTTTGAGACACGTTATAATTAATAACTTTTTGTAGAATGTGAAATTGACCAATCTAACCGTTGAATTGAAAGATATTATAGAGTAGGTCAAGTCTATAGAATTTCATGAAAATCAGAAACTATTTAATACTTCATCACACCACTTTATTTTAATATGTAATATGTTTTTAAAATATGAGTAAAAGTCTACTTGTAGATTACATACGTACGAATATCTAATGATTGGAAATTTACTATACTTGATCATGATGATACTTATATAATGATTCAACAAATGAATTAATTAATATCACATTCTACAAAAAAATTATTAATTAGTGTTTAGTCTTTAAGTATGACAACCGGTGTCAATTCATCTGATTCACACACACACACATATATATATATATGTAAAGATAAATTTCTCCTCATTGTAATTCAGGAAACCTAAAACTTGTCTTGGAAAGATTCTCCTTATAAGTAAATAACATTAAAAAAATCTTCATTGATCTACGAAGTGCTAGAATTGAACTATATTACGAGTTGCAAGTAATATTAAATAATGGAAAAGAAACTTATCAATAATTACCATTCACTTTGTTGTCTACATCATTGGGTACAGCGTCAGCAAAGGTCAGAAGGATAGAAGAAGCCAAGAACATAACTAGAACAAGAAAAGCCTTGGAATTCATATTTCTAAACTCACTATGAACCAGTTGAAAACTTGTGCTATATGTATTGATGAAAAGGACGTGGGTTGAATGCTCTCTATTTATAGGTAATGCTCTCTATTTATACGCAAGGTGAGGAATAAATAAAACAACACCATTGAATTCTTTAGTTGATATTGTTGATTTAATATTCAATCGTATCTTATAACTAAGTGTATTCAAAAAATGATCATCATATACATATCTGTCAGTTTCCCCTTTGATTCTGTTTTTCAATTTCCAAGTTACTATTATTAGTAAATGGACCAATAGTCGTAGTCAAATTGAAAAAGCAATGTTATATATCTTCATTGTTAGCATTGGAGTTGAGAACAATAATGTGCACTTTCAAGAATCTACCACGCTATAATGTAAGTTTGAAATGAAGTACATATGACAAGAAATTCAATTAATTCTCGGTGCATGGAACTCAGGGCAAGGAAAATATACATATCATGACATAAGACTCAAATTATATATCATTAAATGAAATGAATGTTCAAACTACTATGGTCAATTCTTTATTTGTCTAAACTCTATAAAGAGAGGGGGAACATTGAATAATGTGCACCTAAAATTAATGATACATTCAATAAGGAAAATGGTGAGAGATGTGTGACTATAAAAAAAGAAATACAACTTTGATTTTTCCACTTATTTATATTACACTCCATTTCACACTCATTTTTTATTTTTATTTCTCTTCATTTCTTATCTCATCAATTATCATATCTATAATTTTCTCTCTCTCCAATTCATTTACTCTTTCTATCTCTTTCTTTCCTGCACTCCCACACCTGTTTCTTTTTTCAAGTGTGGAAATATAATTTTCTAAAAATTACCCTATAGTGAAAGTTATTTTCAGGGACAAACTATTTTCCTTCTACTGTTTGAATTTTGCATGTTGGTATAAATTTAATTTTTTTATTCAGATATAACTTATTTTCTCCAAATTTCTCTCGCTCATGTAACCTTCCAGTCATTATTCATCAAATGTTGCAAAATCCTTGCTCTATTATCATTTGCCACCACCATGAGCTTTCCAATAGTACAAATCCCTGCTTCCGGAGTAAAAGATTAAGTTGGATCAGTCACTATGATGATGAACTTGTTGGTTTCTAATTGTCCTCAAGTATATAGGTGATTGATATGGACTGAAAGGTAAATTATTGTATGTTTATATATATAACATCCCAAATTTTATAAATTAATTTCATAATTCAAATAGGGTTAGAAAGGTATTTTTGTAAAAAGGAATTAGGAAAATAGGGTAAGAATGGCTAGGAATGGAAATCTAGAATTTCCATTCTTCAGCAATTTCGCTCAAGCGAGAATACCCTCGCTTGAGCGAATCTATAAGTAAAAATGGGAAAACTGAGTATTGTCTTCTCACTTAAGTGAGGATAGCCTCGCTCAAGCGAGAATGGGGGGCAGCATCATGGCATGCTCACTGGAGTAATTTCGCTCAAGCGAAATTGCTCCAATTTTGGGGGTTGCTCTCTGACTTTGTCTCGCTCAAGTGAGTAGATCCTCGCTTGAGCGAGAATTCAAATATAGAAGGGCTTTATTATTATTGCTCGAGCGAGAGATCCTCGCTTGAGCGAGAATATGCAGATTCAGATTTTTAAAACAAAATGCTTAGGGCTTTACCCTAATTTAATACCTCATTTACTCATCTTAGAGAGAGAAGTTAGAGAGAGAGACGTGAAGCTTGAGGAAGAAGGAGAAGATAGGAGCTTGCTCATCCACAACCCTCATCACCTCATTTCACCTTCCTCTTGAGCTACTTTAAGTAAGTATAACTCATATACTCTCACCCATTCTTCCTTGATTCTCCCAAATGAACCCTATTCTCTTATTCTCTCTTTTTTTGTGTTGTATGTGATTGTTTGATTGTGGCCCTCTACTATGCTCATTTGTTTGGTTATATTGATTAACAAGATGGGTTAGGGTTATTGTGAACTTAGGGTTTTTACCCAAAACCTTGTCTATGCGTTTATTGCTTATGTTTTCAATTCAAATAGCCTGGATAGTGTTGATTGCTTTTGTGATGTGAACCCAACCGGGTAAGAATAAAGAAGATGGTGACATGGCTTTAAATGAAGTGACAGTTGCATTTAATGCAACTACCAGTTGAAGAACCATCATTTAGCATGGAAGGAGGCCATGTGAGGCGGACAACTTAGCCTTCAATTTGCTTATTTAATTAGTTTTATTTGTTTTAATAAACTTTAGGGGGTTACAAGACACAAAGTTTAATTTTCTGGTGGTTACAATTCCTATTCTGGTGGTTACAAAACAAGGTTGTAATGTAGATTAAAAGCATTAAAACCTTGTCTTTTCTAGCTGTTAGGGAGGTTTGTTTCTGGTGCATGTATCTGGACCTCTTTGAAGCTACATGAAGACCATCCAACTAACCAAGGTGGGCGGCCAACAAGTGATTGAATGGTTGAGTCATATACCATCAATTTTGCGGCCAACAAGTGAGTAAATGGCTGAGTCATAGGTCATTATTTGGTGCGGCCAGCATGTGCATTTATGGCTGAATTATGTGTCATCAAAGAGGGTTTATGGAGGTTGTAATTGGTTGAATGAATAAGCCATCAAGTGGGCGGCCAACAATGAAGAGGAGGTTACAAAATTGATTGGAAACTTGAAGATTGTGGGCTGTTTCATGCGGCCACTTATTGGCTGATTCATGAGCCAATTTAATCCATGTTTGGTGGTTACATTTCATCAAATAATGCAGCCACATGTGCCAAGAAATCTGGTTGGAAAATGCGGCCAACTAAGTTTGTTTAGGTTGAGTTTCATTAGCTTATTTTATTTAATTCATAGTAATGTAATTAGGGTTGCATGGGATATGTATGAGGGGTATTTTGGGGCTGTTTGGGGCGTGTAAACCTAGCTGGTTGTATGACCTTTGAGTGCCTTGTAATTCTTATAAAAGCCATGCTTTATGCATGCAAGAAGTTAAGAATGTTTATGCAGAAAATTACCTATACTTTGAGAGTGTTTCTCTAAGTTTCTTGCTAGTCAAGAGTGAAGATTATCAAAGGTTCTTTACCTTTGTGTGTGTATCTTCAAGGACTTATCTTTCAAGTCTTGAAAGTGTGACGTCCATCCTTTATCTCTTCTTCTTCTTCTTCTTCTACGTTTTACTTTTTGTGTTCAAAACCCATATTTCTCCTATACGTCATACTTGATTTATGAGTGATTTATTGATCAAGTTTTTCAAAAGGGTGAATATTGTTTTTACAAGGTTACTATTTGATATTCGTCTATCTTAATTCATCATTTCTTATTTTATTTGGTATTAGAAAAAAAAAAGAAAAAGAAAAGAACGTGATAAAAGAAAAGAAAAGAAAAATATTGAAAGTAGTAGAAAAGTTGTTTGAAAAGAAAGAAGACTTTTATTCAGAATTTTCTAAGGTCCATGCAAATAGAACCTCAAGGTTCATATCATTTGGTCATCAGAGCTCCGGTTATTAGAATTTTTCTGAATTCTTTTCCTAACAAATACTATTTTTCTTCTTAGCTTTTCTTATTTCATTATTTTTTTCTGACTACACGCAGGTGAAGAATTATTTGATTTATTTTCCTCATTGGCGTGGTAAGAAATCCAAGAGAAATAGAGTGGAAAAAGGCAAGAGAGTTACGTCATAGAAAAAGCCAAGTATTGTGTACAAACACGAGTGTGGTGAGGATTTTTAAATACCTAACATAATTTTCTCTGTTACGTTTTTTTCTTGTTCTTTATCATGGCAGAAAGGGTGGGAGAATTCTACATGATTAGAAGACTTTTTGGTAGCCAAACCGTGGACAAAGAGGAAAGCCAAAGGGATAACATCTTTCACACTAGATGTTCAATCAATGGTAAAATCTGTTTGGTGATTATTGATGGTGGTAGTTGCACTAATGTGGTTAGTTCTAGATTGGTAGACAAGATGAAATTGGACACAAAACCACACCCTAGACCATACAAGCTTCAATGGCTTAGTGAGGGAGATGAAGTGCACGTGAAAAGGCAAGCTAAAATTCCTTTTCAATAGGGAAGTATCAAGACAAGGTGACTTGTGATGTGGTACCAATGGAGGCCAGCCATATTCTCCTTGGAAGGCCGTGGCAGTATGATACTAGAGCTATCCATGATGGCTTTACAAATAAAATTTCTTTCATGTACCATGACAAGAAAATTATTTTGAGACCTTTAACACCGAGAGAAGTTAGTGAGGATCAAAATAAATTGAGAGAAAAGATTGCTCAAGAGAGGTTGAGTGAGAAATTTGAAAAAGAAGAGCAGATGAGAGAAAAAGAGAAAAAGAGCAAAGAGATTTTATTTGTTAATGATTTTTCTTCTACTATTTGTGATGTTAATTTACATGAACAAAAGGATGGGGATGTGAATGAAAAACACCAACTCCCATGTTTGAAGAGAAAGCTTATTGATATTGTTCCTAGTGCTCCATTGTACATCGAACCCACTATTGAAGACCAAACTCATGAGGATATTGAAGACAAACACATAAAGTCTTTGTTTTTAGGCTGAATTGCATTTGTTTAAAAACAAAATTCTGCATGTTTGTTTGACAAGAAAGATTACTCATGATCATGATGTTTGGGTTTGGAAATCAAAAAGGAAGAATACCTTGATGCATAAAGAAAGAATGACCAAGTCTGAATTTTTACAGGTTGTGTTTGACCCTGGAGGTTAGGTTTGTTCGTTCCAATTTCAAGTGAATAAAGCCTTAAGATTCGGGACGAATCTTCTCTAAGAAGGAGGGTATGATGTGAACTCAACCGGGTAAGAATAAAGAAGATGGTGACATGGCTTTAAATGAAGTGACAGTTGCATTTAATGCAACTACCAGTTGAAGAACCATCATTTAGCATGGAAGGAGGCCATGTGAGGCGGACAACTTAGCCTTCAATTTGCTTATTTAATTAGTTTTATTTGTTTTAATAAACTTTAGGGGGTTACAAGACACAAAGTTTAATTTTCTGGTGGTTACAATTCCTATTCTGGTGGTTACAAAACAAGGTTGTAATGTAGATTAAAAGCATTAAAACCTTGTCTTTTCTAGCTGTTAGGGAGGTTTGTTTCTGGTGCATGTATCTGGACCTCTTTGAAGCTACATGAAGACCATCCAACTAACCAAGGTGGGCGGCCAACAAGTGATTGAATGGTTGAGTCATATACCATCAATTTTGCGGCCAACAAGTGAGTAAATGGTTGAGTCATAGGTCATTATTTGGTGCGGCCAGCATGTGGCATTTTATGGCTGAATTATGTGTCATCAAAGAGGGTTTATGGAGGTTGTAATTGGTTGAATGAATAAGCCATCAAGTGGGCGGCCAACAATGAAGAGGAGGTTACAAAATTGATTGGAAACTTGAAGATTGTTGGGCTGTTTCAATGCGGCCACTTATTGGCTGATTCATGAGCCAATTTAATCCATGTTTGGTGGTTACATTTCATCAAATAATGCAGGCCACATGTGCCAAGAAATCTGGTTGGAAAAATGCGGCCAACTAAGTTTGTTTAGGTTGAGTTTCATTAGCTTATTTTATTTAATTCATAGTAATGTAATTAGGGTTGCATGGGATATGTATGAGGGGTATTTTGGGGCTGTTTGGGGCGTGTAAACCTAGCTGGTTGCATGACCTTTGAGTGCCTTGTAATTCTTATAAAAGCCATGCTTATGCATGCAAGAAGTTAAGAATGTTATGCAGAAAATTACCTATACTTTGAGAGTGTTTCTCTAAGTTTTCTTGCTAGTCAAGAGTGAAGATTATCAAAGGTTCTTTACCTTTATGTGTGTATCTTCAAGGACTTATCTTTCAAGTCTTGAAAGTGTGACGTCCATCCTTTATCTCTTCTTCTTCTTCTTCCTTCTACGTTTTACTTTTTGTGTTCAAAAAACCCATATTCTCCTATACGTCATACTGATTTATGAGTGATTTATTGATCAAGTTTTCAAAAGGGTGAATATTGTTTTTACAAGGTTACTATTTGGATATTCGTCTATCTTAATTCATCATTTCTTATTTTATTTGGTATTAGAAAAAAAAAGAAAGAAAAGAAAAAAACGTGATAAAAGAAAAGAAAAGAAAAATATTGAAAGTAGTAGAAAAAAGTTGTTTGAAAAGAAAGAAGACTTTTATTCAGAAATTTTCTAAGGTCCATGCAAATAGAACCTCAAGGTTCATATTATTATGATACCAAATGACGTGAATCCGGAGGGGTGGATTCGTTTTACGGATCTATCTAGGTTGGAATGCTCATAACTAAGAAATTTGGGAAATTGTTTAAATGAAAAAAAATGGGAAAAAGGTAAGAAGATGGAAATGGAATTTTGATAGACGTCACACATTTCAAGGATGAAAGATAAGCCTAAGAGTTATACACACAAAGGGATGAAGGACCTTTGATAAAACTCGATTCTTGAATTAACAATAAATTTAGTGAAACACTCTCCAATCATAAAATTCTGAATAAAACTTAACTTATGTTTTGCATGCATGGTGGCATGACATTTATAGCCCATGCAATCCTTGCAAGGACTTTTACAATCAGCTATGCAGCCGCACAAATTCACCCATTCAGCTTCCATGCACTCCTAATTAAATCCTACTAAATAAAACTTATGCAAAAACTACCAGCAAACAATTAACTAACCATTACTTACATGGCCCGACCCAATTAAAACAATTTGTAACCTCCAACAAGAAAATAAAAAGGAAATAATTCTGCCAGTGTTTGGCCGCCCCAAATTAAAAACATAACAGCCAAGTAATGAATTTTGGCCGCCCTCTTCAATTGTAACAGCCCAAGTGGTTGATTGATGTCTCCTCTCTTACTTTGTACAGTCCACATTTTATTGGAATTTTATTTTGTAACTCCTTTTGTCCTTGTATTCATTCTGCCGCAATTCTCATTTTGTACTATCCAAGCTTCAAAATCAGCCAATGAGTCCAAGCTGGCCGCTCACCATGTAGCACAGAGTGTAATAGCCAATTATGCCATTATTTAAAACAAAATAATTCAGCCTTACTGTTCTTGCACCAACCTGGTTGGATTCACATCATTTGGTTCAACCATAGTTATCTTGAAAACATGAAGTGGGACTTGGCCCTGAAAACCTAAGTTAACCAAGCTTGACATTCGGTCCAGAATAAATGAAAAATAAATTTGCCTCGGCCCAGATAGTAGAGTATGGCTCGGCCCAATTATCTTTGTATTAAAACTTGACTTCGATCCAAGAATAATGGCGGTGTTTAATACACAAGGAAGACGTTCCTTGTAGTCTGAGCTCATGTCTAGCCTTAGAATAGTGAAAAGACCTCGTTTCCGGGAAATTCGATCAGGTCATGCATTCATGAGTTTTTAAGGAATGAGATTTAGTATGTTGTGAATGTTATAAATATGAATATATTTCTCTGGCTGCATAGCATCTGCTTGTAATCCCATACTGCTTGTTGCATGGTTATGCTCATTGAGACACTAATCTCACCACATGTTTCTTGTGGTTATTATTTAGATGCACAAGTTTTCCCTCAGGTGGTCAGTGAGTAGCGGAGCTTCGGTAGTTCATAGATTTCATTTTGATGTTATTAGTCCATAATGTATTGAATGATAATTTTGCTACTTTAGTTGTTATTCTTTGTGGGATATAGTTGTACATGTGTGGCCCTCGGGTCCGTTTATTTTCTAAGAGCACATGTATGGTGGTATCACAGTTATGATGATGTATATTTGATATATGGTTAGTTTGAGCCACTGATTGCATTATATATGTAGACTCAGTTCATGTATTATGTGTAAGCTTAAGTAACGTTGGATTGTCTAAGCATTGTTTGTACTATGTGTGACGATATCGATAATGGCGCGAAATAATTTCATAAACTTGGAAATATGTCTCAAACGGACATTATCTCTAGGTTCACGGAATTAAGACATTAGAATATATAATATCTAATTTATCACATTTATTTTAGTAGATGAATGTGATGTCTTGGCACTGTTGTGGTCAGAAGGCTCATTACATGAGAAATTCATAGCTTAAATATGATTTACCTATGTAATTTCTTCATTGGAACTATATATAAATTCGTTACAATCAATATTTCATTTCCTTATTTGGAAGTTGTTTAACTATACCTTTCGGTAGTTAACGCAAAAAAGGTTTGTTATTCGTGCTTTTGTTTTGGGACAATTTGGCCTCTGGGATCAAGTCTATGACCAGGGATTTTGTAAGTCCAAATTTGAGAGGGAAAGGAGTATATTTGAATCAGTAATTCTGAGTTTACAGAATGTTATATATCGCATACATCTTATTTGTTGGAATGTTATTAGAATTATGTTACTTGCCTCTCATTGCCCTTCAATCACGGAACAAGGAGGCAAATGTCACTATAAGAATACGCTGAATTAGACGTGAAAATGAAGCGACGGGCCATGCACCATCGCTAGTAGCGACGGCCAGTCGTCGCTACGTCGTCGCTACAACATAAATGCGCAGCTCAACGCGTAGTTGTGCAATTAATAAGTTTTGTGACGGCCTGGTCGTCGCTACCGTAAAAAACAAATTTTTTTTTTCTGAAAATAAAAAAAATAAAATGACCAAAATGGTGGTTAGTGCCTTTTAAAAGCATAAAACACCTCATGATAGGAATCGTAATGATATCATGTTAAATGATCATATACACTATTGTTCTATATATGAGAATCGCTAATGACACTTGCATAATAATCATATAGCATACTTATGGTGGGTCAGTTTTGTAGACTTGTTAAATCCCATCAACATATACCCATGTGAATAAATAGATATCATCTATTTCATGATGAATGAGACGATATCATCAATCAATTTATAAACCAATTTCACTTGACTAGAGACATTTTAAGAATGACATTCTGAAGTACTATTAAATTAAACTTGACACCTTGAAGCTATGAATAAGTCAATTTAAGAATATGTCTTATAAATAATAGCTATATATTGTATGCAAAAAGGTCACTTATGTCATTGGCCTCTAGGGCATGCACCAAGATGATCTTCTTCCAAATCCGATTTGTTGTGTTAATTTCACCCCTTATGGGTTGCACCAAATCTAGTTCCACTTTAGACCATTTATAATGCCTTTGAGATTTAAAAGGTTATTCTAGTGAAGAGATCAATAAAAATAATAGTAATTTTTTATTATTGTTGTTATTATTATTATATTAATTTTTATTGTAATATCATAAACTTATATTATTGTTGACCTTTATAAAGTCTTATTTATTTACCTATATAAGGCTTAGGTCTATCAGTCTACTTAGAGGTAAGCTTGTGTCCTATTTAAAGGTTTTACTACACAATAGATTTATAAGTAAGCTTTTATTACATTTTTATTACACATTTTTTCATTCAAATCCCCAATTTTTACTATTTAAACTTATTTAAACTTATATGAACAAGTTAGTAGATATAGTTTGCAAAATCGATACTCTAAATTTAAAGAAGATTATAAAATTTATTTGGCTTAATTGCATTTTTGGTCCACCTATTATCACCAATCCGCGATTTTTGTCCTCCTACTTTTTTTTCGTGATTTTGGTCCCCCTATTATTCCAAATTCGCGATTTTGGTCTCTCTAACACATAGATTTTGAAAATAGGGGGACCAAAATCGCAAAAAAAAAAATAGGGTGACCAAAATCACAGATTAATGATAATAGGGGGACCAAAAGTGTAATTAAGCCTAATTTTTATACTTTCAACTAATAAATTTATTAATTTTATCCTGAGAATTTCAAAAAAAACTAAAGAATTATTTTTTTATCACTGCCTTTTTAGATTAATTATTTAAGTTCATTTGAGAATAATATAAGTTATAAGAATGTGTTATTGTCAAGAAGAAGTTGAGATATACTGTTTGAGATTATAAACTTATAAACTCATACATTATTTAAAAAATATGAAGATAAAATAAAAGAGTATAGAAATAAAAGGCGTTGAAATTTAACCCCTAAAAATAAACCCAATTAAAAAATGTAGCACTTTAATTCAAATTTTGCCTTTTTTTTTCTTTGGTACATAATTCAAATCTTGCCTTTAATTATCCCATTTTCAGATGAAATTTAAGTGAAAAATCACTATAAAATGTTTACCAATTCTTTTGAAAAATATCCTTGTAGTTTTGGAGAGACTAGGGTTCATTTGACACAATTTATTTTTGAATAGTTGCTTTAAAAATAAAGTAAAATAAAAACTTCAAAAAGTAAAGTAAAAATTGTTTAACAGTTTGAAATATTTTTAACTTTAAAGCTACTTTTAAGTTAAAAGTCGATTGATAAAATATTTTATTAAAATTATGTTATTTTAAAAAAAAATATATAAAGGGTATCTAATTATAAAGTTCTTAATATTTCTAAATAGTGAAAATTTAAAAGATAAAGATAACAGTGGAGAAGAAACCCAGTAAAACAGCTTGCTCAGTCAGGGAAACCTAGTGGCATGGTTGCGAGCAACATTGCACAGCTTCAGAGCTTATTCAGGGCGGTGGGTCTATGTTTCAAAAGAGATAATCGACCATAGCAGAGATTGTTTATAAGAGAAAAAAAACTATAAAATTGAAACAATTAAACATAGAAAGTCGAGATTCGAAGTGGGATCCTATCCAAAAAAGCTCTGTACAAACCAAAAAAACTAACTTTTAAAGCCCTTTTATCATAAAATAAAAAACTACTTCCAAATTTTAAGAGCTTTTAGAAAACCAATTTGACCCATCTTTTACTTTTAAGTGGTTTATAAGCCAAAGTTTAAGTTGTGTCAAACCGTCACTAACCAAGAGACAACCAATATTAACTATCACTACCTCACGAAGAATTCTCAATTTTTGGTTATTAAAAACTTGATGGCTAATTATTCGATGCTAATTTTATTATAATTAAAAAAATATACAACTCTGCCACAGTTCACTGAAATATGCCCTAATAATTCATCCCAATTGTAGTAACTCACACAAGTAGAATTTAGGTAGACAAGAGAAGTTTTTATTTTCCTACAAAAACCAGGAGGATATAACAATAATTTACACTTTAAATCCATAGAACCTTCCTGTACAACACGGTTTAACAATAGCAATTCAAATGTCTACAAAACAATCGTACTCTTATGTTGTCCTATGAGTCAAGGCAGACAAACATTCCATGGCAGCCTATACAAATACATTCAATAGCTTCCTGGTAATGGTATAGCTTATTTGAAATGACTGAATAAGCATAAAATTTATGCCTCTATATAAGCAAAAAGCAATTTTGTCTAGGAAAAGAATCACATTAATTGCAGAAGCCATCTAATCTGATGTTTTTTTGTTTCTTCTTTGTACATTAGGCCTCTAAACAAAACTTTACCTGTGAGGAGCAGATGTATGTGACATAGGGTATGTCATAAGGCCATGTTCACTGGTGCACCAGGAACAACTGCACCGGGAACTAGGGCTCTAACACCATATGCCATGTGTGTGCAGGAGCAGGGAGATTCATTGGGGTGCCAACAACAGATAGAAGGGGTCCTCCTATAGGTCGTCCTATGGTGGAAGCAGCATATATTCTTGCACTTGGTAACCCTGTTGAGACTGGAGGGGCTTGTTTGCCTGATTTGCTAGCAGAATTTGCAGCAGATCCATTGGTTTGTCCTGTTATTGGTCCTTGATGTGCTGAAATGTCTCCATTGTTAGCACTGGTGATATTAGTATCATCATCTTGAAAGATGTTGGCACTAGTATTGTTGAAGATACTAATAATATGTTGAAATGTTTAGAGGTTCACATGAAGCTCATCATTGAGTCCACGTTCTCATGACATTGGTAACATTGTGTTTAGGAGTTTTTTCATTTCATGCATTGATTGCTATGCGGACTGGTATGTGGAATGATGTTCTTATGATTTATCTTTATTAATGCTTATATATGTCTTTGTGTTATAGGATTAGATGTCTGCCTTAACTTGTTCATTCCTTTCTACCAATATGATTTTTCATTACTTTATCTCACCCATTTGTTGTTGGTGGTGTTGTTTGTTTGTTCTTGTTGCCATGGTAGATTGATGTGTTACAAGGGATTCTATCTCCCTTGAGTGGACCATGGCTAGAGGCGAGGAAGCAGTTTTGTAAAGAGTTAAACAGGATCATGGTTATGTCAAAAGTCTTTATTTTCATTTCTTGAGTCATGTATTTTTTTTTCACTTTTATTGTATAAAAAGTAATATTTTCCTATGAGAAATTTGGGATGTAGGTATTTTGGTTGAAGTAATTATTACAAGCACTTCAAATATCTTAGTTTCCAAAAATGCAAAAAAATGTATTTGTTTCTTTAAAAAACTTACTTTTTCCTCAATGTTGTAGTTATATATTTATGTAAAGTTAAATAACGTCTACCCCAAGGTTAGGTGTTACATCCACCTTACTCGTTAAGTGCAATGAATGGAGGTTAATAAATAATCAATGCCCAAACCAAGCCCTTTTTATAAGCAAGTCTCATTTATTTGGATGATAGTTTTGTGTTAAAAGTTGGACTTATTCGGTGATTTGTCTCCAATACTAAGCTTGAAATGGTTGAACTTACTCTCACCACACAAACTCTCTTCTCCTCCTTTACCTATCACAGGTCACATTTCTTTATTAGTTATTCTGAAGTTGACCTTACCTTTTTTCTGGTGCAAAGGACACCATATACAAAAATTCAGTCTTTTCCATTTGAAGTTAAGTTAAACCTCCTCACTGTTGTGGATTTCAATTACAAAACTTTTTTTTTGTAGCAACAATACAACAAAACCTCCATATAAGGAATACACTACAATTTCAAAAGCTCATTAATAAGAAGAGTCTCTCATTGAACCACTTTTAATCACGACCTTATCTTTAAAATGTAATATATGGTATGGTTATTATTAAGTGTGTAACATATACCCGTTTTACAAGGGGTGCATAATAGATATGTGACCTATTA
The DNA here is from genome assembly GCA_026901365.1 of Sesbania bispinosa. Classification (NCBI taxonomy): domain Eukaryota; kingdom Viridiplantae; phylum Streptophyta; class Magnoliopsida; order Fabales; family Fabaceae; genus Sesbania; species Sesbania bispinosa. The sequence continues at coordinate 728,871 of QLOH01000420.1, forward strand.
ATTCTTATAAAAGATGCAATACTATATTTTAGGTAATATGGTATTTGAAAATTTAAGAACATCTCATCTAAAATCTTCATATTAGTGGGAACGATTTTTTCTTTTTGTAGCTAACTACATTTTATTCCTTATCTCCTATTTTCTTTAACAATTCAAACGATGGAAGTCTCATGCTTATCTGTCACTTTATCCCTTTGCACACTTTCATCACTTGTACTTGCATTGAAACAAATAAAGTCTAAAAGAAAATGCAAATTTGAGGGTAAATATATAATATGGTCCCTAATAGTAGTACTCTATTTATCTTTGGAGCTTGAAAATGTCGATGTATACAATTTGATCCCTAAGTATTAATTTAATCACATTTTAGTTCTTTTGTCATATCACAAAAGCGTGTAAAATGTGAGAAAAAATAACATATTATGGATCAAATTTTATATATTGATGATACATTAATGGTTTAATTTATCTCTGAAAGTACTAAATTTCAAGTAAGTTAATATATTTATAGACCGATACCGTGACACTTTTAGGGACCAAAGATCAATAAAATATCACTTTGGACTAAATTGTATGTTTACTCAATTTTTAACCAGAAAGATAAAAGTGAAAAAGTATTAGATAAAGATTATATGACCCTTACAATAATAGCTTTCTTTTCTTAAAATTGAATTATTTAATCATATTATTTCATTATTTGAAAAATTACTTATTTGTATTTCCTTTACATTTTTTTATTTTTTAAATGTTTTAAATTTATATTTTCAAATCTTATTTAGCTTAAAAATTCTTATATAATGTACAAAATAATTGCATATTAAACAAAAACCAAAACAGTGTAAATTGATAAGGGAGGAATAGGTATGTCAACTTATCAACAACCTATGGCCCAATCCATATTAGCCTTTGTTTGGCGTAACATTGTTTATTAAGTAAGTTAGGTTATAATACTTTTTAAAAGGTGTAAAATCACATTTTTATTCCTTAAAAGATATAGAGCTAGTCATTTTAGTCACTAATGCTCCGTTTGGTAGAGAAGAAGTTGAGCGAAATAGAGGCGAGAGGAGAGAAAAAGAGTGGAAGAATATTATTTCTCCTATTTTGTGGGAGATAAATGATGAGGAGAGAAATGAAAAAGCGGTGGATCACGCGTTTTTTTTTTCTCTTCTAATATGAGTGAAAGTTTTTTCCACTCTTCTCTCTCCTTTATTTTACTCTTATTTCTCATATACCAAACAACCTCAATTTCATCCATATTTCTTATGTATTTCTCTTCACTCTATTTCTTTCCACTCTACCAAACATAATGTAAATAATGGAAATTAACATTTTTGTCCTTAAAAGATGAAAATGTCGATCAATTTATTTTTTTACATTTAGCCTTTGAAAAGAGCTAAATTGATCGATATTTTCATCTTTTAGGGTCAAAATGGTAATTTTCATCTTTCAAGGTATAAAATGACTGAGCCTATATCTTTCAAGGACTAAAATGGTGGTTAGTGCCTTTTAAAAGCATAAAACACCTCATGATGGGAATCGTAATGATATCGTTAAATGATCATATACACCATTGTTCTATATATGAGAATCGCTAATGACGGCATAATAATTCATATAGCATACTTATAGTGGGTCAGTTTTGTACACTTGTTAAATCCCATCAACATATACCTATGTGAATAACTGGATATCATATATTCATGATGAATGAGACGATATATCATCAATTAATTTATAAACCAATTTCACTCGACTAGAGACATTTTAAGAATGACATTTGAAGTATTATTACATTAAACTTGACACCTTGTAGCTATGAATAAGTCAATTTAAGAATACGTTTTATAAATAATAGCTATATATTATATGTAAAAAGGTCACTTATGTCATTGGCCTCTAGGGCATGCACCAAGACGATCTTCTTCCAAAGACTGATTTGTTGTGTTGATTTCACCCTTATGGGTTGCACCAAATCTAGTTCCACTTTAGACCATTTATAATGCCTTTGAGATTTAAAAGGTTATTCTATTTAAGAGAATAAAAATAATATAGTAATTTTTATTATTGGTGTTATTATTATTATATTAATTTTTATTGTAATATCATAAACTTATATATTTGTTGAACTTTATAAAGTCTTATTTATTAACCTATATAAAGGCTTATGTCTATCAGTATACTTAGAGGTAGGCTTGTGGCCTATTTAAAGGTCTTACTACACAATAGATTTATAAGCTTTTTATTATATTTTTATTACACAATTTTTTTTTCATTTATTTCATTCAAATCCCAATTTTTTCTATTTTAAACTTATATGAACAAGTTAACAGTTTAGTTTGCAAAATGGATACTCTAAATTTAAAGAAGATTATAATAATTATTTATACTTTCAACTAATATATTATTAATTTTATCCTTAAAATTTCAAACAAACTAAAAAATTTATAATTTTTTTATCATTGCCTTTTTAGATGAATTATTTAAGTTCATTTGAGAATATATACCCTAATAATATCATTTGAGAAATTGAGATATACATGTTTGAGATTATAAACTTATAAACTCAATACATTAATTATTTAAAAAATATGAAGATAAAATAAAAGATTATAGAAATAAAAGGCGTTGAAATTTAACCCCTAAATATAAACCCAATTAAAAAAAATGTAGCCCTTTAATTCAAAACCTGCCATTTTATTTTCTTTGGTTTATAAGTCAAATCTTGCCTTTCATTATTCCAGCTTTTACTTTTAAGTGGCTTATAAGCCAAAGTTAATATTTCATCCCAATTGTAGTAACTCACACACCTAAAATTTAGGTAGACAAGAGAAGTTTACTTTATTTCCTACAAAAACCAGGAGGATATAACAATCATTTACACTTTAAATCCATAGAACCACCTTCCTGTGCAGCACAGCACGGTTTAACAATAGCAATTCAAATGTCAACAAAACAACCGCACTCTTATGCTGTCCTATGAGTCAAGGCTGTCAAACATTCCATGGCAGCCTATACAGATACATTCAATAGCTTCCTGGTAATGGTATAGCTTATTTGAAATGACTGAATAAGCATAAAATTTATGCACCCATATAAGCAAAAAGCAATTTTGTCTAGGAAAAGAATCACATTGACTGCAGAAGCCATCTAATCTGATGTTTTTGTTTTCTTCTTTGTACATTAGGCCTCTAAACAGCACTTTACCTGTGAGGAGCAGATGTATGTGACATAGGGTATGTCATAGGGGCCATGTTCACTGGTGCACCAGGCACAACTGCACCAGGAGGAACTGGGGCTCTAACACCATATGCCATGTGTGCAGGAGCAGGGAGATTCACTGGGGTGCCAACAGCAGATACAAGGGGTCCTCCTATAGGTTGTCCTATGGTGGGAGCAGCATATATTCCTGCACCTGTTGAGGCTGGAGGGGCTTGTTTGCCTGATTTGCTAGCAGAATTTGTAGCAGAGCCATTGGTTTGTCCTGTTATTGGTCCTTGAGGTGCTGAAATGTCTCCATTGTTAACACTGGTGATATCATGTATGCTAGATCGCCTTCTGTCTTTGTTCATCGAGTTCAGACGAATGAAGTATTTCTGGGCATGGCTTGCTACTTGTGTTGGTGTTCTAGTCACCACAAAGTTCCTTGATATACTTCGCCAGTCGCCTTTTCCATACTTGTCCAATCCCAGAAGAAACAACCTGTTCAACCAATTTGAAACTTTAAAACTAAAAAGAAATTATGGTCACAAATATAGGACTAATATCAAATCTTAACTCTGGAATCCTTGTCTATCATTTTTTATATGTCAAAGAACCTTAAAGAAAATGAGAAATTGTGAATAACAAAAAAATTATGGTCACAAATATAGGCCTAGTATCAAATATGCTTACTACACTAGAGCAAACTAGTGAGTGGAATCAGATTCTCAAGATAGCTGATACCAATATGATCAAATATTATGGCACATATATATGACTTTTCTTGACAAGTAGCAATGTAGCATACATATATCTGGTCAACAAACTAACCCCAATGTAACTATAACTATCAAACTCATTAAAGGGTTTTTAACAATGTCAAATACAATGGTAGCAGATCAAACGCACTTTATTACAGTATTGTTTTTTAGAAGATATATAGTATTAGTATCCCAAGTTTGGATTGAACCAATAACAAAAAATATTTACAAACCAGCTAAATGTTTATTCAATACAAACTTAAAGCATGTAAGCCTCTAAAATGCTACATTTGTTGTAAAATCCAAAACAAACCACAAGGGCTTTAAGAGAAAGGTGTGAAAAAATCAAATAAACAATTAATCCATATTCTAATGTAGGTGAATCAGATTTAGATATAAAATATTAGTGAGGCAGGCCAGTATATTATAATCTACACCATAAAGAATTTTGGTTTTGCAAGTTCCAGAACTTCATTCTACAGGCTCAACAAAAGCACAACACAGTTGCAGAATACATGGTATCTTAGGTTGCAAAAGAGCTTGTGCAGTAAGTCCAACACAGGGCTGTGGTTATAAATAAAATAGGACACTTGAGAAACAATAACTAGAAGATGTCTTACACGTACTTTTTAATGGGTCAAGAACCATCACCAACAACAACCAAGTCTTTTCCTACTAGGTGGGGTCAGCTACATGAATCATGGGAGACCATAATTCTCTGTCATGTATTAAATACAAAGATAAATCACTTACCTCTAAATCTCTCTTAATGGTTTTCCCTATAGTATTCTTTGGTCTCCATCTACCTCTAACTGTTGGACTATCCTCCATCTAGTCAATCCTCCTTATTAGTACTTCTGAGTCTTTTCCACACATGTCCAAACCACCAAAGGTGAGATGAGATTCTACTATCTTTTCTACAATGGAAGCTACCCCAATTTTCTCTCTCTCTCTCTCTACTTACTTCACTTTCTAGAGCCTTTGAATTGGCAGATATGCATATCTGATGTGCTCAGTAAGTGGGGGTTCAATCCCAACCCATTGGCAACCCCAAACCCCATTTCCCCTTCCCTAGGCCCCCTTGTGGGGATCTCCTAGGCCACAACCCAATGGTAGGACCTCCACTGGGCCCTAGACTGGCCTTATCCCAATATCCCCATTACAAAAAGAAAAAAAGTAATCATGTTTTTGCTGAAATAGGAAATGAGTTAGGTTAGGTCTAAGCATCATCCTAGTCCCTGCACCATACCAACAGCTAAAACTACTCATGTGTCTTTGGGAGGAAATAATCCTAATCATACAACACATGGATAGTTGAGATTAACACTTATGCTCTTAACAAATCACTCTCTATCCTTTTATGTGCATGCATGTATGTATGTCGTGTACTAGTGTCCTAGATTTTAGACATAACTGGTGTCGGCGTGTCTGTGTCAATGTCGTGTCCGGTGTCCATGTATGTGGTTCATAGCTTCAAAGAAGGAAGTCCACATTCCACAAAATTTAAAACGGATAAACTAGCCATCTAAATTTTCCACTCACGATCAGTCTATTCTTTCTAGTACACATTTCAAAACCATCACCACAAATGTAAACTAAAGATACACAAACATAACTTGAAATTATGAAGAGGTACTAAAATTGGTCCAATCCAGAATTAACAAAATCAAGTAAAATCTCAACATAATACATTTTCCCAGCCATAGTAAAACTATGAGTCCTAAGCTATCTTCCCTCCAACTCCCCCCCCCCCTCACATAACCCTAATCTGCCTATACTGCTCATCACCAACATGCTCACATTAAGTTAATAAGATGTTGATAGGACCATGGGATTAATCTTGAGAATCTAGAGACCATAATTGTTAAAATAAATATTTAGGAGCATGTACACAAAAGGTGCAACATGTAAGCCTCTTGCCAGACTTGCATCATCCACAGTAAGATTGAAATTGAAATTACTAAAACTGTTATAATCATGACAAATTGACATAACCCAAACAGATGACTTATGTCACCCAATTAGGATAAGTATAGAATTGAATGACAGCACTATACCATGTAATAAATAAACAGAAGAAATTATAGAAAACAGCAAGTACTAATTTTATCCCTGAAAGACATTACAACTCTATACTTGGTCCCTCTATTAATTTTATAGATTGAACCATCCCCAAGCATATTGAGTTTTCAATTTGGTTACTCCACATTGTTTAAAAGTGTTTAGAGTGTACAGAAATCCTAAACTGAAACAAATCAAAATGAAAGACAATTGAATTGAGAAATAAGAAGTGTAAGGGCCAAAAAGAGAAATCTGTGTCTTTCATGAATGAAAACACAGTTTTCCTCTACATGAAGGAGATAGAGAAGGGAGCATTAAAGGAAAGAGGTAAGAGATTTTAAAACTAGCAAAAGCTCTTATATTGGAGGACTTTGGACATAAGATGTGCCGTGCTTCTGATAAGTTAACTCATGTCATTGTCAACTAATCCCCCCCCACCTCTCAATTTTCAATGGCACGATTCATTTCATTTTAAAAAATTGTATACACATCCCATTTCCACTTACCTCAATAATTAGTTAGGGTGTTTGCAAGTGGAAAAAGGGAGGGAAGATTGAGGCTTATCAGAAGCCCTTTCCTTCTGTGTGTTTGTGAGTGTGGTTCTCTCCTATTATGGTTTACAAAGCTTTCCACCTGCTTTCCTCCCCTTCCTTTCCCCCATTTCCCTTCCCTCTAAACTCCCAAACATACCCTTAAAGACTTAAACACAACATAAACAGCAAATTGGTAGCCACCCTAAAAGAACAGTATAATCCCTGATCAATTTGACAAATTATGAACAAGGCCACTACTTTCTCAGCTCAACATTGAGATGCCCCTCTGTTCTTAACCACTAAAAATTGCAAAGCAGAGTTGTAACCTTTTTAAGGAGTACCAGATGCTATGCCATGGCTTAGTAATAGAACCTTGTAAGTTTGTACAGATAAATGTCAAAAAGCTGAGACTTACAGAAAGCTGTTAAAAGAATTTTTAGGTACATAAGCAAGCTATGTCTTTGAATACTACCATGATGTTCAGAGATTGCATAGGATAGAATATAGAGTCCACAGTTAGATACAATCAACCTCAAGGGCATATGCTCAAACATCATAAACTTGTAACAAAAGAATAACTTTTTAGCACATACATGATTTTCAAAATAAATAATAAAAGCAATGATAAACTTGCCTGTGTTCCTCCTCTGTCCAAGCAATACCCTTTCTCCTTTCCTGATCTGATCTTGAAGCCTTAGTTCCCTCACTGTTACAGTGCCCCTTCTTGCCAGCTCCTTCATCACTAGCATGGCTTCCCTCTGAAGAAGAATTATAAGATGGTAGAGGCACACAACCAGCTTCGATCTGGTTAACATCATCAACCAAGAGCTCATAATGCTGTTTAATTTCTTCTATAGTCTTCCCTGGTACATCAGCTGCAATCTTCTCCCATCGATCTGAAGCATCTTCTGGATGAGTTGCCAAGGCATTTTCAAATGCTTTATCCTGTTCTCTGCTCCACTCAGAGCTACTATCCACTTCATCCACAGTCATCTAGCCTTCTTTCAAACCAACTACAGTGTTGTATTAGAAGGAAAGGAAAGGTTTCTACTTTTTAGTTTCTACCTAACTGCTCTAATTCTAGGTTAAGGCCATCTTGAACACCACAAACTCTCTGGTTTGTTTTATGGATCTAGATTATTTCTAAGATGAATAATACCGTTAGTATTAACTTTGCAGGCATGCTAAACTGAAGAAGAAGCAGTTGTGTTGGACAGCCAGAAGTAGAACCAACAGAAGCAGAAAAATGGCAGGAAGCTTAGCAGAGTTCAATACCAATGAAATCCCAGAAATCTCTGCTGTATGTGAAATTTCAGCACTGATTTGCTTCAGAATTGAAAAAAAACTGGACACTTGTGAATTACTGACCTGCTGATGAATGAAAAGGCAATAAAGTTCAGTTAGAACATGAGAAATATCTGAGACTGTCAACCAAAAAAATCATGGATGCAACACATGACGTTTTAAGGGAAAAGTGAAAAAATTAGAAGTTAAGTGAAAGGCCAGTCAATGGAATGGTAATTACTCTGGGCTAGGATTTCTAAAAGAAAGTGACCCTTCAGAAAAAAAACAAAGGAAAAGCAATATGACTCCAAGGGATAAGAAGAGCACTTAAATTGCTGTTTTTCCTTTCAATTAAAAAACCAATCCTCAGTTTACCATAGCCCTACTGATAAGAACAGTTTTAACAGCAAAAGGCCCACAAAACTTTCCTTCCCCCATAAGTGTAAAGCTCATTTTCACTCAACACATTCAGCATCATATTTTGTTTTATATTCATCCCATATAACACACATTAATTCACAACCTAAAGTTGAAAGCATCAAGGCCTCAGCACCAGGGAGACTTGTAAGGTTAAAATCTCAGAAAAGTAAAATGGCTGTAAGAATATAAATATACAGCAATTAACAAATAGGTTCAAAGTCTTTTTCATGGATAGGGAGCTAATAAAACCATCCTTCACTCAAGTACAAAATCAAAGAAATATTCCTATTCTCAACAGTTTTGATCTAACAATTCAAGTCAAGAAAACCAACCTCATTAAAATCCAATGAATTGCTCAAGTAGGTTTTATGAAAATGGTGTTACCAGAGCTCAATTTATTTAATAAGCAATTAATCTCCAGTTTAAAACATTGGATGCAAAATTTCATCAAAAAAGGGGGAAAATACATTGGATGCAAAAAGTCACACGCTTCTGACACATTAACCAACCAACATAAAAAAAAAAGTTTTTTTTTTCACACCACCTAACATATTACATTCACAATCAAGTAAAACCTAATTCTGAGTGTGACAGTAAAATAGAATTTTACCCACCAACATTTTTTTTCAAATTTAAAAAAAAAAACACAAGCAATTCATAAAATTGCATTTGGAAATTGGAACTAACTTGCTTTCAGCCTAATTAAAATTATGATGAAGGCAGATAAAACATCTAAAGAGTAAAACCAGGAAAAAAAAAGATAAAAATTAAGGTTTAAGAAAAAGCCCTAACATTGGGTGGAAATTTCAATCAAGGGTAGAACTCAGAAATCATAAATGACATTGATGGTTATCCTGAAAACCCACAAAGAGGTGTAGGATGGGTCAATTTGGTCCCATTCCAACAACTGCTTTGCTACAAATAGGACAGCTGGGGCTGAAAAAGCCACAACCCAAGTTGCAAACCACTGGAATCTGCAGCATCCATTAATATCTGACAACATCAAGAGAGAGAAACTGAGGAATAAACCAAAAGCAAATTTCAGAAAGAGAAAGAATGAGGGGGAAAAAGGTTGAATTCTTTTTCATCTTTTGCTTTTGTGTTTTTTTCCCATTTTATCCAACCAAAATGAAAAATGAAAAATTGCAATAATAAAAAAAATAAAATTGAAGATATCAGTGTCCCAACCCAACATTAGCAGAAGATGATTCAAGTTTTTATGAAAGGATGTCATGATTTTCTGGGCTCATCTCATGTGAAATGATGAAGTCATCACCTTTATCTCTCTTCTGCAATGCTTCAATCTGCTGCTTCTTTCACTTTCAGTTCTGAGGGACTGTTACAAAACCAGAAGAGTCAAATAAAAGTTGTCTGTGTTGTGCATATATACTGGACTGTTCTTCTGACATGTCTCTCTCTCTCTCCTCTTATTCTGGTCCTATTCATTCAAAATTAAATTCACTATTAATTTTTTTAATAACTTTAATGACGTTAATAATTATACCGTGTAAAATTATTTACACATACATCTAATAATGTGTTATCATATGATCTAATGAATTTAATAGTACATTATATGTAATATTTATTAAATGGTTAAATATATTTTTAGTCCATGAATTTTGACCCGAATTTAATTTTAGTCTTTAAACTTTAAAACCGTTGATTTGGGTACCACGACTTAACGGTGTAAAGGGGACTAAAGCTAACGGTGTAAATGAGACTAAAGTTACGTGTGTAAATGGACTAAAGTTACGTGATTTCATGACATGAGTGACCCAAACTAACAGTTTTAAAGTCTAGAGACTAAAATCAAATTCGAATCAAATTTCCGGGACTAAAAACATATTTAACCTTTTATTAAATAATGTAACAACACACTATTTGATGTCTGTTTGTAAAACTTTTCTACAGTGACAGTATATAGTAATTAAACTCAATTTTAATTTGAATAATATATAACTTTATAACATTATTATTAATTATGTATTATTATATTATTTTTGATACTTTACCAAAAAATTCTTCTGAAAATTCAAAGAATTAAATTTAGATATACACTGCATTTATTGTTTTAAAAAATAGAATCCATCTCTATAATGATCATCATAAGTAATTTTTCAATAATGTTATGAAATTTAATTACATAGCAAAAATACATTAAAACATTTTTAATTGAATAATTTTATAAGATTTTATATGCTCCAACTATATTAGAATTAGGATTCAATTCCTTTAAAGTGTAAAAATGTACTTTAAATAATGAAGGGCAAAGATAGTTTGATTGGAAAAATGAAGGGTAGAGTAAGTTATAAACAAGAGCAATGACTGTACAATCAATCTTATATACAAGACTTCAAATTAGTGAGAATCCAACTAACTAGAATTTTTTTAGTTAAGTGAGAATTAGTCGTACAGCACTTGAATATGATGTGGACTTCATAGTATATCACCGTTGATTAAAGTAGGTGCTTTTAAGTATCATGTCTTGTCAATGTTAAACTAATTAGATTTAGAGTAATTATTCATACATGTTGTATATTTACGACATGGAGAGAGGTAGAGAGAAAATGAAAAGTGTGAGATGTGATGAGTGATATGATAAGTGATATGGTGGAGAGAGATAGAGAGAAAAAGTATGTTGTATGTGTTGTTGTAAGAATTTGTTGTATAAATATAATTACTCTTAGATTTATATATCATTTTAAAAGTTGATGCATAATGTTTTGGATTTAATGGATTAATATTCTTAGTGTAAAATAATTTTGCACATATATGCACTATGTGTTGAGAAATTTTTAATAAATATGACAAATTAAATGTTATTAAACTTAAAAAATTTTATGTAAAAAAACAAATTACACTTACATATATATATAAATTAAACTCTAATTTTTTTGGTCAATGAATAATTTTCCTATAAAGATTAAAATTGTAAAAGAAACGACTATATAAGTATTCTATTATTAATGTTTTTAATGCTATATCAGTTTACTTCATTTTTTTAATTTAATATTAAAATATTTAAAAATATAATGATAAGTAATATTTATAATATTCCATTTATTATAAAAAAAATTATTATTTATTTAATTATGTTTTATACTATATTTTAATTACTAATGATATAACTATTATTAATTATAATAAATACCTATTAAATATAGATAGTAATTCATTGCAATAATAAGTAAAACTTTAAAAGAAATTAAATAATATCATATATAAGTTAATATTTAAGTTATTTAAGGGATTCCATATTATTATTATTATTAGAGTGAAAGAGACAAAAACTCACATTTGACAGGTCACTACCTCCACTCGTCTCTTTGGTGCGAAGTAAATGTAAGTACCTATATAAGTGCTCTTTGAGCCCGAAGGCTTTCCCTACTTGGACTGGGACACCATCCTCCCACCCTAAACTTTTGTAACAAAAAAAAAGACATGAACTTATGTGACTGTCCACATTTCTTATTGTGTGTAAAAACAATTAATAAGAAAAAGAAAACAATAGTGTAAATGTGTTGTTATTGTATTGTGTGAGTGATTATTTTTCTGATTTAGGTATTTTTTAAGTAGTTATTATGAGGGTACAATTGGAATAGGAATTGTGAACACTAAAGTATCTATCATCTCCTATATCCCCTTTATGAATAGTATAAAGAAAAGTGCTAGCAACACACTTCTAACCTACTTTCTTTGATTGGTTAAAAGTCACATAGATCTCATCAATTGGGAGTGGGACCCATATAATTTGATGGGACCCAAGTGAATTTTAATCAATCACAAGGAGTGTGTTAGTAATAGCACTCCTCATAGTATAGATAACATTTAATGAATATCATTTAATGATGGGAAGGGATGAAGTTATTCTAAGAAGAGTTACTCTACATTTTCACCTTTAATTTTGATTGAATTATCATATGGCTTATATATACTAATTGCTAACTTGACTCAGATGACACTTTCTTTTCTAATTTCTCTCACAATCTCCCAGAAGTTTAGGAAGTCAAGTGGACTTGAGGCAGACCTCAACAACAAACTTCAGTGACCTAATGCACACAGTTATTGGGTGATAATGAGAAGTAGTGTGATGACATTAATTTTCATCAGTTGGAATCGAAATGTAGAAAAAGTTGTTGTAGTCATTGAATGTGCTGATTTGAACATGAATGTGTTACTGAACTTAGGAAAGGAAGTGTTGGGGAAGCTTCTAAATAGCATTTTGGGTACCAAATGTTAATCAAACATCAACATAATTGAAGATTGTTTTTGATGAAATTTATTGCACATGATCTACTAAAATGTGGCTTTGTTAGTTATCTGTGTTTTTACAAAGAGATCAACATTTGTAATTATTTTTATAATCCAAGTAAGTTAATGGGAGTACAAATGATACTTTAACCCTATTACATTTAATACAAAGTTATTATCACTAAACCAACTATGTAATACAATATAAAGGTCTAATAAACTAGTCTGAAAAAATGTATAAGAATAATTCACTTTAACATACAACCAGGAGCATGATCTTACTTGAACTAAATTAAGTAATCTAACAAAATCAACAAATACATTTCTAAAAATAATATCACTTCTTATCAACCAAAAGAACTAAACCACCACATGCCACAACTTTTTGCCTTACATGTTTTGCTTTTTCTTCCTAGAAATCAAACCTTTATGTTAAAGGCAATGATCCTTATTATTTAAAGGAGTTACAGTGTAAGCACCCAATCAAGCATAGATAGATTTCTATATTTTATGTGCAAAGTTACAAGGGAACAAAATATGCTTAGAATCTTCAGTGTAAAAAATAGTAAAATGTTCAAAGGGAGAATGTCAAGTCATTGGCATTCGCACTAATTGAATGTCAAAGAACTTTTTTTTCTTTGTGTCATGTAATAAGAAGTGCATATGAAACAACCACTAGAGTTTAGTATTTAAAGGGAGAATGGTAAGGTGTGCAAATTAAAGAAATTATTATATGATTTGTAATAAGCCCTAAGGGACTAGTTAATACAATTTAGCAACATGTCTACAATTTGGACTTCAAAAAAGTAATTATTATCCATCAATTTCTAATATTGTTCAAGTGTTTGTATCTTTCTAATGATGAACGTATATGAAATTATTATTACTAGGAGAGGTGCATTGGAAATAGAAAAGAAACATTGTTTTTAACAAGCATTGGAGTGCATTAAAGTATTTCTTAAGTAGTAAATTGGTAAACTGTACGAAGGGCTTTCTTGATTTTCTTAACGAAATAGGTTAACTTGGAGTTAAGCATACTAAAAATCTAATGGTTCCTTATGTTAAATTTTTTCTAGAAGATGAAGATGTTACTTTTGGATCCTAGACAATATAGAAAGTGGTGGGTAAACTTAATTACCAAATAGTTGTTTTCTCTATTAGCTAGCATAGTTTGTTAAACCATGCCATCTCTGTGAACCACCTATTAGGAGCCTATTGTTTATATTTTGTTATGTTATATCTGAGAAGGGCTTCGGGTCATGATATCTAACTAGAATAAAGATAATTATTGTACTATATTGAGGGTTTCTTTGATATTGACCAGGTTGGATCTCCTATTGACAAAGAATCCACTTCTAGTTATTATGTTCTTGTTAGAGGAAACCTTGTCTCCTAAAGAGGTGAGAAATAAAGTTTTTTTTTATTAGTCTAACACTAAATTAGGCTATCATGCCTTGAAGACTTATTACATCAACCCCTGTTATTTGATTTTTTTTGGTATAGGCTTGTAAGATTAAATTATTTATTACATTAATGGTTCATTCTCAAATGATATTGAGCTCGTGTTGTTGGATTTTAGCCATTTTCTTTAACGGATTGCTCAAGTTAGACTTCAACGTCATTCTAAATCACATTTTGCTAGTTAAGGGGAGCAGATCTTGTTGATGGCTTAGTATAAAATTTTATAAGGAGTAAATCTTGGTGCTCCATATATCTTTATGATGTATTCCTTAAATAGTAAATTTTATCATAATTTTGAGTAATTTTCTTATAGTTATACGTGATAGGGAAGTAGATTTTTATGATTGCTAAAAGGAATAATTATATTTTTCATGAATTAGTTCATTATAATAGTCTTGTTCGTACTCTTTCATCACACGTACACACACACACTTATGGACAATCATCTGCTTTTATTTATTTGCCTGTATATGTATGTAAGTAAATAGATACTTAGTTACTTACATAAGGACTTGAATTTAATAGAAGAAATTAAATATAATTATACAAAGGCACTCGTAATAAATTTTACATTGGAAAAAAATTACCTGACGAGATTTAAATGCTCAAAGATCATTAATTGAGTTTAAATAAATACTTCTTTATTTGTCCTATTGACTATGTATGTATGTACGTACGTATGTCTTATTATTAATTGATAGGTGAATTCTTTATTAAATAATGGGAGAAATAGTTTTAAAATACATTAGTAATATAGTCTAAAAGTTAGTTTTATACACTCCTAAAAATTATATATATGAAAAATTTGTGGTTCATGTGTTTAAGGTCGTTACATTTGTGGTTCACATTTTTATACAACTTTACGACTTTGCAATCACATTGGAATTTCTACAATTCATAAAAACTGAATTATTAAATTACATCATGGACTCAATTTGTCTTAAGAAAGAGGTCACATGAATGGATAACCGATTCAATGGATGCCTACAATATAATATGTCATTCTTCAACCATGTTCCATAAGCATGCTTCCATAATCATGTAAATTAAGAATTTTGTTCATAGAGAATTGATGGTAGAGATTGTTTAGACATGGACAAAGGGTTAATGGTTGTGTAAATTACAAGGAAAAGTTAGGTTCCAAGTATGGCAACAAATTTGTGCTATATGAAGTACCCCCACAAGGTGTAGGCATGCTCCATGTTAGCTAACTTGATGAGAGTGGCCTTTGTTAGGAACAAGCTTTTATTTATTTATTTATCTTTATATGCCAAGTTTATATGGTTGCACACAATTCAAAAGAAGGAAACTATCTCTATCCCTATACATCCATACTATTGTAGTAAACAAAATACTACCTAACAATTATAGTGAAATCCTATCAAAGAGAGAAATAACTTTTAAGCAAATCAACAAACCTTAGGAACCCATTGCATAGCAACCAACCCGAGAATTTGAAGGAATGGAATGGGGTGGGTCATTTAAATTGAGTGAGAGCACAATAAACAAAGTCAATAAGAAGGATAGATAGTGATTACACGAGTGTTTAAGGTGAAATATATAACTTTATAGTAAAATATATGGTAAAATCAATTTAAAGGATTGAAGTTTTTATCTATTAAATCATAAATATACAAATATTCTAGGAACAAGAATAACAATTTGTCATAAAAAAGTAATCCTTATCCATAGGAACCAAACATTAAGAACTATATATAAACACAAGATAGGGAGGGATATTTACCTAACATGTCATATATCATACATATCATAAATTCAGGTCCTTGCCTCACCTGACACTGTCATACTGTGTGCACATAGATCTTTACATCTCTATGCTATAGTAAGTGGTAGTTTATCGAGTATTCAATGTTTACATAGCTTATAGGTTGTATTATCTCCTCATTACAGTGAATGGTAGCATAAATCATATTATCTTTACATTATGTGGTGAACAATATCATATGTAGATTGTATTATTTCTTTAATACAATGAATAATTCATTATGTCTCTTCAATAATTATAGCGATATTCTATCATAAAGCCCTTAATAGATATTCATCATATAAAATTATAATAAACCATGATAATTAAAATCAATGCCGAAATGACACAAATATATTTGTCCTAACCTTACTCAAAGTCAAATTATCATGACTTACTTTTCATGAATACTCAATCACATAATTCTCCTAATCATGAAAACTAGGTAAAATGAGATTTTAGTCCCTATAAGATATAGGATTGACAACTTAAGCCCCTAAAAGTTAGAAATAACCTTTTCCATCCCTAAAAGATGAGCATTTAGATCTATTTAGTCATTTTTAACGTCAATTTAGTCATTGAAAAAGGATAAGGGAACATTTTGACCCTAATTTTTTTTTGTTTATAAGTTGCTTTAAAGTTAAAGTAAAAAATAAGAGCTTTAAATTTTGTGAGGGAATACCAAAATCTGTCACAAATAGCGAGGGAAGTTTTCCTTCGCTAATTTATTAAAATCCATCACAAAAATCCTTGGAAAAGAATGTTTGATTTTCGTCATTAATAGTGACGAATTTTGTTCTCTCCCTCTATTTAGCGAGTGAATATTTCCCTCCTCTAATTAGTGAGGGAGGGCCACAACGCAGGAGAGATGACGCGAGGCACACAAGTAGAAGGAAAAATGGGAAAGCTCTTGACCTAATATTAATTTTTTTAACACCAAAAGGACTTTCTACATTGGTTATTCTGGGATCCGATGTAAAATATATTCAATTAACTTCAAAATTGTCACCGTCTCATTTTTTACATATATCGGTAATGTATTAACCGATGTCGAATCCTGTTGTAGAATCCCTATTTTTTACTAGTTATTATAAACTAGAAGCCTCATATCTCTTAACATCATAATGTGCACATGAATCATTACATCTCTTTATTACAAGAAGTGGTAGTCTATGGCGTATTCCATGTGTATATAACACATGTCATATTATCTCTTTATTACAATAAATGATAAAAATATGTGGTATTTCATATGAGGAATAGTTCATTATATCTTTTCACTAATAATAATGGTATTCTATTACATATAGAACATACCATGGATATTTAAAATATAAATTTAGAATAAACCATGATAATTAAAATTAAAATGCCAAGAATATATTATATATGTCCCAACCTTTCAAAACCTAAATAAAATTATGACAAAATTACTTATCATAAATACTCATTCACATAATTCACCTAATAATCAAAACCACAACTTTGAAGTGTATAGTATGTCATAATTAATAAGGATCTAACAACAATAAAATTATTGAGAACCATGGGCTTTAAATTTATAAAGAGTTAAATAATTATAATAAAATTTATCTCTAAATACTCGTAGAAATTATAATTAACTTGTTCTTATAAAATAAAGTTACTTTCTAGAAAAGGTATATTCTTCTCCTATAAAAGTAATAATCACAAAAAAAATTGCCACTAAGTTATTTACTCGTAATTATGAAAAATCGACTTATTTTCTTTCAATATTGTCAATAAGGGGTAATAAAGAGATTCCTCAAAATTCTCAATTTTAAATTAAGGGAATCTATAGAAAAATATAATATTTAATTTTTTAGTATTCTATACTGAAATATATTATTCTTCTAACACTCAAATATTTAGAATACACCTATCTATTATTTTAGAGATAACAAAAATTTGATATAGCATGTGATTTGGTACAAAAGGGATAAAAAAAATCAAGAGTAACAATACATCATAGAAAACACATAAATGAGAGTGAGGGAGAAAAATAAGGAGAAGAAAACACAAATCAGCTAACTTTTCAGCTTTCAGCTAGCTTTTAGTTTTCAGCTACTTTTTCAGCTTTTAGCTAGTTTACCAAACACACTCTAAAACTTATTTACCACTATTTACAATGACCCAATTTATTAAGTTATGTGAGTCTTTCATTGTTTATAGTCAAATCTAGGCTATGTTTGCTAAAAATAGCTAATGAACATGCTAAAAAATTAATTATAAAGCTAATTATTTTTAACTAAAAGTTATAGCTGAAAATTGAAAAATAAATTAGTTTTATTGAATTAGAAGTGTTTCATAAAATTAACTGTTGAAACTAAATAAAAAAAATGTAAAAAAAAATGACATATTTAATATGGTTTTTTATATAAATTCTAATTTAATTTAATATGTAAAAGTATATTTTTGGATAATTATTATTTAATACTTTTAAATGATGAATTATTTTAATTACATTATTTATTTAGTTTGAATTATTTAATTTTGCTGGCAAACATAAACTAAGGATATTTTTTCATTTCACTTATTTAATTTGTTTCCATGATACATCAAATTTGAAAAGAGCTTAAAATAGTTTCTAAAATTTAAGAAGGATAAAATAAAAAATTTATTAAAATATTAAGAATATAATAAAATGTATAAATTATAAATTTAAGTGCTATTTTAACTAGTGTATTGAAAAATTACTATAGATTCTTAAAAATAAGTTCAGTTATCAGATATCTATAATTTTCTATTAGTTAGTTAGTGTATTACCTTATCAAACACATACTTAATTATTTCATGCTCAAGTACTTGCAGGCTCAACAAGTAACAAGAGCCAAGAGGAGCCAAATATAAGTTTTCTAATTAAAAAGGATTTTCATATGTTTTTTTAACACCTGGTACTGTAAAAGCAAAAATTCTATAATGGCAACATTTAAAAAAAAACTTTACATGTTTACTATACTTTTTTAAACTCATTTTTAATTAAAAAGCACATTCTTTTCAATAAAAACACAAAAAACTCAATGATCTTGTAACATGCCATCTTGTAAAAGGATATACGAAACTCTAGAGGAATGTGCATCTCGCAGCCATTGTTCTAGTTTACTATTTGTGGACTTTTTTCGCTTGAAATTAGCTAATGCAAATTTTGTGTCCTAAGTTTAAGCTGATATAAATCACCAATATTAGCAAATTGCAATTGAGTTTGTCAAGAAAACACTAGTTTTGGTTTATTATGTGTTTCATTCAAAATTCCAATGGCGATATTCCTCTTTAATAACTTCACAAAATTCTCTTAATTTTCAATTCAATTTGTTTGGTAGAGACACAGAAAACGGAAGAAAGATAAATAATGTCAACTTTGACCATACCTCCTGTGCTACCAACGCCTCGTGAAGATGCTGTGAAGCTGCATAAAGCCTTCAAAGGTCGTTAATGCAATTGAACACAAAAGCAACACGTGCACACTTTGATATATTGTTTGTAATCTGTTTCATCACATTTTGACATGATTAAAGATGTGTTTGGTTTGGTTTGAAACTGGCCAAACTCAAGTGTGGAAACCTTAACACAACTATATTTCTAGTATTGAAAACATGAGTTTACCACATTTTAACGCTAAATCAGACTTGGCTCGAAGTCCTTTTAGAACCATGAATAGCTTAGGTGATTGCATGAACATTTGAGGAAAGAACATAAATTGAAATAAGTGTGATAATTAATTTTTAGTTAATTTCCCAAAATAAAGGTCGTTATATATTTTCAATTTTGTTAAAAGTTGAAGATCTGATAATATTGTCAATCTATCTAAGGTCTAGGGAAGGACATCTTTAATTAATTAGAATTTATTGTTTTTTTCTTATATATGTATGTATTTCTGATTACAGGACTTGGATGCAATACATCTAAAGTTATCCAAATCCTTGCTCACAGGAATGCAGAACAACGTAGCTTCATTCAACAAGAGTATGAAACTACCTTTTCTGAACTACTTTCCAAACGGATATCTTCAGAGCTTCACGGCCATACCAAGGTACACAGAAGATTAAGAATGTCCTACTTTCAACAGAATTCTATTTAGGTATTTTTAATGTTTGCATCATTGAATAGCTAGCTGTGAAATTAACTTAAAAAGGATGATTTTGTTGTTAGTTACCACTCTTAAATGAGTTATAGTACCAAAATCACGTTTCAAACTTGGATTCAGACAGTAGTTACTCTATGTAGCATTGGCCTGGATCCACATTTGAAGCGTGATTTTAGGATAAACCAAACACGCTAGTAGTAGAGAAATCATGTTTTCTCAATTTTTTTTTGTTTTTTCTAAATGGTTTCAGAAAGGCACTGTTACTTTGGCTACATGATCCTGCAACCCGGGATGCTGTTGTGGCTAAGCGTGCCTTAAAGTTAAAGACACCAGTTGTTGATAACCAAGGAATAACAGAAATAATATGTTCTCGTACCCCATCACAAACTAAGGCGATTGAAAGAAGTTTATCTGTCAACATACCATTCATCTCTTGAGCATGACATTGAAAGCCAAACCAGTGGTGATCACAAGAAGGTGATTCATCCATCCACTACCCCTGTTCTCTTCTGTCTAAAATGTTGCTTTCTTATGCTCTGTCTCTAGTATGGTTCATATACATGTGGTTCAATTGTACATTGAACAAAAATTAAGATGTCAGATTATTAGGCAATGCTCTATTAAGTATAATATTGAAAGAAAAAGTAGTTGACAATAATGGAATTACATTATTGTTCCATTCCACCCCTCCCCTTAATTCTGGATATTTTAAAAAACTTAACTTTATAACAAAATCTGGTAATAGTTATCATGAGAAACTGACTTTGTGAAGATGTTTGCAACTTAGTCTTGGGTCATAAACAAACTTCAGCTCACCACTTTTCCTCAACTCTTTCTCTATTAAAGTGTAATCTCATTCAATTTGCTTTGGTGGTTAAGAAAATTTGGATTCCTAGTTATGACAACTGAGCATATAACTTAAAATATTGGATTCTTCCAAGAATCTGTCACATGTTATATGTTGACAGTTAAGACCTTGTTTTCATAGTCATTATAAAGTTTCATGTTTGCATTGCTGAAATTTCCTGATAGAATATATAAAGATTACACTAACCACATACTTTAACCCTGAGTAAAATTATGTTTACTCCTGTAATTTTCTACATTCAATTCTTTTGATTGATCTGATTGTTATCACACTCAAGGACATTGCAATTTAGCAGTCTAGAACACATTTTTTTCTCCTTTGATACTCTAGCCTTGTGAAAACATATGTAAATCTTGACATTGATCTTGGATACTTTAATAGTTGTTGCTGGCATATTTAAGTGTACCACGTTATGAAGGCCCAGAATTAGATGATGCAATAGTACAACAGGACGCCCAACAACTATATAAAGCAGGGGAGAAGAGGATAGGAACTGATGAAAAGGTGTTCATAAAGATATTCAGTGAAAGAAGCAGTGCACATTTGGCTGCAGTTAGCTCTGCTTATAGAGCTGCATTTGGAAACACACTAGAAAAGGTATGCCTACATAACCTGCTTTCTTTTCCTCTTAAGGACCCGTTGGATAAACATCTCTAGAAGAGCTTTTGGATGAATCAAGAAGGTAAAATGAATTTAACTTCTCACATAAGTTGAAATTAGTCTTTATAAATTATAACTCAACTTTTTCAATTTACGAGAAAAGTCGAATTCATTTTACCTTCTTTATTCATTCATTCTTTTTTTCTCCAATAAATCCTTAGAGAGAAGTTTATCCAAATTGACCCTTATTATTCTTTGAGCACAATCCAATTCATCTTTCTCATGAAGGCAATAAAGAAGGAAACATCTGGAAGTTTTTTGAGTGGCCTCTTGACCATACTGAGATGTGCTATTAACCCTGCTATGTACTTTGCCAAGGTATTTGTTGTTCCTATTCTGCCATCTTTAGAAATTTCTATTTGGTTTCTCATTATCTATCTACATCAAGCTTTACACATTGGTTTCTTTCTTTTTTTACATTTTTTATTACAGTCTTTAAGGAGTGAAAAACTACTTTCCTTTTTTCTTCACTTAGGGTTAATATATGACTTTGTCCTTTGAATATTTTCTTCAACATTTTGTTTAGTTCAAAGTTACAATATGTTTTATCTACCCCTGCCTATGACATTACATTGCAAAATTTCCAAAAAAAAATGCTTACCTTTATTTATAATTTTGTAGATTCTGCGCAAGGCAATGAAGGGTATAGGGACTGATGATAGTAGACTAATAAGGGTAATTGTTACAAGGACTGAGATGGACATGCAACATATAAAAGCAGCATATTATAGTAAATATGGAAAGCCATTAACCCATGCCGTTCGTTCAGACACATCAGGCCATTATAAAGACTTTCTTTTACATCTTTTAGGTACTGATTATTAGTAGGTCACATTGAATTGTGTTGTATGCTATGTACTACCAGTCAGGGGACTAGAGTAATGATGTTAAGTTATGAAAAATTTACTCACTACAGATAAACTCTTTACAGAAGAGGTGCTGGCCTAAATGGAAGTAGATTTTGTTTTGTTTCAACTTTAACTATCAGTTTTTTGAAATAGCTTTTGTATCCGTGCTATATTTGTGAAATAGCTTCCAACACGATTGTATGGACTTGCATTAGTACTTCTATTTATTATTTCAATCATAACAATTTTGTCAGAAATATGTGTTTGGTGATTTTTGTCCCTACAAAAATTTGTTTTTGGTTTAGTTCTCACAAATCAAGTTCACCTATTTTGTGAGAAATAGAATAAAAAAATATTTACAAGTATAAAAATTAAAGTTAATGTATTTTGCATGATCAAAATGTCACATTATCTTATTTTGTGATGACTAAAAGCAATTTTTTTATAGGGATGAAAATTAAATTGAGTGTATTTTATAGGAATAAAAAATATATCCCATCCTTTTTTCATACCACTTTTTTTCAATCATTTGTTGTTTCTTAAGACGTCACCTATGTAGCTGAATGGGGCTAGTTAAAGAATCAATTTTTGTGCTTGATTATATAATAACAATAATGTTTTTTCCACACCCAAATAGTAAACACCCGCTACACACTTGCCCTCCCCCCTTTTTTGAATGAACATTAACTTCTTTTTTTCTTTTTGTTTTCATTAACAGTAACATTTTTTTTTCAAAAAATCCACAATTAACCAGACTGATAACACACTTAACTAGTAAATTGTATAGCATTAACCATAAATTCATACTCAGTGATTATTTTTTGTGTAGTAATCCTTATGATCAAATAACTGTTCAAGATGAACTCTGTTTTCAAGTGAACATGTGGTTAATACCATATAAGTTGGTGGTTAACTGTGTTATTAATCTGGTGAATAATTTGTTTTCAAGTGAACATGTGGTTAATACCATATAAGTTGGTGGTTAACTGTGTTATTAATCTGGTTAATAATTATAACTGAGGCAAAAAGTGGTTAACTGTGAGTTAATATGTGGTTAAATAAGTTGCTCAAGTGGTTAATATTGATATCAGTTCAGATAACTTCAAATGACAAACCTTTAACTTTGTTTTCAAGTGAACAGGTGGTTAATACCATATAAGTTGGTGGTTAACTATGTTATTAATCTGGTTAATAATTATAATGGGGCAAAAGGTGGTTAACTATGAGTTAGTATGTGGTGAAATAAGTTTCTCAAGTGGTTAACATTGATATCAGTTCAGATAACTGTTCAAAATGACAAACCTTTATTTTTGTTTTCAAGTGAGCATGTGGTTAATACCATATAAGTTGGTGGTTAACTAGTAATAATTTTTTTTAAAAAAAAAGTAGGTACTGTTCATAATTTAAAAAAAGTATTGTTCACAAGTAAAAAAAAGTTGATGTTCACAGTTTAAAAAAAAAAGAAAATGAGGGGTGTATGGTGGGTTTTACTGTTTGGGTGTGGGAATATCGGAATTGATATAATAATAAAAGTGTAGCAATGCAAAAGTGATCTTAAAGGTGTAACATTTTGCAGCAACAAGCAACAAGTTCAGTTAATGGAATTGGATCCACTAGAGTTCACTTTGAACTGCACTTTACATCCAATGGTTAAACTTTGCATAATATTATTTATATTTATTAATTTAATTAGAAAATGGATTTTTTTCAACGATTCAGATCTTTTGCAGTAACTTTTTAACTCCAGAGCATCCTAATCCGTTAATTAAATGTAGAAAATCGAACTAGTTTAACCGTAAACCACAATCAAACTAAGTTAAAAATATTACATCGATAAATGGGAGTTGCTTTTGGAACCCTTTTATTATTACACCCCATTTATGTTTCATTAAAAAAATTCCCTATCTATCCCAATCCCAATCCCACCCCCCTTCACCCCTACCCTCACCCTCGGCCGCCACCACTATCACCACCATTTCCCCCCTTCCCTCTCCCCACCCTAAACTCACCCCCAACCACCATCCCCCTTCCCTCACCCCTACCTTACCTTCACCCTCGACCACCATTACCCCACCCCTTCCCTTCCCCTTTCTGTAACATCCCGGAAATTAGAGCTTAGGGAATAACGGAGAAGCCATAGGTTGTGAGTTCTGCCAAGAGAGGAAGGTTGGAGGTAGATGGAGGAATTTGGGAGTGGAGTGTGAATTTAGATAAGAATAAGATAAATAAACTAAGAGGTTTGAGTTTTAAGATATTTTGAAAGAATAACCAAGTATTAAGTTAAACAGCTGTAGGTTGGACTTGGAAAGAGTCCACGTACATCTTGAGACCGAGGGAATCACAAAGGTATAAGGATGCAGATGGAAGGTTAGAAGAAGAAGAAC
The DNA here is from genome assembly GCA_026901365.1 of Sesbania bispinosa. Taxonomy (NCBI): domain Eukaryota; kingdom Viridiplantae; phylum Streptophyta; class Magnoliopsida; order Fabales; family Fabaceae; genus Sesbania; species Sesbania bispinosa. The sequence continues at coordinate 753,470 of QLOH01000420.1, forward strand.
TAAGTTGGAAGGGTATGTTATTAGAAGAAGTTAGGGAGAAATGAATCACCCTATGTTTTAGTCATTAGGCGTGTTAAAATACCAATGGAATAGGCTTTAGGAATAAAGGGGTTGATTTGATAAAGATTCGAGTGGAATAGTTTTGGATGAGAAAAGCTAAGTTATAAGGAGGTTTTAGGGAGAGGAATTAGGTTGGAGTGGAAGGGAATTGAGTTAGAATCAAAGAGGGGTAAAAACCAAGTTTTGGGGGGCTAATATGCTCGCTCAGACGGCGCTCAAGCGCAACCTAAGCGAGGATATCAGTATCAGGGGAAAAAACTCAAATCTGATTTTCTAGCTCGGGCTGAGCTCGAGCGCAGCCCGAGCGCAGAAAATAGAGAGGCATTAGTGAAATTCGGCCCAGGCTGAGCTCGAGCGCAGCCTGAGCGAGAGCGCGATTCTGGTTGCTTTAAAAACACATTTTTAGGGTGTCTCTCCCGTTTCCTTCCATTCTCCTTCATTTTTGAGAGAGATAGAGAGATTTCTAGAGAGAGGGACTCCATTGGAGCCAAGGAGAAAAAGGAAGAACCACTGCACCATCCTTAAGTCATCAAAGGGAGCCTTGAATCACCATCCTCATCACTCAATCATCCTCATCTCCTTTCTTTAAGGTGAGTGTGATTCTCACTCACTTTCTTCTTGGTTATTATACTATGTATGACCCCTATTCTTGTTTCCCTTGCTATAATTGTTGATTGTGGTTGTGTTTTGTCAAACCTAGGGAAGATTTTTGTATTGGTTGATTTCATGAGTTGGGTACCAAACCCTAGGGTAGTGGATTTAGGTAATTTTGCATGAATGAACCATTGATCTCACAATAAGCATTCATGGGCCTTCGACCATCATTGAACATATTTCAAGGGTCCTTGGACTATCACAGCACCTTCGGGATATCAGAGTGCCTTCGGGCTATCACAGGGTCTCTGAACCATCACAGGCCTTCAGGCAACCATGTTTAAGAAAGACAAGGTGATCTCATCGACTTCTCGGCCAAGGGGAAGATAGGGGATTCTCACCTTAAAAATAATCACAGTCATGATTCATGCATGCTTAATAAAACTTAATCATAGGTGGCCTTGGACGACGGTCCTTGGTCACATGGTCGAGCGCTCTAGCACAGTTCACATTACAGCGAAAAGACCCCGGGTGTCGAGTAAAAACACAACACAGACACGTTGCATTATGTCATAGACATTGCATATGTACTAGAAGTTCTAATTATGATTACTTGCTCTCATATATGGAAATCTTAATATAACTATGGAATGTACATGTATGGTTGCCATAACTTATTTGTCTAACTCCCCACACCGCACACATTGTTATCGCACTCACTGGGACGTAGTCTCATCCCACGACGTGGGAAATTATATTCAGTTGTGCAGGAACAATTGATCGACAGTTGATGAAGAGTTGAAGCCCCTGTGGTGGATCCTTCCACCCCTCAGTTGTCAGATTGATTTCTAGTACACTTAGACGTAATAAAATTGTGTAATGTTGTATTATTTAGAATGTTGTATCCAGGATTGATTACATTTGAGGGTCATTGAGTGACAAGTGTATTGTATGAAGTATGTTGACAATTTGATGTATTTAGCTTAAGCAAACGTTGGATTGCCTAAGCAATTATGTGGTTGTTTGACGATATTCAAAATGGCACGAAATGATTTCAGAATTTAAGAATTTTGTCTCCAACGGGAATTATTCTTGAATTAAGAAATTAGGACGTTACACTTTCCATTTCCTCCATCGGCTTCTCTCTTCTCACCCACAGCCATATACACCACCCATCCCCTTTCCCTCTCCCTTATCGACTTCTCTCTTTCACCCTCCCACCCACCACACCGTACCCCACTCACGGGGCCACTCCACCTCCCCACCCTCATCTTCCTTCCCCCAACCCCCACTTCGAGCTAACAATAATTGTGTCAATGATGAAGTAGATGAAGTAGTCATAAGAAGTACATCTTGACTTTTCAAAAACTTGTCACAATATTCAGTTAGTTGATAAAAGCTAATTAATTAGTATAACTTCCAAAAGTAAATATTTAGAAGCTGAATGTTCTTAAACTTCAAATAGATTTAAGTTATTTAGCATTTCTTCTTCTTAAGAAATTCTTTTACTAATAATTTGAGAAATGTTCAAAATACATGCATAGGTATTAATTATGATATTAAATTATGATGATGCTATGATTATATTATCAAAAGCATAAAACTCAGATTAGCAAATAACATACTTGCATAAGGTAAAATAAGTAAGGGAAGATAATATTACACAAAAAAATTTATACTGGTTCACCCTCTCCAATTTCTAGGGTTACGTCTGGTCCCTACATCAGTAAGATTTTCCACTTAATTAAGCTTGATGTTACATGTATTCTTTTCACCCACGGCCTCCTCAGGCTTCACCCAAGTATTATTTTACAACCTCTTCAAGCTCCTTACAAGTATTATTCTATAGCATCGTCAAGCTCATTCTTGCAATCATTCGCCTTACAGGTTTCTTAGTTACTCTCAAGAACCACGAACATTCTCTAGTTAGCTTGAGATCTACAATTTAAAGTAGATAAGAATGTTTACAAGAAAGGCTCAAGTGATTTCTAACTATTCATGACATAAACAAAGGTATTTGAGCCTAAGAATCACTGTATGTAATTTTGGAATTAACAACTTAGAATTTTAAGTATTACAGAAAGAAACAACCTTTCAGAAGGTAGGAAATATAATTCTGATGCTAGGATATTTCCCTTCATAAGTAGTTAGGAATTTCTAAACTCGCAAATAGTATTTAACTCAATTGATTACATTTCAAAGAGCTAATAAACCGAAATGAAAACAACAAATTCAATTTTCCCTTCCAAGTTAGAATCTAAATTGTAATCCTTTCATCTTCCACTCCCGTTGCTACTGATTTTTGTGTTCATGGAGAAGAGGATTCTTGTTGTTTGAGCACACATATGCCCTTAAGCCCCAAATCCACCTAAGCATGTATGTGAGTAAGACAAAATGCTGACATAGAGTATTTGTGCAACATGGCAGAGTTTGATGTGGTAGTTAATAGGCTACGTCATCGGTTAATTGAGATAATTTAACAAAATTAATTTTATTGGCAGAAAATAAATAAGGGGCCTAAAACAATAAAAAAAAGTGAGAAAGGACTAAAAGCAAAAATACATGTAATTAGAGGGACCTAAAACTTGTTTAACCCTTATATAATTTATGTGTCATGTCACCATTGTAAGCCATATCACCAATTTCTATTAACTATTTGACAGCTCCTTAAAAGAAGGATATAAAAAATGTAATTAATCTTATTAACTTTTCAAAGGAGGGGAGAGTTCAACTATTTAAAATAGAAGAGGGTGGTCAACATAATTAAGCATCCCTCAATTGGGGTAAGTGTAATTTTCTTTTTAAAAAAATTATTTTGCATTTTCCTTTTAAGTGATATGTTTATTATATTATTAATGTTAAATAGAACGAAGGATGTTGAAGGTCCACAAGAGTTCTTTGACACATAGTTTATCTTTATTTCCTTCTAAAGTTTGGACATTTTATGGCGGGGAAAAATTTGGTTACATAACTCTAAAGATAGGAGACAATGTATTTAATTTGCCATGTTTAACTTTAATCATCTTAATCTATTTGTGAGTTTGAGAGGGTTGCTCGGGTATAGGATTGAGGACAAAACTATTTTACCAAAATTAATTATCCTTCATGGCCCTATTCAACTATTTATTACCCTTATCTTGCATCCCATAAATAGTCATTTCCTTGAAACAAGGACCTCAATTACATAGACCACTTTCTATCCAAAAACAAGTTATCTCTAAGACATTCATTCACTTCTCTCAATTAACCTTTTAAATCATCCCTCACCATATTTCATTAGTAACTATCTTTTTGCATAACCATGGTTAGTAATTAGCCATGGCTTCCCTATCACACCCCCTTCATTTAGCAACAATTTTATGCATATCTTTCATTGTACCGGTTTTTTCAGAACTTCAGAGGTTCCAACATCGACCAAAACATGCTGGATCCCTCAGCTTTCTTGTCATTGGAGATTGGGGTAGAAAAGGGCTATATAATCAATCCCTTGTTGCCACTCAGGTTAATGATTCATCTAATTCTTTCCAAGTTCTTGTGCATATACTTTCTTTTCTTCATTAGCAGCATCATTATTAGTTCTTGTGTTTCTCTTCCTTCCTATAACCCTCCTCTCTATGTGTAACCTTATTTTCTAAAGGATGTAAATTAAAGTTGCCTTCACATTTGCCATTAAGCCATTATCTTTAAAATTATGGAAAATTATAGACAAATAATATATATTTTTGCTGGTTGCAATTGCAGTTGTAGACATAATTTAAAACCTTACTTGCATTATGTTTGAACAAACAATCATTTTGTTACATTGCCAATAAAAACACTCCCTACCTAGTTGAAGTTTCATTAAATGAATAACTAAGTGTCTTTTTGGATAAGCATTGTAACAGTGCTAAACTTGGTTTTGTGGAATTGATTTCAAATCAGTTCCATTTTACGTGTTTGGTAACTCGTGCACAATTCATTTCCAATTATTGATTTTAAAATCAATTCTACACAACTGAAAATCAAGTGAATCATATTGTGTCAATACCAGATGTGTTCAGTATTTGAGATGTGAATGAGAAAGGAAACACAATTACTCTGTTCATCAAAGCTAAGCTTCCAAAAGTAGAAGTCTTAACCAATTAAAATAGCTAGGCACACATAGACTTGTATTGATGATTGGTCATGTTCATGTCATTATAGCTAGCTTCTTCATTATTTGAAATGGTATTTGTTAGCTAACCTCAAACATTAATACTGGACATAACAGATGGGAAAGATGGGAAACAAACTTGACATAGATTTTGTTGTATCTACTGGAGACAATTTCTATGGGAATGGAATAAAAGGTGTAAATGATCCAGCATTTCTGGAGTCATTTTCCAACATTTACACTGCTAAGAGCCTCCAAAAGCAATGGTACTCTGGTAAGTCAAAAATCACTCTACTTGAGAAAATGCTAAGAGCCTCAAGATCCATTAGCATAGTTAAAGAACCTAATGTAGAAAGTTTTCATTAAATAGTGTAGAATTTCATGTTTCAAATGTAATTAATACTGGAATTTCCAATAAAAACTTTTTATACATGAAATTCTTAACCAGTGCTCTTATTAGGCAGGACCCTAGTTATAATTCATGGTAGACATTGCACCACCTAACAAGTGAAATAGGAAACATATGAAAACCATATGCATCATTGTAATTAAATCCTTTATTTTAAAACCATATTTTGTGCAGTTTTGGGAAACCATGACTACAGGGGTGATGCATTGGCACAATTAAGTCCTATCTTGAGGAAAATTGACAGTAGATGGTTCTGCTTGCGATCATTCACTCTTAATGCAGGTAGTGGTATTTTCAATTTTCAATTTTCAACCTCTTAATTATAACCATTGTTGTTCTAATTTGCTGCCCCTGCATTCCCTAGGAATTGCTGAATTTTTCTTCATAGACACAACCCCATTTATAAACGATTATTACAAAGATTCCAAACATACTTATGATTGGCGAGGTGTGTCTCCAAGGCACATTTACCTCAAAAACCTTCTGAAGGTACCAAATAATTGGTGATTTAATTGCATAAAGTAGATCAGGGTCTCTTTATTGGTTTAAGATATTTTGCTACATTTTTTGTAACTAGGATTTTAAAGCAGCATTGGTGAAATCAAATGCAAGGTGGAAAATAGTTGTGGGTCACCATGCAATAAGAAGTATTGGGCATCACGGTGACACTCCAGAGCTTGTAAAGCATCTCATTCCAATACTTAAGGTACATTTACAAATATTCAAATTTAACTTTTTTCTAAAGTTATAATTACAATTGATTTAAAAATGAACTTTCAAATTATAATAACACAACCATTTGATTATGTGATGTATGTAATTTATTACAATCCCAGAACGATTATAACTGTAAATTTTCCTAAACTGCACATCCTATATTAATTAGAGGAATAAAATCTTAAATATTCTGCTAGGGAAACTTTTTAGAAGGCTAAAATAGAAAATTTTTGCAGAGAATAAAATTCCCTTTCAATATTTATTTCTTCCATTGAAATGCACAACACATAGTCTAGTCTATGAGCATTTTCAATTACTATTTCTCTTTTTTTTTTCAAAATATTCTTCAAATATTTTTTTTTGCATCAATAAATAGATATTTAAAATTTAATGGATATTTTACAGGATATCTAAAAGTACAAATCTTAATTTACTAGTACAATGTACTGTTAGTTATATTTTTATCTTGTCCCACTCTCCTGGTTTTAGCATCAAAAGGAATAAATCAATAAATTGTATGCTATCTAATAATTATGTCATGTCATGAATGGGCAAGATCATTATTTCATCTTCATTGTGTTGTTCTTTACTAGAATTTGTGCTTACGATGCTTTTGTGAATATCTAGGCAAACAATGTTGATATATACATGAATGGGCATGATCATTGCCTCCAACATATATGCAGCAAAGACAGGTAATTAAGGGGGAAAAATGAAAAACCACTCCCACTCTATGAGCTTAATTTCATGAAGGAAACTAAATTCACTTTCTTTATTAAACCAATAACAATTAATATGGGATAAACATGCAGCCCACTTCAGTATTTAACGAGTGGAGCAGGCTCAAAGGCATGGAGGGGTGATGTTAAAGAAAGCCACTCTGATTATGTGAAATTTTTCTATGATGGTCAAGGTTTCATGTCTGTTCAAATGACTGAAATTGATGCAAAATTTGCCTTTTATAATGTCTATGGTGAGAATATACACCATTGGAAAGTGTCGAAATCGAGATCGATGCATTCTTCTGCGTGAAGGATACAGAGTTGATGCACATTATGTACAGATTTTTATGTAGTCTTTTTTGTACATAACACCTCTTGTTACTTTTATCAGTGTTGATTAATAATATATATATAATCATCTTCATTATATTTTATATTTAAAATTATTAGAAGGAAATACTAAAATATGATTGTAGGAGAGTAGGAAGTAAGAACCCTTTATCCCATACGTGTTCAGAAATGTCTCATATTTAGAAGTCTCTCCCATTTTTCCTCTCCCTCTTCTCTCCTCCATATTCCCAAACATACCCGGGTCTAATATGATTTCTTGGTCATGTTTAAGGTCTTGTATTGAGAGAGATATACATATTCTATTTAATTAAATAAGAAATATATGTTAAAATATGCATATCCTTATAAGATTTATAGCTTAGTGAGAAAGTCACTTTTTAGATAATAAAGTAATTGAAAGTTGGAAGCCTCGTCACATATGCTTCTTTTGTGAGGAATTTTTCGTTTGAGCTTGCTTCTCCCATGAGTGTTTCTAGGATCTTTCTTTATGCATTGTTAAATGTTCAACCTTTGATGAGGTTGAGCTTTGATACTAATTGAATTACACAGGAAAAAATATAAGAGTGGAGTTGAATTGTGTTTTCTTCAAAACTGAAGATTTTTGCAACACTTAGTTTTCAAAATATTGAGCACACAATAATTTATCCTGGTTCACACCAAACACACGTGCTACATCCAGTCTCTAACACAATTAGGATTTTCCACTAAAAGGTACCTTTACATAAGTATTTTTTATTGTCTCTTCAGGCTTACCTAGATATTTTTCATAGCCTTCTCAGGCCAACAACCAGGCATTGTTTTACAACACAAAAGCCTCCTCCTCAGGCTCAACAAATGAATTTGGAAGAAAAGGATAAAGCTATGGGTTTACACACTCAAGGTGAATATAAAAAGAGAAACATAGTTTTATCAAAGCAAAGTATAGATCAAACCTTGTTTGAAATGACTTGCACAAAGAATGAAGAAATAAAAGAATGAAAGAATCAGTAGAAATTATGGCAGTATTTTTCTCTTGTTCAAAAGTTCTCTACGTTCTTCATTCTTCATCTTTTATTTACAGGCTCTTTGAGGGTAGAGATGTTTGAGAGTGAGTAGGTTAACGTTGTTTCTAAGCATTTAATGCATGGAGTTGTTGGTTGTATTGTTGCAACAACAATGTCACAGAAAGCAACCTAGACAGATTTGCAAACCACTCTTGTCCTTTTCTGACATTCTTTCTGCTTTTTATGTTGATATGCTTTCTGTCATCACAAAAAAAAATTGATAACATCTTCTAGTAAATAGTAGTCTGATATGACAGTGATTTTGAATTTGAACCATGTAGGTTTTCATAAGTTTGACTTGCTTCACTGTATCTGATATAGATTATGTTTTTAGCATAACTTCAGACTCAATTGTATAATAGTCTTAAAGTGAACATTAGGAATCAGGATACTTCAGACTTGGAATGTTTCAGACCTACAAGCCTTAATTTTTAGCGTCCAAACTTTATACTAAGTTCCTGTAGTAAATCACTTCAAACTTTGTTAGTTCATAAGACTAATAAAAATTCTTCATATTGTTCTTTGTCAAAACTTAGAATTTCAGACTGTGATTCAGTCTTTTTCTAACAATATCATATTACTACTTTTTTACAAATATCATAGATATATATATATATAATAAATTTTTAATAATATTAATTATATATAACATAAATCATAATTAATTTTAAAACTTCATTTAAATAAACACTTAAAAATAAGTTAACATTACAGGCAACTCATACCTGATTACATCAGTTAAAAACATAGTAACTAACATGGGGTGTTAATCGTAGAAGAGGTGAACGATCACAAGTACAATGTGTAGAGAAATATAATTGGATGTTTCAAATTGTATACTCAAATGAGTACAAATACATCAATATATAGAGTTAGTCTCTAACTGAATGAGTTAGGCTAATAACAATTATGTTAGACTATTAACAATTCTGTTAGGATAACAATTCTATTTAAGATAACAAGGAATTTGTTAGTTAGCTAAGAGATAACTCATATACGCCCCCGCAAGATGGTGGAGGGATCAACTACACCAATCTTGGATTTGAGGAAGGAATGTCTAGCTGATGGAAGTGGCTTTGTAAGGAGGTCAGCAAGCTGTTGAGTTTATGGAACATGTAGAATTGAATGCTTTTTGTTTGTGACTAGATCTCTTACAAAATGATAGTCTATAGCTATGTGTTTCATCCTTGAATGAAAAATTGGATTGGCACACGAGTATGTAGCACCAAGATTGTCCGAGTGTACTGTGGCAGGTTGAGAAATTGAAGAATGAAGCTCATTTAATAATTCTTGCAGCCATAGAAGCTCGGTGGTGGTTGAGGCAATTGTTCTATACTCAGCCTCGGTTGATGATTTTGCCACTTTGGCTTGCTTTTTGCTGGACTAGGAAATTGGATTCTTGCCAAGATAGATGTTAAATGCGGCTGTGGACTTACAATCCTGAGTGTCTCCAGCCCAATCCGAATCACAACATGCTTGAAGAGAGAGATTTTGATCAGAGACAAGGTGAAGACCATGATCAAGTGTCCCATTCAAATATCTTAGTACTCTTTTAGCTGCCTGCATATGAAGATCTATGCATAAATTGGGAATCTATTAACAACAAAGGAGATATCAGGACGAATCATTGAAAGATATTGAAGTGACATTATCAAATTCTTAAAACTGTTTGAGGAACAGGCAATTATTTCCTGCGAGAATCAAATCATCCACATAAACCAGAAAATAGGCAGTGACATTATCATGATGATATACAAACAATGATGTATCAGAGCGGGCATTTGTAAGTCCATATGATTTTAAGAGATTGGTACCAAACCCGTGGGGCTTGTTTGAGCCCATAAAGAGACTTCTTGAGCTTGCAAACATAGTTAGGATGTTGTGGGTGGACAAATCCATATGGTTGAGACATGTAGATGTCTTCTGAGAGTGAGCCATGGAGGAATGCATTATTTATATCCATAAGTGAGAGAGACTAGCTGATAAGTGTAAATTATATGATATTTTCCTATGTTTTTATTACACTTATCAAGGGTAAAATAGTAATTTATGCCCCCAAAATAATCCCTTTTTGTAAATAATTGTAATAATTGTGATTCTTTGGTTTGAATTTAAATTTGATGCTATTTTAATTAGGAATCTGTTAATTTGTGCAGATTTATGGTAGATTTGAATTTGAAAAGAAGATAACATTAAATGAGGAGATTATTTGCAGATTTTGAGTTTAAATGAGGACAAAATAAAGATAAGATCAGCAGCCATTTAAACAAGGATTATGTGGATAACTTCCCCAATTTGAATTCAAATTCAAATAAACACAAGATCAAGTAAGAAAAGGGAAACAAGGAAAGCCAATCAAGCAAAGACAAGATCAGAAAGAGATCAAGTTGATAAGTGAAGAATTAAAGAAAGTCTGCAGCGTGTTGTTTCACGCTCCACCTGCGCTTAGCGCAAGTGGAGCGCAGCTTCCAGAGAGGACACGCTTCACCTGCACTTAGCACAGGTGAAGCGCAAGTCACGCACCAGCTTTTTAAAATTCAAATACATATTGATCTCTTCCAGATTTCGATTAGGTTTTCCTTAGTCTATAAATAGGACCTTTTTGTACAGAGTAAAAAAAAGGAGTTTTGGAGAGTGGGTAAGTTTAGAATAGAAGAAGATAGACGCACAAGGATTGAAGAAGGTGACAGATTCTTCATTGGTTTGTAATGGCTACCATGAGTAGCTAAGCTCTTCAGTTGGATTGGATGTAGTGGATTCAATCCCCAAGTGTATGTGAATTCTCTTATTTTAATTATGAATCTCTGTTTTTATGTATCCGGAGTCGTAGGCTAGTGATCAGGATACGAAGAGAATGAGAATTCCGGCTAGTATTAGAGTTTAGGGGAGCCTAGACATAGGAAACCTAACCTCCGATTGCTAAAAGTACTCATTAAGTCATATGGGAATATAGGTGAGTTCTGAGAATTGAAGTGTTTAGGTGAGTGACAGCCCCTTCATAGGAGCCCTATAGGAAAATATGATTAATTGATAGTGTTAACAACAGACTAATAGAACAATCAAGCCGTGGTAGTTTGTCATGGGCTACTGTCGAGTGGATTACTAACTAGGGGATCCGGGGTAAGACAATAGAGTTGGCTAAGGTATTATAAAAATAATTTCATAATTAAAGAAGGGATTCACATACACAAGGGGTGCGATGATACGAAGTCCAATCCTACTCCAAGTAAATCTATCTTCCCTTATTTTATTGCTTATTTCTCTTCTTGCCATTTAAATTTTGCACATCAATCATTCATACAAAAAGTTCTCACTTGACAATTAGATCACTAAAAATTTACGAAGTGAACCGCTCCCTGTGGATACGATACTTTATACTTACTATTATACTGTTGAATTTTTGGTACGCTTGCTAGAACTTCATCACCAGCCGCGAGATAATGCTAAGCAAAGAACCATTCAAACTGTTTGAGGCTTTATAACAGGATTGAATGTGTCAGAGTAGTCTGATGAAGTTCTGGAAAGCGTACCAAAATTTCAGCAGTATAATAGTAAGTATGAGTTATCGTATCCACAGGGAACGGTTCACTTCGTATTTACTCGTGATCAGATTATCAAGTAGAAAACGGTATTTGAGAGTTTGTTGTGAGGAAAGTAAATTTGCATAAAAGAAAGAGACGATTGAGAGAGGATAAAATACTTTACTTGGATTAGGATTGAACTCCGTATCATCGCATCCCTTAATGCATGTGAATCCTAGTATTATTTATGAATATATTTTTATAATATCCTAGCCAAACTATATTGCTTTTACCCCGAGTTACCAACAATAAAACCATTCAAAGATAATTCATGTGGGTTCTCCCAGGCGACAAATTACCCCGACTTGATTGCTCTACCTTTCCGTTTGTTTAATACTATCAATTCACCCTATAGAACCATAGTGTCAGCTATGAAGAGATTTCCTACTTCTTCTTCAATGGTCACTTTCTCCTACAACCCTATAGTAACTACTATGAGTACTTTTACCAATCAGAATTTAAGTTTCCTATGTCTAGGCTCCCCCAAACTCAGCTATTAATTTTAGAAAAACATTTGTCACCTGAATCCTAAAATTAACCTATAACTCCGGCACACAGGCGGAAGCTACGCATTAAGTAAAGATAAAAATACCGATATTATAAAACATGGATTCATAAATAAATACGAGAATTCATATACACCTTGGGGATTGAATCAACTACATTCAATCCTATCAAGACGCTTAGCTACGCATGGTAGCCATTACAACCCAATGGAAAAGCTGTCACCTTGCTTCAATCCTAGCTCTGCCTTTGTCATCTCTCTAATCTCCTTCCTAGATGCTCCTTTGCTAACCTCCGAGGTCTCGGGGACCTCCTTTGATCTTTACAAAAGGTCCTATTTATAGACCAAGGAAAGCTATCTTAAATCTGGAAGAAATCTATTTTGAAAAACAGATCTAAAAAAATAAATTCACGCAGCTGCGCTTCACCTGCGCTCAGCGCAAGTGAAGCGCACGTTACAAAATGTTGCGCTCCAATCTGCGCTCAGCGCAGATGGAGCGAGGAGCGCGTAACAGAATATTTTGTTTCTTCTTTTAATATCTTGATTTCTTCCTGATCTTATCTTTGTGTGCTTGGCTTTCCTTGTTTCCCTCTTTTTGAATTGATTTTGTATTTATCTTGCTTTTGAATTCAAATTGGGAAGTTATCTGCAGAATCCTTGTTTAAATGGCAGCCGATCTTATCTTTATTTGCTTTGATTTAAACTTCAAATCTGCAGATCTTATCCTCAAATGATGCTATTTTCTCTCCTTATTTAAATCTCCTCATAAATCTGCAAAATCAACAGATTTTATATTAAAATAGCATCAAATTCAAATTCAAATCAAATAAACACAATTATTACAATTATTACTAAAAAGGGATTATTTTGGGGCATAAATTACTATTTTAACCTTGATAAGTGCAGTAAAAATACAAGAATTTATCATATAATTTGCACTTATCATAGTCCACACCTAGTTTTTTATTGAAACCCTTAGGAACTAGCCTTCCTTTGTAGCGGGAAATAAGACCATCTGGGTTCCTTTTAATCCTGAAAATCCACTTGCAACCAATCAAATTAAATTCAAATTTGGGAGGAATGACAGTCCATGTGCCGTTAGCCATGAGGGCATTGAATTCATCACTCATTGTCACCTTCCATTCAGGAATTTTGATTGCTTTACAGGGGCAAGTTGGTTCAATAGAAGGTGGCAAAGGAAATTGACTGATAGCATTGACTTGCTTGGGTTTGAAAATACCATTCTTTAATCGAGTCACCATTGGATGGTGGGTAGTGACTTTGTCCGAGGGAGCTTCTGCTGCTGAAGAAGTAAGAGAGGACACGTGATTTTCATGGCTGAGCTTTTTTTTGGTGAGGTGAGGATATTTGGTGATTGGGTTGAAATGAGGTGGAAGTGTTTTGTTGAGGTGAGCTGGTGGGTGTGGGGGTAGTTGAGAGATATTTGGGGAGGGTGACGGTGGGGCCAAAAGGTTTGATAGCTGATTTGTTGGAGGGGGAGAGTTTTATAGCAGGTTTGGATTTGAATAGTTCAAAATTTGTTGCAACTGAATGGTTTGAGTTTAAGATTGATGAGAGGGATGAATTAGTGGGTGTTGGGACAAGGAAGGGAAATATGTATTCAACAAATTGAACATGACGAGAGGTGTACAGTTTGTGATTAATTAAGTTATAGCAGTGATATGCACTTTGTGACAAACTGTGACCAAGGAAGACACAGGGCTGTGATTTGGGTTCAAGTTTATTTGAATTGTATAGTGCTAGCCAAGGGTAGCAAAGGCAGCCAAAAGTTCTGAGTTTTGTGTAGTTTGGAGACTGATTAAAAATCTTTTGAAGTGGAGATTCCATTTTTAAGCTTGGAGTAGGAAGTCTATTTATTAGATAGGCTGCAGTTTGTAGGGCATAAGACCAGAACTTTGTGGGAGAGAGGCATGGTGAATGAGGCAGCGAGCGATTTCAACCAAATGACGGTGTTTTCTTTCTGAGAGACCATTATGTTTAGAAGTGTATGGTGGTGTGGTTAAGTGGGAGATGCCATTTTGTTTGAGAAAAGGCCTTAGTTTAATATATTCTCCTCCATTGTCAAAATATATTGTTTTGATTTTAGTATTAAGTTGGTTCTCGACTAGAGACTTAAATACTGGAAAGACAGTAGAGACATCTGACTTGTGTTTCAAAGGATACAACCACACATACTTTGAAAAATGATCTATGAAAATAACATAATAAGAATGACCATTGATTGATTGAACCGGGGCTGATCCCCACACATCAGAATAAACAAGTTCAAGTGGTTTATTGCTAGACAAAGATGATTTATTAAAACAAAGCTTATGACTTTTATTTTGAAGACAATCAGTGCAATGTTTATTTGAAGACATAAAGGGTGTGTTGCTGGTTCCAAGAGCATGATGAAGGACACTATTTTCAGGATGGCCTAGGCGATGGTGCCATAGATGAATGGGTGAGGACTTGACAGCATGATGGATGGTGGTGACAGACTTGTTGTTGGGTAGTTTGTAAAGGTGGTCCTCATTCCTTCCTCGCAACAGAATCTCCCTCGTTGTCAAATCCTTGACCTCGAAATGAGAAGCAAAGAATTAAATGGTCACAAGTCACAACATTAGTTTGGCACAATTGTGACACTGAAACAAGATTCTGTATGATGTGTGGAACATATAAAACACCAGATAATTGAAGTGGTTTGGAATTTGTAGGAAGACAAGTAGAACCATAGGATTTAATGGGTAAAGACTTACCATCAGCCACAAGAAGATGATCATGTTCAGTAGCATCATGAGATATATTGAGATTGGCTAAGTCATGAGTAACATGATGAGAGGCTCCTGAATCAAGTAGCCAAGTAGAATCAGTGTAACATCCTAATTTCTAAATCCAAGAATAATGTCCGTTGGAAACACTATTCACGAATTTCTGAAATTATTTCACGTCATTTTCGATATCGACACACATAATACAAAGATGCCTAAGCAATCCAACGTTTGCTTAGACTACCACATAATTCATACATCACATTTTAAACACAAAATTCTAAACTGGAACGTGGGGCAACCAACACCCACAAGTGTGAGAGTTCATAAACTCCTACCGGAAATCCGTCAGAGTTTCCCCTGAAAACTGGACATTCCACAATTTCCAGAATCACCTGAAAACCAGCAAAATCCCAATACAATTCATAATAACAAGAGTACTAATCTAGTCCAAAGAAGAAATAGGCCTCTGTGGCCAGTCTAAAGGTTTCTACATCAATTTCTAATTAATTAAAGACTACACTTAACCATATGATGAAATCTCTATTTAATTACATTATTAACGATTAATTACAATGGGTAATACTTCATAATTACTATCTGGTCTCAAGAAGTGTAGGTCTACTCCAAAAGCTCCTCTTCAACTCTGGACAAAGGCTAGAATACCCTGCATAAACTAAAATATATCCCCGAAACGTGGGGTGAGACTACAGTCTCAGTGAGCAAAGCATGCAACAAGCAGTGTGGGAAGGCAGGCATCTGGCATGCAACATATCATCCAGCAAACCAGAGTTAATCCAATCTTAGCATATATCAATCTAACGCACATGAACTCTTCAACTATCTCAAGTTAAATAAGCACAAGCATATCGCATGTCTAATGCAACAATCTCAAGTAAATGTGCTATGCATGAATGCATGATCTGCATTACTCGACAGACGGGGTCTTATCACTATCTCTGGGGCTAGACCTGAGCTCAAACTACAAGGAACGTTTTCCTTGGGGACGTATCCCGCCATTACTCTGGGGACCGAAGTCCAAGTTTTACTCTGGAGACCGAAGTCCAATTATTACTCTGGGGACCGTAGTCCAATCTTGTATTAATTAAGGTGATCTGGGGCCGAAGCCATTTTCTAGGGCCAAAGCCAAAACTCAATTTTCTCTGGGAGCCAAGGCACAAAAATCATTTTCCGGTTAATTGGTCAAAGGCCTTGATGCATCGCACACAAACACATACTACACATAATTCATGTATCGTTCTATATCTAAACATATTCTTCTTTACAAGGCATATCATGTGCATATACATCTATCTACAACAAAATCATCATGAAAATCCAAGAATCACTTGTAAAAGAAATCCCCCAATAACATTGTATCCATAAAATCCTAAATCCCCAAATTCCTCTAACCTAGGGTTTTCACATACCACCAATAATCAACTCAAATTATGTAAATCTTCTAATTCAACCATAAGTCAACATTCATAAATCAAAAGGAAGAGGAATAAGAGGATAGGGATCATGCTAGAAGCATAAATTAGATGAAGTGGGAGTGTGTGAGCTTCACTCACCTTCCATGGAGGAAACTTGGTGGAAGAAGGGAGAAGAGGAGGATGATCTTCAAGCTTCAAGAGGTGGGGAAGGCTTCCAATCAACTAGCTCCTTCTTCCTCTCACTTTCTCTCTTTAAAACCCTCTCCCTCTCTCATTAGAAACCCTAAGGCTTTATTTGCGAGTTTGGTGGGAAGGGAAAGGAAGGATTTAGGAGGGAAGGGAAAGGGGAGGAAAGGAGGGAGCAAGAGAGGATAAACCCACCCTTTGTTTGGGAGCTATAATTTGGGAAGGGGAATGGAAATGGAGGATATACATAGAAAAAACAGTTTTACCCTTTATTTCTAAAAACTAATATAATACTTTTTTTAATTAAAAAATGAACTGGTCAGTGCACACCGGCCCCTGTTGCTATTTTTTCAACATTATCAAATGTTGACCCAAACTAAACATTACCATTTTTTTTATTTTTATGAATATTTAAATGTTTTTTTTATAAATTATTATTTACCAAAAAATAACGAACTGAAGGTGCGCTATTTTTTTTACGTTAGCAAGCTTTATATTTTTTATGAATATTTAAATATTTTTTAATTTTATTATTTACTAAAAAATAACAAACCATAATACCTTTTTTAAATTTTTATTTTTTATACATATTATTTACTAAATATTTTTTATCAAATAAATGATAGATTTTTTATAAAAATATAATATGTATTACAAACAAACTTGTATTTTAACTTGATAAAAAAATATCACTAGATAAAAATTTATAAATATTTTACCTTTAATTTTATAATGAGTTTAAAAAATATTACTAGAATTTGAATTTATAGTTACTTACAATAAATATTAATATAAATTTAATATTTTTATTAGTAGCAAATATCAATTAAATTATATTCAATTGATAAACATCATAGATAAAAACTCAAATTAACAACTCTTATATATTTAAAATGTTCAAATACAAGATACTATTATCCAATTGCAGAAATAAACTCCATGAATTAAAGATCATTTTAACATAAGTGCATCCCTTATATTGTTAAGATCTTTTAGATAGAAACAAGCTACAAAAAAATTCAAGACATGCTTTTTCTACAAATATTATCATTGTAACATGTTCAAAAATAACATTTGAATTGTGAAGAAATCGTGTAATCTTTCTTTAATACCCGCAACATAAAAACAAATGAAATAAGTGAGTATTAATGAAAACTCAATAGAAAAATAAATACAATATAAAACGCATGTATGTGGGATAATTTGCAACCAGAATAACATTACCAATATAAAACGCATGTGTCACCATTTGGCATTTAATTATAACCGTGCATAACAATATGGTAAAACTAAAAACACGGTAGGAGAATCATAAGAAAAGTATCTTGCATTTAAGCTTGAATTAATTTCTCAAATGAACAACAAATATAGGCATTCAAACATAGACATTAGAATGATGAGTTCAACTGTAAACTCTATATTTTGTCAGTAAATGAAATAGAAAGCGGTAGAAATAAATATAACATAATCTTTGGTTCCACATACTTATCTTGAGCAATGAGCAGATACAATACATTCACTCCCAAATCAGGAAAAAAATGACATTAACAAACAAATCAGGAAAAAAATGACATTAACTGCACATAAGAAGTAGGAACAAACAGAACTATTACTAGCTTTTATCAGTAACGTTGGTCCAAATCCATGTTTATAATGTGATTTTATTTAAAACCAAACACCCTATAATACACTCCCCTTGCTTGTGCCATTCATTAATAAGAACTTCAATTCAGGGGTTACTTGTTGGCACCTCTTGCATACATAAGTCATCCACAATATACATCATAGTCTCCCCGATATCACTAAGATTGGGTTTTGAAAACTGAATTTCCAACTTAGTTCTAGTTACAAATATTAACCTAGTTGTCAGAGATGATCAAACAGAACAGTTGTATTTTCCATAACCTGTGAAATCTAATGGGAAAAGATTTATGATAAATCACTATTTCTACATTGCTTCAGAGAAGAGAGTTATGAAAAACATGACACAATTGAAGAAACATACCTGAGCACTTTTGTGAAACCCAGAACTGAGAGCCAACCTTCTCAACTGATATGATTCAAATATCCAACGAATTTAGAGGAACTGAACAAAGAACCTGCAACAAAAAAGAGAAAACAAGCCATCGATTAGAAATAGTAATGGAAGAAACAAATCAAGGGAGAGTAAAATCCGGAACGAACCAAATTGAAAGAGATCGATCAAGAGATTCAGAGGAACTACGGATTGTTGAGAATAGAAGGAAGAACTAGGACTTGAGAAAGATTGATCGAGAGATTAGGGTTTAGGGTTCGATAGTTTCCATGTCTGATAGAGAGAGAGATGAAGCTGAACGAGAGAGAGCGAGAAATGAGTATGATCGAGAGAGCGTGGGTTCAACATTCAGAGGACAGGGAAGTAATTTTTTAAATTACATAAGGGCAAAAATGACATTTCAAATAATTCTCCCTCAAAACACCCCAATTTAGGGGGACCGTGGTGCGTGGGTTTTGGAGGGATTTTAATATCCCCAAAAATCTTTCCCTTCTTTTTTGTGACTCACAAACATGGGAAGGGGTTACAATTAACCCACGGATTCCCTTCCCTTGCCGCGGGTTTCTCACTCGCAAACAAAGCCTAACAGTAAGCTCTAATGGAGAAGGGAAAGAGGTTGAAGAAGGTTGGATGGGTGGATCATTGGCTCCCCAAGCTTCCTCTTAGCTCCCAAGCATGGTTTCTCTCTAAAAAAAATACTCCCCTCTCTCTCTAAGAACCCTAAGGGAGGGATAGGAATGAAAAAAATGAAGAAAAACCGAGAAGAGGACGAGCTGGAACGGTTTTAAAAGGGGAACAACGCGCTCCTGGGCGCTCTAGCGCGCACGTCAGCGCGTTGAGCACATAAACTTGATGTTTGGGGGTGTAAACGAGCTCGGAATACTATCATATAATATATCAAACTGAAGCCCCGGAAATAAGCTTTCTAATGAAAGTGAAATCACCTTAATTGGACACCCATGGCTCTAGATATTTTTGAATTAGTGCACCAAGGTCATTAGGCCTAACTCCCAAAATTAAGCAATAACCTCGGTTTGTGTCCCTCTTGGTTCCAATTCATTTTTCTCCTCCTCAAACCTAATTCCTCTCCATGAAAACCTTATTCTAACTTAGTTCTTCTCATCCAAACCCTTCCCCACTCTAATTCTTGATAAATCAATTCCCTAATTTCTTGGCTACTATCATACCTTTCCAAATTAATTCTTTTTCCTCTAATATCCTTTCCTCATTCTTAAATAGTTGAAATCTTCTTATATCATTTACCTAATTCCCATCTAAATTCCCATTCAAATCTTCAACATCTCATACCACTTCCCACTCTCTGTTACTTGGTCGGAACCACAGCCTAAAGTTCTCACTATAGTTTATAGGCCCTAATTTTTTGGATGTTACAATCAGCATTGGAAGATTTTTGAACATGATTTGTAGAGAATGATCTGCTTGTACGATTGAGTTGCCTCTGTAATTTGAAACATTGCTTTGCATTGTGACCATGTTTGTCACAAAATTGGCACACCATAATATTTTCTGCTGAATCAGAGGTAGCTTTGCGGGGCATTGCAAGTGGTCCTCTTGGAAACCTTCCTCGATTAGAAGGCATGGAGCTTCTTCGAGCAAGATTAGCAGTAGCTGGAACAGATGGGTGGATGAGTTCCTCTCGGTTAAGAAATATCTCAAAATCCACAAGTTTATCAAACAATTCATCAAACTGTAGAGGTGAATCACGAGTACAAATAGAAGCACTGAATTCACGGAATGTTGGTCCAAGACCATTGAGTGCAGCAATAACAAGATCAATGTCATCCACTGGATGCCCAATGAGGGCAAGCTCATCAGCAATTGAGCGTATATTACGCAGGTAATCATGGACACTAGACGTGCCTTTAGTTGTGGAGGAAAGTCTCTCTTTGAGAGACGTGATTCTAGCACGGGATCTGTTGGCATAGGCTTTCTGCAATTCCTTCCATGCATCAGCAGAGGAAGTCACAGAGGAAACAACAATTTGTGCATCTGGACTACAAGAACCTAACAAGGCAAGAGACACATGGTTGTCTTGGCGACACCAGAATTTGTAGGCCGGATTAGGTTGAGCTGCATCACCAAAACCAATTGTTTTGGAATGGCATGGCGTGTCTCCATTGACATAGCCCTCTAAATTGTTGGCTTGAAGAAGATGCATGATTTGTTTATATCAGGTGGGGTAGTTGCCGGCATTAAGTTTAATTGGGAGATTGGAAGCAAAGTTAAATTCAATAAGGTTTGAATCAGAGTTTGTTGAGGAAGCCATGGAAAGGAAGGATCGATTCTGCTATTAAGCAAAAAAGCTCTAATACCATGTAGAGAAATATAAATGGATGTTTCACAAAATAAAATCTTATATGGTTTAAAAAATAAAACAAAAATTGTATTCTAAACAAACGATTTTTACTACAAATGATTTTGTTTTTTCACAAAAAAAATGTAACATTAGAGAGCGTGTTGTTAGCACTTTTTTTTTGTAAATCTATTTTTTTAAAATCATTTTTTATAATTAAAAAATAAATAAATCTTATTTTATATCTTCAATTTTTAATATTTTATAATAAAAATAATAACTTGTATATGTGATTTTCAATTTTAAAATCGCTGTTTTTATCTGCCATTAATATATTAAATTGATATTTAAAAAAAATTATATATCAGTGATAAATTTTAAAAAAAAAGGAAACCACATCCTCTCCGGTAAGCTAGAACATGAGGATCTCCAGTTGAATGAATGATTATCGTAGATGAAAATTATTTGTCCATTCACATAAAATTAAGTAAAACACACCTCTGGTTCGCCGACGCCGCCGCTGCCTCCACCGTTTCTGGTTTCACTGTGCAATGTCCCTTTAGGCTCTGTTCGGTGCTCCACTCGCTCTTCAACTTCACCGTGTTCGCCGAGCCTAGCAAGGGATCTGGTGGAACGGTTATTCCATTTGTCTCGCTCGGAACTGCTTTGCTCCTTCCTTCGATCTTAGGGTCAGCCACCACTACCACTCACTAATTTTGTTTCTGCGTCTTTCTTATCAAGTAAGTAACCTCTTCCTCTTCTTCTTCACTTTGATGCTTACTTGTGTTCTATGTAACTTGTTTAAACTATACAGCCAAACATTGCCTCATTCGGTTCCGTTGTCTTAAGATTTTGTGAAAAATCAAACTGCATTCACTCTTTAACTTCTCTATGTTTGTATAAATGTCCACACAATATTCTGAACCAAATCGCCCCAAAATTAATATTGAAATTAAGGAAACAGCTAGATATGTCTGAGGATGTTCCTCTTCAAGCAAAGTTTGCTTCCATTAAGGATAGAGAAGGGGGATGCACATAACCCAACCTCAATGGTTGTATGGTAATTTTCAGTTAGTGGGAAGTAGGAAAGCAATCCATATGGATGATACAAGATTAAGGACGGTGCAAACTTTTCATTCAGATTTTGCTAATTATTGCCTTTTTTTATATTTCAAATTTACTCTGACATTAGACTTGTATTTTTTTTCTTCCCTTTCTCTTAAACATTAATATAATAGTTCTATCATATGATATATGAGTATTCTGATTGAGATCTACATTATTTGCTTTTAATGTTATGGATTGATCTTGTGTTCTAAACATCTGCTTCCTCTTATTGCTTTCCCCTTCTTTTTCAACCATTCTATCTTCAGTTATTGATCATGGAGCCCGGTAGTGAACATTCAAAGTCAGTAAGAGAAATACGAGGCTCAAACTCTTCTTCAAAGAAAGCAAAGGATCTGAACATTGAAGGATACCAAGTTGGGGGTTTGTCCATTGGAGGCCATGAAACATGCATAATTTTTCCCACACTTAAAGTAGCCTTTGATATTGGTCGCTGCCCACCTCGTGCTGTTTCCCAAGACTTTCTTTTAATCTCCCATGCTCACATGGATCACATTGTTAGTCTCTATCTTTCATGCAAATGCATGCATAAGATTCAATTTTGGGATTTCAATTCACATATATTATATTGTAGTATGGTTAAATCAGTCAATAACTAACTCATTTTTGTTTCCCCTTTAAATTAATATTTTACATATGGGGCTTTATCTGATGAGTGTATGTCTGAATTAATTTGTTGTTGAACTTTATGACAAACATTTACTTTTGACAGGGAGGACTACCGATGTATGTTGCCACACGTGGTTTGTATCGAATGAAGCCCCCAACAATTATTGTGCCAATTTCAGTAAAAGAGGATGTAGAGAAACTCTTTGAGGTTCACAGGAGAATGGACCAATCAGAGCTCAAGCACAACCTGATTGGCTTGGATGTAGGTAATTGTTGGTCTCAATTAAAATGTTGCATTTAAACTCAAAATTTTTCCACTCATGTACAGTTGTTTCTGATCCATGGCTTACTGCAGGAGAAGAATTTTATTTGAGAAAGGATCTTAAAGTAAAAGCTTTTCGGACTTACCATGTAATACCTAGCCAGGTAGCCAAACCAGAAACATATGTTTCTTTTGAATCTTAAGTTATTCAATGTTACTACAGACTAGGGCCCTATTTGAAAAATGTTGTGGCTTTTGATTCTGATGCCTATTGAGAGTGAAAGTTACAAATTTGTGTTTTTTAAATGGTTTTGATGATGTTATTTCCACTGCTTTTTAAAAGCCATGTGAACTTATCAGAAGCGCCATAGGGGATGGTTTTTGAAGCTTTTATGGCTGTCAAAAATATAAAGGACCTATATCCTTTCAAAGTTTAAACCTTTATTAATTATAGTATATAATATCTGTTTTGTATTTTAGATATGTAAAGCAATTTGACAATGATATTTAACAAACATCCCCTTTTATTAGATGTGCAATTCGCTGCACCTTTTATCACATTTTCACCAAAAGCAATTTCATATGAGCAGCGTCTTTATCATGACAGCTGAAGCATTCCCATGTGGGCCCTAACTATTGTGCATGTTTTTCACAGGGTTATATACTTTACTCTGTAAGACAGAAACTTAAACCAGAGTATATCGGCCTTCCTGGAAATGAAATTAAGAATTTGAAGTTGTCTGGTGTGGAGGTTAGTCTTAGTTATTGTACTAATCAATGATTTGACAAATTTACTTCTTGGCAATTTAACAATCTCCTGTCTGTGTCAACCAATTTTAGCATTTTTTTAATTGGTAGTTTTCCATTTATTGTGACTTTGGCCATGAAGGAGGAGTTAAACTTGCAGTCAACAGCTGAAACATAATGTTTGTGTGATTTATGTTCATTGGATGACTGCATTATGTTTCTATGATTTAATTGTGTTAGTCTATCTGTCTTAAACTTCAGATCCCATGCACTGTATAATTCTAAAAAAAAATTGAGCTCATTTATTGTTGGTCCCATCCTTGCTGTACACATGCAAATAAAGTTTTGTCTGTCGTAGTGTATTTCTGTTTCTGATATGCTAAATCATATAATTCAAATTGAGGTTTTATAAATATGTTATTAATTATTGTTCTTAAAAGTTAAGAAATTGTTTTGCAACCTATGGAATGGACCATCTACATGGAATTTTGGGATAGAAAGTCTAGTGGTCTATCTTCTATATTTTTTGGTTTCACTACACATGCTCAACCAAGCTGGGTTGTTGGCAGATAACATACACCTTGACAGAACCAGAGATTGCTTTCACAGGAGACACCACGTCAGATTTCATAGTTGATGAGAATAACAGTGATGTCTTGAGGGCTAGAATTCTTGTATTGGAGGTGAACTACTTTGTTCAGTGCTTTTGAAGCTGAGTTATTGATAACTAGAGAGATTTGCTAGTCTATATGTACATAATCCATGATTTTGGAACACCTTTGCCTTTTAGTTTTTATTTTCACTTGGACTTATTTTCAAGTTCCTCACTGAAAGGTGCCAAATTTGTTTGAGCATCTAGCCCACTGTTCTCCCACCTACAAAATACAAATTCTAAAAGGTAGCTTGAAAACTTCCATAATCAAATTACAATCAAGCATCTCACTGTGTGTGCCTTTTGGATTTCAGATACTTTGTCCATTTTTAATTAGACTTTATTTTGAGTCTTTTCTCTATTTGCATTTATTTTTCAATTAGTTTTGTCTTTTTTTTTAGTGAAAAAATGTAGCACCATCAAATAACTCACTTACTGTCTGCTATTCTTTTTCATGCACAGCTAGCTTACTTTTATGCATATACTAGGAAGAAGCAGTTTCCATGACTTGGAACACTTTTTGCTTTTTCTTTTATCTTTTTAGGAGGATTTTTTATCGACCTTTCCCTTTGTAGTATTCTTCTCTTCATCTTAAAAAATTATTCTTATATCAGGTCTTTTTATATTTGATTTTGTAATTCTAGATTTCTTTTTCTATCTTCTTGCAGTTCATGGTTCCTAGATCCTTTTACGTCATTGTTTTCTTACTTGTTCTGATTCGGGGGCAGAACTATGTTCACTATTGTTTAGAGGAAACCCACTCATAGATTTACTTGATTCTCAATAGGATTTCAATATTGCACCCTCAATGAACTGATTCTAGTTTTTTCCCATTTATCTTTTATGTTGATGGTTAGTATTATGGCTTTTACAACCAACTTTATTTTTTCTCCTCTATTCATGTAGTGCACCTTTATTAACAATTCAATTACTGTGGAACATGCCAAAGACTATGGACACACTCATCTGTCTGAGGTATGTGACCTGCTGCAATCAATAATAACACCCAAAGTTTCTTGTAAATTCAGTTGCTTTATCATTTTCTTTCCATTTTTTGGTTTTTCTCTTCTAATTAACATTTTCAGATAATAAGTTATGCCGAGAGGTTACAGAACAGAGCAATCCTTTTGATTCACTTTTCAGCGCGTTACACAGTAGAGGTATGCAATTTTTGTCTTTGACTGTGAGTGGGATCCTGGGAGAAGCTAATATAGCTTCTCATGTTTACTCATAGGAAGTTCCCTTCTGTTTGATGAGGAACAGGTGCCTTCCATGTTTCAAATAAATGCAAAATTGTTTGTTTGTGATGCTTTTTTAGTTGTTATTTGCTTATAGAATTATTAGTTTTCTCCAGTGATGTTTTATCATAACATTAGGGTACTAATGCACCAGCTGGTGCTTCTGATTCATATTCAGGAAATTCAACAGGCTATACGTGAATTGCCTCCCCCTTTAGCTGGTCGAACTTTTGCACTTACTGAAGGTTTCTAACAAGAAGTTGGGAGTTTGGTTGAATACATAACTGAATGGAGTTGTTTTTGCCCCCTCCATCCCCACCTGCAACAGTTGGCGGCAGGCAGAGAGTGCCATTATTGTTGTTGCAAATGTGGGAGCAGTGGAATGCAAGGTGAAATCCACTGATATAGTCATCAGCTACCTACTTTTTGAGCAGGCTGTATGTAGTAACTTTTTATTCGTTTCCTTCAGTTAAAGGAAAAGAAAAATGCTGCTTGATTTATCTTTATTCCCTGAGTAGAAAATTACTACATTAGGACTTTAAAAAATGGAGCATCAAAACAAATGAAAAAATAAATAAATTAGGACCAAAACCAAAATTTTATTATATTTTTAAGAACTAAAAACATTTACCTCTAATAACATAACATTTATGTTCTCCTTACGTGCTTTGCTGCGAGCTATTAGTGAACACTACGTTTCATTGTATAATTATTTGCACATAAACTAGTTTCAGACCAAAAGAACTTATGTGCAACTATCATATTCAATGGAAATTAAAGATTACTCGAAATATGTAATAAACCTCTATATTAAAGAAAGTTACTGGGTGAGAAATGCCACAGTTTTGGGGACAAAAGAAAAAGAAAGGGTGATTTGTGGTTGTGCATAACATTTAAGAGTATATTTGCTCTTTTGCTATATCTGGAAGACATAAATGAGGGGAGATAAGAAGGGGAGAGAAGGGAAGGGAAGGAAAAGGAGAGGATGAAGGGGGCTTATTTCCCTTTCTTTGGATGTTTAATTAAGTGTGTTTGGTTTAGCGTTTAAACTTGTCAAACTCAAGTTTGAATTTTCCAACACAATTATTTCTAGTATTAAAAACGTGAATTTATTGAAGGGAATCAAGCATGTGATCAGCGTGCAACGGAATAATTGGATTCCCCCTTTATTATGATTGTTAATGTGAAAAACACGAATTAAAGCATAAAAGACATTAAACATAATGACATACCTTTTACGGATTGCGAACGAGACAATAGCAGCCACGCTCTAGAGGTGTTCACGCCAACGGCCGAACTAGGAAACCCTCCTCAACTCTGCTAATAGTGTTTAGAGAGTAGGAGCGACTGCTCTTGTGTTTAGGGTAATGCATCTTATGTTATATTTATAGAGTGGTGGCTAGGGTTTTACCCCTCACTCTATTAACTCTAACATATATGGGTCTGACCTATTATGTTATAATTCTAATCAAATTAGAATTATTATCTATCCTAGCGGCTTGTTGTATGCGTGTGGCCCAATAAGCTTTTAATATTTGGTTATGATATTAAAATAAAACTCTTTTATATTTAATATCATAAATAGTGAGCGGTATCTAGCAATACATCACTACTACCCAAATATTGAGATTGTCAACAACTTTGAGGAATCCTATTTTATGATAATAATTTATACGATATGTCCCTTTGTCCAAATATCTAATTGAACACAAGGGCATGAAATGTGTCATCCTTGTATAGTTCAATTTATGTTTTTCTTGATGCTCAAGTAGACTATACAGAAAATAAACATCTCATGTTTATCCTTTCTGAGCATGACCATGCATTTTGTAGTCTAACTTTATCAAGAGGCCTACAGATATAACTCATGTTACATAGGAGGGACAAATCTCATCCAGGTCACTCTCATTCCACCACATAATTTATTATATGTCCAAATATCAACTTCATGATCACCTTGTTACAGGCAACGTTTGATGATATTTAAAACACATAATTCTTTATGTAGGAATCGTAGTGATTTCAGATCAAAGGACTTCATATAACATTTATCAATATAAGAAACGTTTATGACACTTATGTAACAATCCATGCAATGTTCTTAAGGTGGGTCAGTCCAGTACACCATTACTCTTAATATGTACTTATGTGAGCACATGATACCTCATATCCAAGATCCGTGAGATGTGATAATCTACGAACTCACATACTAGTCTAAATACATCTTTTGTCCCGAGCAGATGCTTGACCAGAGACTATTTTAAGAATAGTTCTTCATAAGATCTCACAATCAAGTCATCTACTTGATTTCTTATGAAGTTTAGGTTTACTATTCTAAGGACGTTTATTACATTCTAAAAGAATAAATTGCCTTTATAAAATAATATGATACAAGTGATGTATGTTCAAAATAAAACATAACAGTCTCTAATGCATATACTAACATTTATCACGTTTTAAGGCTAAACGAAACATTCTCTAAAATATTCTCCTTTTATTGTTTGCACATTCTCAATGGATTGTTCTGACAACTTCAAGCGATTTCAAGAGTCCTCCAATTCGGTCTTGACATATAATTCTGTATAAATGGTGCTAATGGTGTTTGAATATATAACCCGTGCTAATTATCCAAATCCCTTACCATTAACTCAATCCTAATAAATTATTTGGTTTTTTAAACATGTGCAATATTACACATGATATTAAATTAAAAGTGAAAATATTTTATTAGAAATTATAATTATCACAACATTTAATACATTGGTATTATGAAATGTTACATTTTTCAATAAAATATTTCCATTTTTAATTTATTCTTATACAACATTGTAAAAGTTAGAAAAATCATAAATTAACTATGTCATTATATGCATTCATCAAACTAATTATTATAAAATTGAGTTATGTCTCAACATTGCATTATGCATCAATCTAATCTATTTATCTATTTATAATCTATAAAAGCTAAATCACGGTATCTCCCAATGACACACCAATTACTCTTTGATCTATTATTTAGACAACTCAGCAATTTACACGAGTTCTCTTCCTATCAATCAATATCTTGATTTTTCTATATTTTAAGAGGTAGCTTTATTATTCTTTACACCAAACATTAAATTTAGATAAATCATTTTGGTTTAGGCTCTTACTTTAGAATGAATCAAAATCAAAATAGTTTATCTAAAATCAATGCTAATTGTGAAGAAAAACAACTCGTACTATCTTGTAAAGCTACCTTTCACGGTCTCTCGCTATGACACATCAACTACACTCTGATAATATTTAGCCAACTTAGCATTTTACATGAGTTGTTTTCCTATCGATCAATTTGTTGGTTTTTCTCTTTTTAAGAGGCAACTTTAAAATATAGCATGAGTTATTATTTTATACACTTAACATTGAATTTAGATAAACCGTTTTTATTTAGGCTCTAACTTTTGAATTATAAAAGTATTTGAACAACAGTAAATGCTTTGACGTGTGAATGACAAAAGTAAATGAACAACAATGATTACAAGTTTCAAAAGAATTTTGACCCAAATAATTGGATTATAAATGCATTCGAATTAAAAGTTTCGTGCTTGTTTGGTTTAATTTTTCAATCACCCAGAATCAATTCTGCAGAATGCAGAATTGATTTTAAATTACTTCCGTCCAACGTACTTCGTAAAGCGTACATCATCGATCTCAACCATTTATTTCGATTTATCTAAATTCGACGCTAAGTGTAAAAAATAACAACTCATGCTATCTTTTAAAACCACAGCTTTTATATAATATAAAAAAATGGTTGAAGGAAACAATACCACATAATAAAATCAATGGAAAAATGCGTAAAGGAATTCAGTGATAAGAAAGTCAAAATCTGAATTAAGAATGGAGTTTCCCTTACTGTATAAGTTAATATAACAAGACAACAAAAAAAACAGGAATGGAGCAAACAAGGAATTTTGAAGAGAACCAAAATGTTCCACCTTCTTCCCTTGTTTCCTCCTTTGAAGTATCATGTCATCTCAAATGTTGCCGCTTTTTACATTTGCTTCAGACTCATTAAGTTCTTATAGCCTACCCCCTTCCTTTGATAAGCCTTCCTTTTCTCCCTCTAATCTATCAATGGCTTGCAATAGCTTTGTCATTGCTTTCCTGCTCTTTCTCTACAGCTTGTTCAACTTCAGTCTCATCAGCATTTCCATTGCATTCTTGCCTTTGCATATTTCCATCTATTTTACCTTTTGGTGAATCACTAGTATTGTTATGATTAGATTTCCCATTTTCCTTTATTGACACAGTTGGAGTTTCCACACTTAGGTTCACTTCACTTAAGGTACCTTGTAAGTGCTGAGATGAACTACCTGAGCCAGGTGGAGGGAGGAAGACTCCTGTGCCGGGAACAAGGATTCGAGAAGGAGGATGCCGAGGAGGAGCTGCGGTCCACCCTGTAGAAACCGGTGGGATTGGAACAGGTGTAACAAATGGCATGGGAGGTGCAACTGGCGCCGGCACAAACAATGGCTGCATGCCATTTGGAGGTGCACGTATGGATGGAGCTGGTAGCACCCCAGTCGCTGGAATTGCAGCATAATGCTTGGGACCTAATTGATGATGACGAACATAATTGGGAGATTTGCTTGGTGGTGGGGACCAATGAGATGTTGCTGGTGAAGCAAGACGTTGAGCATCGATTGGCAGACACTTCTTTGGTTGGGACTTTGTGAAAGTAACAAGTATGCGTTGTTTATGAATGGAAGGAATAGCACGTTTAGCAAGATCTGTTGATTTCCCTTGCATCACCAGAAAGGACCTACAATTGCCAGAGTACCATAGTAATCATGTAATGAGTAGAGTTTGAGTAAGGGCAAAACAAGTACTCCCTACAGTCCTAATTATAAGAACCTTTTAGAGAGTTAGTCTTAGTCCTTTTCATAAGAACCTTTTTAAAATTGTCTCTGCATTAATTTTTTTTTTGACAAAAATACCCTTATTAGCACAGACAGGTGAGACAATGGAGTGATTAGATGGAAAGAGAAAGATAATGAGTCTCAATAAATTCAAGGGTAATTATGGAAAGATGATATACATTCATGACAAATTATGACCAATTAAATTAACCAACTTCATTAATCTTGTGAAGTGGTTAAAAGATTCTTATAATTAGGATCAAAAGGAGTAATATTATATAGCATGAGCTAGCTGCCTATGAGGACATGAAGATTTTTAACCTTAATAATGCCACCAGCCATGTATTTAACTCAACCATTAACCTCCATGAACAGAATGCCATAAAACTTTCAAGTATGACAGAAGCTTATTAGGGCTCCTAGTAATAAGTAACAGTTGAAAAGCTTTGCGACAATGACAAATATTGTCAGGGAATATGCATCATGGCAACAAAAACCCTTTCCAGAACTGACAAGATATAGAATTTCTAAAGCATGCCATAAAAAGTTACCAGAATAGATGTCATATCTAAGAAAGAAAGAAATACAAGTCCTTTGAAAACGTCTTCAATATGGTGTATCCAAAGAACTGAAGATTGTTAATACACACATAAAAATAGAATTTGTTTTGATTGGAAATAAACATCTGAAATTCATGGATGCTGAAAAACATAAGGTCTCGCAGGCATGGAGGTAACATAAAGAGAAATATTTATCAGCTACAAACTTTGACACCTACAACTTCAACTAATAAACTATTCACAGGATTAAAAAACCTAATAACACCTTTGACTTTGTTGATGTGCATTTGGAGATGTGACAACCAATAAAGGCAGTTTACTGTACCTAATACCCATTACAGACTTAACCAAGTTCTAGAGTATAAACATTTCTGTGATGAAATGCCACAATTTTATTGGATTCCATAATGCTAAGATGATCCTATTCACACATGATGATGATGATGATAATAATAATAATAATAATAATAATAATAATAATAATAATAATACAAATATCAGAAGCACTGGCATAGAAAATAGATAAGGGTCAACAAAATATTACCCAGGTAGAAGAGAAAGCTTGACAGTGCCCCTATAATCCCCAGGATGGTCTGAGACAATTGTTCTCCCAAAAGTCATGTCACATTCAGTCAGGAAAAGCATATAAACAGGCCTTCCGAACCAAGGTGGCCAACTGTTTGGGTGTGAGTGATCACCCTATAGACAATTGAAATACCTCATTATGTAAGCAAATTTGTTACCAATATACCAGCCACACCCCCCCCCCCCCCAAAAAAAAATACAAGCAGTAACCTCATTATAGAAATCCACAATGCAGGCATCAGGCTTCACAGTCATCACTTGCAAGGCAGCCATGCGCTCAATAATATCTTGAAACAAGGAAGGTATAGATTCTACATTCTTATCTGTCAGATTCAATTGGTGGAACTTCATTAATCATTATTACATGGGAAGTGAAATACAAATGACATGGTTGGAAAGAGAAACATATGACTATAGCAATGATCAGTACACACTACACACACACACATAAATACATAAGATGGCATGCCTTTGGATGATACTGTCACATTGTCCACATCAGGCGGTGCATCAGCAATGGGAACACCCAACTGAATCATCTCCCTTCCATGCCCTTTCATGGGCCTTTTCGAAACCACATATGTCTGACTTCCTGTTCATAAAACATATAAGCAACTAGCAGATATTAAAAAGAAAAGTTTTTTAAACTAGAAAAGGCACCTGTGATGCAGGTTGTAAAATAATTATTTTCAGTATATAATGATATGACATTTTTTTTTCATTTTAAAACCATATAAAAACTGACATAAAAACCTATAATATAATAAATTTAGTTTTTAAAAGTTCCCAAAAAGATGGAGTGTATATAAAGGTACTTGTAGTTTTTAAAAATGAAAAATTTATCCTCTATTGAGTAAAATCTAAACTCTGGAATTTTTGGAAACAAAAGTAGACAACTAGTGTAGAATTCATACATATTCTACGAAATGCAGACAACAAAGAAGAAATGAATTCCAGGAGGAAGTTATAAAATATTCAAATTGAGCATCAACCAACATGCAAATGTCAGAAAAAAACATGATAACGGGGTCGTGTTTTCTTTTATCCACCTATCTCTCCTGTTCATTTGTCTTTAGTGGACCAAATTGTCCATCCTGTGTAATTTAATGTGCCCTCATTTCTCTTCAATAAATTATTATGAACCAACAACTTCATAAAGATTCAACAAAGTTTTACATAGGCTGCTGACTGCCTAAGACAACCCTCTTTTATCTGGGCTTTGGACCTAAAGATTGGTGACAAAGCATGACAAAGGCAGAGTTTCTTCAAACAATTATTCTCATTAAAAAGGTAATGATTATGACTGTCATTATTAACAAAACTGAAATAAATAATAAGACCTTGATCTAACTTCCTACACAGCTACATGAAGTTCATTGAGCATACCCACACATACATTGACTATCACATCACTCAAGGAAATCAAGAAGAAGCGATAGATTCTCCCGACATGGAGACATAAAACACACAGTACACTTACCTTGAAATTGTCCTCTTTTTCCAGCAACCCTCAGATCATTGACCAATGAAACAAGTTTTGAAATTTCAGTACTATCAAATAAATCGTCATACAACTTCAGCCCATCAACCATGTTCACCTAAAGATTAAAAACAGGTGCGCATTAAAAATTGAATATAATAGAAGAAACAGAAGAAAATTTATGAGAAGACATTACACATCAAGCAAAAATAACAAGACATGAAGAAAAGCGAACTAACTTTTAAAGGACCCCTACCATCTTCCCATCAAAAATCTCATTGCCAATAAAAGTTTTTCCCATGGTAGAACCATTCTGGCTCTGATGTTGATTTTGCATAGAATGAGAGTCATTCCCTGAAAATACAATGCACAAGAGTATAAATAAGATGGAAGGAAAACAATATCAAACCAATCTTCACAGCAAACTGCATTTATAAGCTGACTTTAATCCTATAAGTGCATGGGACTCTATGTGTGACTGCAAGCAATGGAGCAAGTATGGACATATTTTTTATTTGGGATGTCAATTCAGAGGCACAGTTCATGCCTGTAACAAACACAGGTGATGGGGAACAGGGTCTGAGCATTATTTACTTATTCCTAAAATTCATGCATACACCTAGCATAGTCTGGTGTCCTCTAGAATTTGATATATATCTTCATTCAAATCAAAGTCAGTAAGAAGAAAACCTCCAGAGTTTGATATACATCGTTCATTTACACCCACAGCTTCACATTCTGAGCTGCACAGAGATCCTTGAGAATTCCCAGAGCTCTTCAAAATGCCATCAGATTGATGATTTGTTATAGTATCTGCTCAAGCAACCAAAAGATGAAAAATCAAGAAAGCTTCAAGCAAATAGAATGTATTCATAAACTCATAAGCTTCGAAATGTTTTAATATTTTTAACAGGTGAAAAGGTGCTGTTGAGGGGGATGGGAGGGGTGAATCCATGTGCTTCAATGTGGACAAAGGAAACAACAGAGCCTTCAAAAAAATGTCAGTGATCACGGGATTTCAACCCAAGACAGATCAAACGGAAGCTGAAAGAGAAGGTCTTTTATTAATTATACAGAGGCATCGTTGCCACAAATAGTCAATTTTTTATAAGAAAGTGAATAGGACATATTTTCTCCTCGCTCCCACCCATTGACATCTTGCAATGTATTAGACTATTAGTTATTTAATCACACATCTCTCCACACTTAAAAGCTCCTCATGGAAACCAGTATTTCAGCCTTAAACTTTTCAAACCAACAAAAACTAATTACAATTGTTAAGTCATAACTATCACTAATTTATAGTGTGTTAATGGTCTGAATTTATCCTCTACCTAACCATTAATTGGGCAGAAGAAACCAGATGATCCTAGGAAACGATAGCCATAATAAGCAGCACAGCCACATAGCATTAAAATCTGTAGAAATTTATCAAATCTATCACAGATCTGTGAATTTATCCCCTAGCTCTACCTTGCCATTAATTCCAACATTCAAGATCAACCCTTAAAAGTTTTAGTCAAAAACCTTTGGCATACTTCATGAATTGTGTTTTATCATGATATCCAGTATTAAGCTACATCCCACCAGTACCTATTCTTTTTTTAATGTCTACTAAACAAGACAATCTACGTTTCCCTCATAATACTAATATGTTCAATGTGTGCATAAATGATCAGATCATATCCACCAAGCTTTCCATAAATTGTTACTACCTGCATTATATCTGAAAGGCCAACCCATAAGGAACAAAAGAAGCCATATTTCTAAATCACAATAGTGCACTGAAATTAAAATATTAGACCAAGTTAATTACTTTGCCTAATATGTCATATAAATTACTCTGAATGCAACAAAAAGTCAGTTTCTTAATTCATCATTATTAGTTGTTTCATGCAAGATTGATTCCAACTCGGCAATATCAGAATCATGTGGAGTATAAACATCACATAAAGCTGCAATAACAACATTCATTAAGATATACAAGATTCATAATGTTGTGCATAATGCATATCATTGTTTTAAATTGCAATTTGCAATCACAATCATGGCCACAATATTAAAAGCAAGACGCATATATAGTCCAACAGAACCATTATTACCTTTCTTCTCCACTGCAGAGACTAAACTCTTATCATCCACAGTCCCAATCTTGCCAACAGATTTAAGTTCTTCAATCTTGTCAGTCATATGAGCCCCTTTAACCACGGAATTCGCCTCATGACCATAAGATTCTACACTGGACTTATAACCTTCTTTGGCAGCCTCAAACCTCTGGTGCCCTTGCCTAGCTCCTGGACCAAACCTCCTAAATTGGTTTGCACCGCCCTTCGCCGGCGGCCTCTGTTGCCTCTTCCAGGCCACCTGCTGCAGGGCATAGGCCACCTCTGACACTGAAATGTACTGCTGCATAAGAAGCACCTGAGTCCAATTACACCTCCTTTGCTGAATTGCCCCAACAGCCATATCATACTCACCACTCTCACCAACAACACGCAAATGGTGACACAGGCAATCAATGATTGCATTTGCAGCAGCGAATTCACTGCGAAGCCAATTCATAAACCCATCCCTCTCATCCACAAACCATTGCTGCCTATACTGCATCTCACTGCCGCCACCGGTGGCGACAGGAAACTGCAATTTTTCCGGTGTTACTGCATTTCCCGGTGGCATTGCCATGAGAAATCACTACCTAGAATCCACTAACCACTACAACTACATACAAAACATACCCAATAAAAAATATTGAAAAAAAAACGACTTTTTTCTCCTTTAGGGTTCAAATTTCAAATCCAATGCATTTCACGTCGATCTCACGAAATGGAATGCAAAAATAGATAAAATTAAAGTTAAAAGGTGCAAAATTGTTGAGCAACAAGACTTGCTTGTCCAGGAAAGCAAGGGTTTTCGAATTTGGGAAATGGGTGTATGAAGGGAGTGTGTATCGGGGGAGATCTAAAGAATGAAATGTGAAAAGGAAAGGAAGAGGAGGGTGTGATGGTTTGTTGAGTGAAGAGAAGAAAGGAGGTTGTTGAAAAAATGCTAGGCCCCTAGGTTTAATGTTATGGACTTATGGCCTATGGGTTTGTCAATGTGAATACTTTTTTTTTGGTAAGAATAATACTTAATAATGTTCAAATATTTAATTAGGATTTGATTTGTATTGAATTCACGTTTTTCGACTAAAGAGATCCAGGCTAGCGCCAGCTAACGTTAGGCTCGCGTTAGCCTGATTCATAATTAAAACGTGATTTTAATGAAACTAAAACACATATTTATTCACCACAAATGTGCATCTTATAAAGACTATAGTCTCAAATGCAACTCAACTTACTCTCTCTTTAAAAAAATTATGAAGAATTTACTCTCATTAAAGAGGTTTGATTTATGTTTTTACATTTACTGTAAAATTATGTAAATGAAGATATGAGACACAAATATTTTAGTATTTTAATAATTGATTTCTTTTTATTACCTTTCCTATTTCTCTATCCCTGATTCATTATTTATTTTCTTTCTTTATAACTAGACATTTACAATTTTTCAAGTGAGATATTATTAACTTCACTTCTGCCTTAATTTTTTTTGAAAGCATAAGTATCTTTTATGGGAGGCAATCATGCTCGAGCATAAGTATGGGTTTGGGAGATTTTCCAAAAAGATATGGCCTGCGTAACTAAGCTAAGTTCGGGAGTCAGTTGTACATAGGGAGTAATGAAGACTAAACCCCACAGCACCCCTAATATATCCACTTAAAACCTGGTTAGCTTAGTTTTAATTGTACAAATTATTAATGAGTTTGTAAATATTTATTTACCCCAAAATTACGTACAGTATTACTTAGAGTAAAATAATTTTTGTCCCTGTATTTTTTTGACTTTAGCCTTCATCCTCAAAACTTTTAAAACATTTGTTTTATATCCTATAGTTTTCAAAACCTTGTCGATTGTCAAAAAAGTCCGCCACTGATGAAGCTAAGGTTTTCTTCATTCAACTAGGGTTTAGGAGAAATCTCATATTTCAGATGACTTATGACTCACCCTACCCTTATTGGGGAATCTTTTAAAATTAAAGAAAGATTTTATGACGTTTTTTAAAACCCTTTAAAGCCCCTCACCAACCCATTTTTTCTGTTCCCCAAGATGAGGGGTTTTGAGGATATAAGAATTGAAATAGCTTATTTTCCCTTCTAAAAATAAAAAAAATACAATAACATTTGACAAACTCAAACACGAACTGACACCACATTGCATGGGATTTCTTATGAACCCTAGCTGAACAAAGAAAACGCTAGTTGCACTAGCGGTGAACTTTTTCCAAAAATCACTGAGTTTTATACGAGATGTGAGAACCTCTAGCTCAATCTCTCTTTCAGTCATTCAATGTCTCTGTCTTAATCGTTCTATCTCTATCTCGATCTCTCGCATCATGTCGCTTTTATTTTTGGATTCATGCGGATTGTAGGTGTTTTTCCTCTTTTCTCTTTCATCACCTGTCAACTCTCAAGATTTGATTGGGATTGAGAGAGAGAGAGAGATCCAAAAATGTAAATGAATGAGGAAGGTGGAAAAAGCGGATTTGGATCCTCTCCAGTCGGCTACTGTTTCCAGCCCTCTCCAGTAAAATTAGCTACGGAATAACTACAGAACAACTAAGAAACAAAAGCCATAGTTAATCCGTAGTTATTCCGTAGCTAAATTTTGCTGAAGAGGATGGAGAGGCAGGAGAGGATCCTTACACGGAAAAAACACATGCAAAAAACGTGAATCCGAAAAATAAAGTGAGAAGATGCGAGAAATCGAGAGAGAGAAAGAAAGAAATTGAACAATTTAGTGAGAGAAATTGAATGATTGAAAGAGAGATTGAGAGAGATAGGTTGACACACCTCGTATAAGCTCGCCAGTCGCTAGAAAAGTCCATTGTCGATGTGGCTAGGGTTTTCTTTGTTCAACTAGGGTTTAGGAGAAGATCTCATGCAGTAGGGTTCTACTTTGTGTTTGAGTCTTTCAAATTGCTTATGACTTACCCTACCCTTGCTTTGGGAATCTTTTAAAATTAATGGAAGATTTATGGAGGGGTTTAAAACACTTCAAAAAGCCTCACCAACCCATTTTTTGAGTTCCCCCAAATTAAGGGTTTTGGGGAAATAATAATTGGAATGACTTATTTGTCCTTATAAGAATTCAAAAATTATAACACCATTTGAAAGACTAAAACATAAATCGGCTCCACATTGCATGAGATTTATCATGAACCCTAACTAAATAAAGCCAATGCTAGTTGCACCAGTGGTAAACTTTACAATGATTGATGAGCTGATATGAGGCGTGTCAACCTCTTTCTCTCAATATCTCTTCCAGTCATTCAATTTTTCTGTCGCAACCATTCTATCTCTCTCTCTCTCAATCTCTCGCACCATTTCACTTTCATTTTCAAATTCACATGGATTGCTAGTGTTTTTTATTCTTTCCTATTTCATCATCTTCTATCTCTCAAGCTTTAATTTGGATTAAGTGAGAGAGATCTAAAAATAAAGATGAAAGAGGAAGGAGGAAAAAACACTTGAAATCCACATAAATCTGAAAAATGAAAGTGAGGAGATGCAAGAGAGAGATTGAACGATTGAGTGAGAGAAATAGAATAATTGAAAAAGAGAGGTTGTAAACCTCTTACAAGCTCACTGGTCATCAGAAATGTTCACAGTCGATTAAACTAGGGTTTGCTTTGTTCAGCTAGGGTTTATGAGAAATCTCATGTGATGTGGTGCCAAATCATATTTGAATCTTTCAAATGGCTTATGACTCACCCTTCCCTTGAGAGGGAATCATTTTAAATTAAAGGAACATTTTGGGGTTTTGTTTAAAAATCCTTCAAACCCCTAACCAGCCCATTTTTTCATTTCTCCCAAATTAGGGGGTTTAAGGAAACATTAATTGAAATGACTTATTTGAACTTTGAAAACTTGAAAAATTTAAAAATTACAATACCTTCGGAAAGACTCAAACCAAACTTACATCAACAAAAAAATATTTATAAATTATATATATTATTAAACATTAAACATTAACAATGTATTTTACAATAATCTATTTTTTTTATTTTTTATTTAATATCTTAAGCACTTTATCTTTGTTATATATTTTATTTTAAATTTTAAGATTTTCATTTTTTAAAGTAATATTTTATTTTTGGGTATATATATATATATAGGTTGCATGATTAACAATAATATCATAATTTCGGCTTTGTTTATGTTAATAGGTATTATAGCAATATGGAAAATAACAATAGTTGACAGTCACAAGAAGGGAGACAGAATGCTAGAAATAGAACACAAAAATGAACATGGAGCAAAGACAACAACAACAATCTAAAAGGCGAACAAATTATAACCAAATCTTTATAATAAAAAGGAAGGAAGTCTGTAACTCATTTTTCCCGCCTAAAATAAGGGTATATTGGTCACAAATTTATTCTCCAATTTAGCCGCCTTTTCTAAATATTAGATTTGAATTTTGAATTGTTGTGCTTTAATGCGGTATTAATAATCAAACTTCACAACCCAATATTTGCTTCCATTTTAGGCACGTTTTTTAATTAGAAATTTTGACTTTTGTAATGCCATCATTAATTATATACAGAAATCAGATTTTAATGTGCTCTACAATAAATTTGAATTTTAAAATGTGTTGTACAATAATCGGATTTTTGGCTAATATATTTTAATAAATAAATCAATTTAAATTAGAATTTTAAATTCTAATATATTTTTTACCAATATTTATCCTCCATTTTAGACATGTTTTTTAATTAGCAAATTTGAATTTTGGAATGCTTTGCATTAATTCTGTAAAGTAATCAGATTTTCTCCCCAAAAGTCACAATATAATTTAATAAATAAATCATATTAATTTCGAATTATAAATTATAATATATTTTTTGGCCAATATTTATCCTCCATTTTAGACACGTTTTTTAATTAGTAAATTTGAATTTTAATAATTAGATTTACTCTCCAAAATCCATGTTTTTAAATTTTTAATTTCGAGTTCTTAATATAAAAAAATCTAATTCTTAAATGTTGTCTAATCAGATTTAAATGTATGTGGATAAGATACTCATCTAGAATTGTTTTGTATTTTGTTAAATGTATGAACTTCTATCATGCGATCAATCATATAACGAGTTAATCTGTCGTGATAAGTATGAGGGTCTGCAAGTTGAATTTGTCCTCATTTTTCAAATCTCAACCATGCTTTTGAAGAAAGGAGTAGAGGGGGATTGGAAGCCTGATTGTGCAGAGCTACTAGAGTTCTTCGCTTAAAGAAGGGGCTGCAGAGATCCAATTAAGAGTAGTTTTCTTGGTGCAAGAAGTATAAACTGAAAAATTGGAACTACACAAATCGGATTTGTCTATAGAAATATTGTTTGAAAGTTTGATAATTTAAAGTGTCCATAACAAAGGGTTTAGATAGCTCAACAACCTATTTAATCTATGAATTCACTGAAGCAGTATGACCAAATTCTCAATGAAACTGTATGACCAAATTCTGAAGCAGCTAGCAGCACCAATATTCTCAAAGGAAAAGAGTGATTGTTCTTTTGTATAAGTCTTTATTTTCAAATTTGTCCTATCTTATAAAATATATTTTTTACATGATTATTTTTTTTAAAATTAGCATTTTTTATTATATCGTTCAACCTTTTTTAAATTTTTTCCGGTGCATCGCACGGGTGCTACACTAGTAAGAGAAAAAAAAAACAAATGCAAACATCATGTACCACAAGTTTATCACCAACGTTACCATTTCATGATGTCACAAATAAACAATTACCAAATACAATGAGATTAACATCTATGAGACAGCTGTAAAGAAATTTTTTTGAGGTTGTTTTAAAGACAATTGTTCTCTTTAAATTCTCTCAAAAATAATTACCTCTATTTTATTTTTTTGTATTTTTTAATAAATTTTAGGGTATAATTGGAGAAAAATAAATGAACACCAAAGAGATATATTCCCATTATATTTTTTTTATAGATGATATAAACATAAATAGATAACCTATACATTTACTATATTTGACTAACTTTTATAGCCAACATTAAATATTATAGCAACTAAATAACAAATTATATACATTTTCATTTTTTTCAAATAAATTAAAATTTAAGGATATATTTCAGTTACTTCAAGAGGTGAGAACAAAGCATTTGGATATGTACTTCGACCAACAAATAAGTAATAATTTAACAATTGATTTCATACTTTGTTTTTTCTTTTACTATTTTTTAATATTTTGGCATACATTTTTAAAGAGGATGCATTTCAAATGTTATGAATATATGGAAAGATGAGCAAACACTTGCATCAATTTGCCCAGTTAATAACAATGTTAGATAAAATATTATAGTAACATCTTCATATTATTTAAGGATTTAATTATCAACTATCTAGCTAATTTACAATATTTCATTACAGTAAATTCATTTTCTAATTAAAAATGTATTATATTAGGTGGGAATGGGATTGCACAATAATAACAGATAAAATTCAACTTTGAAAGATGGTAAAATGAGAACTATTGGCTCAATGTATGAACAGGTAATTTAATCTAATTGTTTTATGTTTTTTTTCTATTATGTGTTATTTGATAAAAAATTGTATTTGTTATATTAAAATACATATTTTATCTCCCACACAATAAGTTGTAGCATTATATATCTTTAATCAATACTAACTTCAGAATTTCTATTAGAAATATTGAAAATGTTATACCAATATGTACCCTATCAAAATAGCAAATTTCATGCAAAACATAATATCTACATTTTATAGGTTCTGGTCTATTTTTTGTTTAACTATTATATTTATAAGATATTGAATATCTAAAATTTGTACAAGACATTTTGTAATTTATTTTGTAGTTATTCAAATTTTAAGAACTTTATTGATAATGTGATGTAAGGAGAATTAATTGATAAGAATTATTTTGAGCTAAACTATTAGATTCTATTGCTATTTTGTTTTATCGGTATGTTTCTTATGAATTAACTACAAATTTTGACATATTAAGTTTTTCAACTAAAATATAGGGAGGAAAAAATTCCTGATATATATTCACCATTTGATCTCCCAATTCAAACAAAAACAAATATGGCAAAGAAATAAGAATTGTAAATAAATAATATTATTTTATAGTCCCTTGTAAATGCATATATCATTTCACTATTTTAGTTAATTTTAAGGGTGTGGATAGGGATGACAATTGAGCACAAATCGTATGGGTACCTGTAAAAATTACCCACCATAGGCAGGGTAAAAACCCACAAAACGGGTATGGGCATGGGTACGGGTAATAGCTCACTTTTTCATGTGGGGATGGGTGCAGGTATAGGCACTATGATGTCCAGCCCAGCTCATACCCGCACTCATATATATATAATTATTTAATAAATAATACTATATATAATTATATAGAGAGATATATTAATTTTATCAAAAAATCTAATAAATTTATATATATTTTAAAAATTGATATATATATATATAATATTATAAATTAAAAATATTTTTTTAAAACTATCTATTTGCGTTTTTATTTACTTTATAATATATGATCAATTAGGGTTAATAATCGTTTTTTTTACAGATCTTGGAGAATGCTAAAACATGATATCCAAGATTATAAAATAATGTGATGTGAAAGTATATTGTAATATTTAATAAAATTTTTGAACATTAGATCATGTGTTGTATTTTAGAACATTAACGTATTGTATTTTGATTCAATTAAATTGTTATGTTACTAATATTTAATAATTATATTTTGATGATTTTGGAGTAATTTTTAAATTGAGTTATAATTTTTTTAATTAATATTTTTTTATTTTTCACTTAACAAAAATTGCGTGTAGCAGGCGCGAATATGACCGTATAGGTGACCAACGGGTACGAGGACGGACATTAAAGTTGTTGCCCATGCAGGTATGGGCTTTTTTAAAAAACGTGGGTATGGGGACAGGCGCTATAGTACCATATCCATATGGTACCTATTGTCATCCCTAGGTGTGGATCAATTTATTCCAAAAATAACTCTATGCAAATTAATGTTACTCCGCTTATACCTTTCTATAGAATGTGAATTTAGCAACTCTAACTGTTGATTAATGTGATATTAATATGATGATTATGCACACCAAATTTTAAATAAATTCGACACTCATATGCATGTAATTTTTTAGTGCATATTTACTTATATTTTTTTAAAGTATATTGTGCGTTAAACTGAAGTGATTTGATGAAGTATCAAATAATTTTTAAATTTTATATAATTTTATAGTTTTGATCTACTTAAAGAAAACTTTCAATATGACGGTAGGATTGATGGAATTCAATTTTTATAAAAGGTTATTAGGCATAATAACTTCATCAAGAATTACTCCTGAAATAAGTTGATCATCAACCTAATTTGACATATTGTGCATGATTTTGATTAATTCATGTAAATTTACATTTAAATGTATACAAACTAGATTTATGCCTTTCCCAAAAAAATAAAAAATGCGGACACTTTCCGCTAGTTTATATTAAAATTATTTAATATGGTACCATTAGATATTTTAATTATTTATTTTATCTATTTGTTAATTAAAATTTTGTTTTTAAATTTCATTTAGAATAAAACACAATTATACATGAGTAAAATTAAAGGGAAAAGAGTATATAATCACCCTAAACTTTCACCCTTTTACAAATAGGTACCATGAACTTTTATTTTATCCTAATTAATCCTTAAACTTTAATTATTGTTGCAATAGGTGCTTTAATTAACATGAAGTTAAATAATTAACGAAATCAAGGTCAACCCTTCAAGATTTTGTATTTAAAATATTAAAATTATATCAAATGAAGTGTCAAAATTTAAAAATAGAAAAGAAAACCTAAATTAAAAAAACACACCATCGTGTTTCGCTTTTAGAATTTTAAATAGAGTTAATATACAAATTAGTCCATAAAAGTGTCACTGTGTTTACTTTTAGTCCCTAAAAGTTAAAGAGCTCACAGATTAGTCCCCGAAAGTTTAAAATTATTAACTTATTAGCCCTTCTGTTAACTTCTGCTAGTTTACTAAAACGAAACTACTGAGTTGGAAAGTGACATGCACAGTAATGTTGTTATTTGACAC
Organism: Sesbania bispinosa; assembly: GCA_026901365.1. Taxonomy (NCBI): domain Eukaryota; kingdom Viridiplantae; phylum Streptophyta; class Magnoliopsida; order Fabales; family Fabaceae; genus Sesbania; species Sesbania bispinosa. Next base: position 797,675 of record QLOH01000420.1, read on the forward strand.
ATTGAATGTCGAGTTGGATAAAATTAGGGTTGTAGATTGCCTCAAAATGAAACCCTAAACAAAATCACAAACAAATACCCAATAATCCTCTGTAACTTTCTTTCACTCCTACGTATGAACCCTAACCAAAACACTTGCTCACTACAAAATTCCTTCATCACCATTGATCAAGGTTGCTACCGGTGCGATTTCTCTTTTCGGCTCTGTTTGTTACCGGTGTGCTACCTCCGTTCGCTCTCTACATTCGCCGTCGTCTGCCATTATTGATCATCTTCCAAGGTAAATGTCTCTTGCGCTTTTTCTCTCTATTGAATGGGTCTTTGCATGATTAATAATGATCTTGTAAGCCTTTTCTTGGTTGAATGTAACATTCATGTGGTCCCAAAATGAATACCAAGAGTAGGGTTTTGTGGTCACATATGTGGGTTTTTGAAATAGATTGTTGGTTTTTTAATAGATTGTGGTCCCATATTGATAACGTATTGTTGAGTGGTTTTGGTCTCATCTTGATGTTCTGATATTGTTGAAAATAAATGTATAAAACCTTATTGTTATCTCTGTGTTGTTTTGTTTATTCTGTGGGGGGTCATGTTGGATTACTATTTGTGTGAAAAATATTGTTAAAGTACTTAGTGGTCCACTTGCACATGTGTGTGTGTTTGTTTATTGGTATATTGGTCCCACTAAATTGCTATGTATGTGGATAAAATAATAAGTTGTTCCCCATTGAATATATGTGCAGAATGGCACGTGGGAGAAGTGGTAGAAATACCTCGAGTGTCCAAATTGAGCAAACTATAGATGAAGATAACTTATTAAGTTCAGATAGTGACAATAATAGCTATGTCTCAGAAGAACTTAGGAGTGTGTGTAGTTCAGATGATGATGGAGATACTGCTAGAACCATTAGGTATCCATAATTCAATAAGAAAGCACAATTTGGAGATGTGCATTTAGAGTTAGGTATGTTTTTTGGAAGTTTGGATGCTTTTAAGTTGGTTGTGAGGAATTATAGCATTAACCTTAGAGATCAGATTTGTCAAAAATGATAATTTTAGATGTTGAGCAAAGTGTAAATAAAAGAATTGTCATTGGGAGGTCTACACTTCATGGAGTAATGTGGCCAAGAATATGTTTCCATTCATCAGGTTCAATATCTATTTTTCTAAATATGTTTCTGTGTAGTTCTATTTCCATTCATCGGGTTCTACTTCTATTTCCAAGAATATATTTTTTTCTTTGTTATGTAGGGTATAAGAAGTCCCACAACACCTAGAAGTGGTCCAAGGACAAGGTCCCAAACACAAGCTGAGCAAAATCTGACTCCATGAAGTCTTAGCACACTAATCAGTGGTGTTAGGACAAGGTCCTGAACAATGGCTGATCAAAAATTATCTGCAGGAAGTCTTGGCACACCAATCAGTGGTGTTAGGACAAGGTCCCAAACACAAGTTGATCAAAAGAGTAAATCGTCAATTTGGTCCCTGAAAGTGTTGCTCGCTGTCAAGTTAGTCCTTGAATTGGCAGAAACTAAAAATTAGTCCCTGAAACTGTATTTTATCTGTCAAAGTAGTCCCTCTATTACCAGAAGTATAATTTAGTCCCTGTAAATTGATACTTACTGTCATTTTAATCCTTCAAATTTTAGTTCGTAAATTCAAATAAGTCCCTAAAACTAACAAACCACTATCAAAGTAGTCCCTGAAAGATTTGTTTTTATTAACAAAGGGACTGATTTGACGAACGAAATACAGTTTCAGAGACTAATTTTTAGTTTCTGCCAATTCAGGGACTAACTTGACAGCGAGCAACAATTTCAGGGACCAAATTGACTATTTACTCTTGATCAAAATCTACCTCCAAGAAGTCCTGCAACACCAAGCTCCGGTTCTAGGACAAGCTCCTAATGACAAACTGAGGGGTCTTCCTCAACAGCATTTGCACCTCCTTTAACTACAAACTTTGTAAATTCTGTTTTATAAACCAATTACAAGAAATTGGTCTTGTACATAAAATTTGTCTCATGTGTTGTAATTTTTGTTTAATAAAATCTTTAACTTCAAATATGTTTCATGTGTTGTTTAGGGGCAACCTATTACCATTAGACCAACCTAACAAAATGTGGGTATCCTAAGAACTAGGGGTGTTGCACAGTTCAGGGTAAACATCATTCTATTTCTCTAAACTTGATCTTCTTTTATTTAGTTCTAAACTGGACTTTTTATGTAGGTTAAACAATTTTTGGATATACCAAAGATTCCAATAGTGAGACCTGATGGTAACCAAAGTCTGCAGCCTTCAGGACAACAGAATCCAATCGAAAGACATGCATGTAATCAAAGTTTGCATCCTCCAAGCCAACAATTTCCATTTGTAAGGGCACCTTCACCTTCTAGACCTTCTGGATTAATCCCACGTGGATATAGGCCACCTGATGCCCATATGCTACAGCCTGGAAACTATGTTTGGAAAAAGAGGCCAGTTGTTACAAGGGAGGCATTACTAGCATCTTTTCCAAATAACTCCAACAGATTCTCAAACCTAGTAATGTCACAGGAATCATCAAGTTCAGCCCAGGGAGGAGGCACTGACAGCAACACTATTGAATGAAAAATCTTGCAGAGCTTGATGAATTGGCTAGTTTTGTTTTTTGGAACCATATTTTGTATTTTCAAACATTTTGTAATGAAAAAGGCTAACAATAGTCTAGTTATGTTTTCTTTGTTGGATGCAAAGTAAAGCTTTAATTTACAGAACATTTGGTATTATGGTTTATTTCTTTGTTGTGGTCAATGTGACAGAAAACTGTGGTTTTGTACTTGTGACAAAAGCTTATTTGTGAATGGAATTGGCATCTCACAGTTTCTACTATATGAAAAATTACAATTTTGCCTTAGAATAGATTATGGGTTTTAAACTCAAATAATTCCACAATCATTTGAAATTCAATCAAGCAACATAAATCTCATCATTAAACAAACAGTGAGAGTGTACAAACAATTTTTGTTTTCATTTCTCAAAGCCAATACAAGTAGACTAAGACTCCATGAACATTACATACCACAAACCCAATAACCATATCCATTGGAGTCATCTAAATACAATGAACATAGCATACTAATGCATTATGCTAAACTCATACCAAACACACAACCTACTTTCCAGATGTTAATTTTTCAACCTATTTCTTAACGCACATTACAAATAAGACAACAACCATTAAACTAAAAAATCTACATAAAATCTGGAATTTGAAAACCGGTTTCTCAGCCTCCACTAATTGTTTCTTTAACTTTCTATTCACAATTTTCTGTTTTTCCATTCCAGCCATTAGCTTCTGCACTTCTCCTTCCTCCATCACTGTAGCACTTGATGATGAATCTTCAACCCATTCAAAGTATCCACAGTCAATATCATCTCTCTGCATGAAATACACAAAAGGGAGTAAGAAACCACTTTTAAAGCCCACCTTCAACAGAAAAATTGCTTACCCCAAAGAATGGACACCTCAAGAATCATCTTCCTTCATTCTTTCCCTTCTTGCACTCCACCAATCGAAGTGTTTCGCCACATGTGCATGTGTTCATCAAGCCACCTTCATCACCAGAGACGCTTCCACTTGTTGCACGATGGCTTGCAGTCCTCATTTTATGGTTTGTTAGATTTAGGGTTTGAAAGATAAGAATGGAGAAAATAGTGTAGATTTGGGGTTAAAATGTTGGGAATAAGAATGGAGAATACAGTGGAGATTTGGGTTGTAAAATGAGTATAAATAAGTTGGAGAAGAATGGGGATTAGGACTGTAATTTTTTTTTTTTGCGATGGAGGAGAAGAGGAACACAACAATGGAGATTTGGGTTATAATTTAGGGGAAATGATTCCAATTTTTGGTCTAACATAAATTTATTGTTAGTTGAGCTTCCATGTAGACATTCAATGTGTCAGTTAACAGTCCAAGTATGCATTTAACAGTACAACTCAGCAGTTCCGTTTCAGTAAACTAACAAAGGTTAACGAAAAGACTAATAAGTTAACACTTTTAAACTTTCGGGGACTAATTTGTTCATTGTTTAACTTTTAGGGACTAAAAGTAAACACGATGACACTTTTAGGAACTAATTTTTATATTAACTCATTTTAAATATGTTTGAAATTTGACCGAATTCAAAATTAAAAAATGTAAATCTTACTCTTTTATGTACTTCTAATATTAGAAACATGAAATCTTGAAAGATTGAGATTAACTATGTTAATTATTTAATTTCTTATTAATGAAATGACCTATTATAATAATAATATTAATTATTTAACTTCATATTAATAAATTGACCTAATTGTACCTGGCACCTTATGGCCATTGAAGAATTTTAGTGGTAAACACCACCTTGCCTTGCTCGCAACAAATTTCCAGTTGTGCATGGTTACATACAAATGCGTTGAAGTTGGACAAATGCATCATACTTATTTACGTAGGTGTCGAAGTAGGTCGAGCAAACTAGGTTTTGCAAGAACCAAGCCTGGTCTGCTTTATATTTTTGTGGCCCAAGCCTAGATTGTTACTTGTCATAGGCCATTTTTTTCAGGCCTGATTTATTTGAAAACATTCATAATTGCCTGTTAGCATATTTAAAAGTCTATTTCAATTATGACCTTTAAATAGGTCAATAGACCTATCTCTAGATAGACTATGTTCATTGACTAATAGGTTTCCTTTTTAATAATGTAAACATGTAAACTGGCATGAGCATCTAAATAGCAAAAAACAAGCCAACAAGTCTATCTCTATATAGGCCAACAACAGAAATTAAAAAACTACATATTATTATATTATTTTTTATGTATAATATATTTATATTTTTATGAAAATAATATTATTTATAAATATGCTGACCCGACAAGGCTAATAGGTTTTTAAAAGACCTAAGTCTGACTTATTTAACTAAAAATACTTTTAAAAAAAAATTTAAATCTGACATTTTTATTAAACAAGTCAAGTCTGATTAGACTTTAAATAGACTAGTTCGTATGTCCTACATGAGCTATCTGGCCTATTTAGACCCTAATCATACTTCACGAGAGTTTTACGTTTGGAGAGGCTCTCTAGAAAATGGGAATGGTTGCCTTTCAACTTGAAAATAGATGGTTAAAGAGCTTTTTAGTCTCTACCAGCTGAATGAAAAAAAAAGTAATAAGGCTCGGGGAAAACATTGAGTCATGAGCCCCGTGAGGTTCGTTCAGCTGAGATGACGGTGTGCAATTTGACCTCCACTTCTAGCAACAAAAAATGTTATGCCTAAAATTTAGATTGAATGTGATTTTTATTAACCCAACCATTGTATTATATTTACTTATCATATTAATTATTTATGTAAAATTTCATAAAATTTGAACACTGATAAATTGATAATCAAATGGTCCCTTTTTTCATATATTTCAAATGTATATATGACGTTAATTTTAAAACATCTCAATGACATATCAAAAAATGTTGGATTAATGTTAATTTATATATATGATCTATATGATAGTAACTTTCAATGCAACAGTGGATTACTTAATACAATGACCTATTAAAAAGTAATTAAATGGTGTAAGACTTGGTGTAACTTACACTGGTGTAATTTTTTTTGTAACATCTGATAAAAAAGGCAAAAAAGAAAAAAAAAGTTAGAAACTAAACACTACCTCTAGGGAAACAAACTCCCCTAGCATCAACATCTACAAAGTGAGCTATCCTATAGGGACAATCCAACACCATAGTCAAAGGGATGGAGGATGCCACACCAATCTTAGCTAAAACATCAGCGCATTGATTTCCTTCACGATGGATATGATCGATCTTCAATCTCCAATTCAGTTGCTGCATCTTCTGTATTTCATTAATAATGCTTGCATACTTGTGATTGATAAGTGAAAATTATAGGATAAATTAGAGCACTTTTTAGTTCACTTATCAAGGATAAAATGGTAATTTTGGCCTAGTTTAATCCCTTTTTAGTAAAAATTAGATAAATTGTATTTATCAATCTTAGATTTGAATTTGATGCTATTTTGATGGAAATATTGTTGATTTTTGCAGCATATTGCAAGGATTTGATTTGAAGGAAAGATAGCATTGAATAAGGGAGATATCTGCAAGATTTGAAGTTTGGTTGAAGACATTTAATAAAGATTTGAAGATTATTTGAAGCAATTAATGAAGATATCACTGCCAATCAAACAAGGATTCTGCTGACAACCTTCCCAAATAAATCAAAGATGCTCAATAAATACAAGATTTCATCAAGAAAAGGGAAACAAAGAAAGACAAATCAGCCAAAACCAGTCTCGGGGAGAAATCAAATTAAAAAGAGAAAGTTTGAAGTTGCAGGACGCATCTTGCGCTTCAACTTGCGCTACAGCGCAGGGTGAAGCGCAGCCCTCTGGAACCTGCGCTGCATCCTGCGCTGTAGCGCAGGGTGAAGCGTTGATCACGCTGATTCTTGCCCTGTTGCCGTTTTTAGATAGATTTCTCCCCAATTTTCCTTGTCTTTTCTTAGCCTATAAATAGGAACCTCTTGCACCAGATCAGGTGTGCACGATTATTGTAATTCAGTTATATTTCAGTGATAATGCACCAGTTCTAACTTTAGAGTAGGAGAGGAGGAGCGCTTCACAAGGATTGAAGATGGTGACAGCATCTTCGGTGGTTTGTATGGCTACCATGTGTAGTTAACTCTCCATTAGGATTGAATGTAATCGATTCTATCCCCAAGTGTATGTAAACTCTATATTATTATTTCCTGAGCTCTCTGTCTACAATATTGGTAATCTTATTCTGTGCTTAATCCCTAACTTCCGCGCTTGCGTTGGAGTTATAGGCTAGTTTCGACTAGCATTGAGGATGGAGGAGGCTAGACATAGGAAACCCAAACTCTGATTGAATAAGAGGACTCGATATCAGAAAATCGACACATGAGCGTTACTAATGAGCGATGGGTAGTGACAGTACTCTAGCGAAGGGCGTTCACAGGATTAGGCCTGTGTATCGATAGTAAATGTTAGTTGATAGTAATTCCAGGTGAACGACACATGGCCGTATCCTAATGAGTGATGGGTAGTGTGAGTATTCTAATGAAGGTGCGTCTACAGGATTAGGCTTGGTTTATCAATGAGTTCCTTCATAAACGGAATAAAGAAAGCAAAATAAGCCGAGGGTAATTCTGTCGCTTGGGAGAGCCCGCATAGATTACCTTTGAGTGGTGAGGCTGCTGGTAATTCGGGGTCTTAGCAATATAGTTTGTCTACGGTATTATAGAGTAAACCTAAAATAATAGATAGTTTTTACATGCACGAAGGGTGTGATGATATGAAGTTCAATCCTAATCCAAGTAAAGTGTCTCTAATTCTTCCTTTCTATTTCATTAATTATTAATTTACAGTTTACAATTTCCGCAACAATATTCTCAAACCCGTTGTTTCCCTTGATAAATAGATCACGAGTATATGCGAATTGACCGTTCCCTGTGGATACGATAACTCTCTTACTATTATACTACTGGATTTTTGGTTCGCTTTCCAGAAACTCATCAGTGATCTAAGGGTAATGTCCCTCTAATGAGATCAATAGCTAGTGTAGAATCCGACCAACACTCAACATTCCTATAGCCATCATCCCATTTGATCCCTCCTCAAATATTTATGTATTTTTTAAATAATTATTTATATTTTTATTTGTTACTAAAAGTAGTTTTTTTCATTCCTATAATGGTTGGATTATTTTTAAATAATTTCAAATTCAATACTTATAATGTTTTTTTTTGTATTAGATGTAGCCCATACTTATAGAAATTGCATGGTTCACGGATCACGGTTTGAATCGTATGATCCGGTGCAAGTCATTAAACAAATTATATGTATCATATGTTGAATTGAATAATATTATGAATTGTGGATTGAATCGATGAAATCATGCGATTCATTTTCTTTTGCTACTAAATATCCCTAATTAAAACCCAAAATTTACTCATTTTGACAGAACATAAACCCCACACACATGGACAAAGAATGAAGAATAACAGAGAAAGATTATTATTGCAGAAAAACTTACTTCACACTTACACATAGAAGGGTTTATATACCCAATTTAGACTAACTAACTGAGATATAATTTCTAACAGACTATAACAGAATTACCTACCCTTTATAATTTTTTGAATTACATTTAACACCCCATGTAATTCAAAAATCTGAAAATCACATCAAAATTCTACAACTCCAAGCCAACTCCTTGCTTCCTCAAATCTGCTCTTCAAAACTAGTTTAGTTAGCAAGTCTGCAACTTGCTTTTCACCTGGGCAGTGTTCTAATTTGATAAAACCTTTGGCAACTTGCTCTCTCAGATAATGAAAACGAGTCTCAATATGCTTACTTCTGCCATGAGAAACTAGATTGTTAGCTAGATCAATTGCAGATTGATTGTCTACAATAAGCATCATTGGTGTCTTGACTTGAGTCTTCATCTCCTTGAGGAAAGATCTCGACCATTTGGCTTGACATGCAGCATAGCATGCTGCTACATATTCTGATTCACAGCTTAACAAGGCAACCACCGGCTGCAACTTCGAACACCAAGAGATTGGAGCTCCAAGAAACTTGAACATATATCCAGTGGTGCTCATGTAATGATAATAAGTATCAGTCTTACTTTCTTCCTTTTCACCAGCATGAATGCATGATCAGCATCACTCCATCCAAGCAAATCTCCTTCAATCTGAGTTGATTTTGTTGGAAACAGAATACCATAATTCAAAGTTCCTCTTAGATACCTAAGGATCCACTTAACAGCAACAAAATGTGATTCCTTAGGATCACTCATGAACCTGCTTACAAGGCCAACTGCAAAACAGATATCTGGCCTAGTATTGCACAAATATCTCAGGGATCCTAAAATTTGCTTGTACTTGGTGCCATCAACAAAATTTCCTACATCATGACTAGTTAGCTTCACATTAGATTCAACTGGAGTTGTTGCAGACTTAGAATTCATCATGCCAAACCTCTTCAAGATGTCAGTAGCATATTTTCTTTGATGAACAACTCTTCCTTCTTTGATCCTCATGAACTCCATGCCAAGGAAATAATCCGGTTCTCCAAGGTCATACATTTCAAATTCCCTCATCCATTTCTGCTTAAACACTTCAAGAAGTTGGTTGTTGCTTCTTGTAATTAGTAAATCATCTACATAGAGACAGCATACCAAAACTTCACCCTTCCTCCTTTCTTGCACATAAACACCATATTCTACTGAACACTTGCTGAAACCAAGTTTAAGCAAAAAACCATCAATCCTCTTGTTCCAAGCTCTAGGGGCTTGTTTGAGCCCATACAAAGCTCTCTTTAATTTGTACACATCACCTTCTCTTCCAGCAACCTCAAAACCAGGAGGCTGTGTAACAAAAACTTCCTCTTCTAATGGTCCATTCAGAAATGCAGACTTGACATCAAGCTGCAGTAAGTGCCAGTTCCTTTCACATGCAAGAGCAACCACCAGCCTAATAGTTTCAATCCTCGCCACAGGAGCAAAAACTTCTGTGTAATCTATACCTTCCTTCTGAAGAAACTCTCTTGCAACCAATCTTGCTTTGTGTTTAGAAATGGATCCATCAGATTTCAGCTTTTGTTTAAAAACCCATTTAACATCTATTGCCTTCTTTCCCTTGGTAAAGTAACCAACTCCCAGGTCTTGTTCTTCTCAATTGACCTTAATTCTTCAATCATGGCAGCTTTCCACTCATCTACCTCAAGAGCTTCTTTGTAATCCACTGGTTCAGTATCTGCCATGAAGGCTAAATGCAAAAGTTCACCTTCTTCAGTGATATCAACATCAGAAAATAACTCATACCCTTCTAATCTTGTGGAAACTTGTCTATTCCTTCGAGGTCTCCCTTCTTGCATCTGTATATCATACTGAATAACAATATCCTATTGTTGTTCTTCGAGACTCCCTTGTTTAGCTGCTAGAAATTCAACTCGTTCTTCATAATCTTCAGCAAAGATTTGTATCTTCTCAGATTTATCAAACAAATTCAGTGAACTATTCTCATAAAAAACAACATCCCTGCTGACATTGATTCTTCTTGTTGCCGGGTCATACAGTTTATAGCCATCTGTAGGATGATATCCTATAAACACCATCACTTTGCTTTTGTCTTGCAGTTTCCTCCTCTTCTCATCAGGAACAGGCATGTAACAAGGAGAACCAAACACTCTTAAATGACCTACACTTTGTTTCTTGCTAAACCATATTTCTTCAGGAACCTTCTCCCCCAACTTCTTTGTAGGGCATTTGTTCAGAACATACACAGTTGTTGTCACTGCCTCACCCCAGAAAGTGTGTGGAATATTCTTCTGTTTCATCATGCATCTTGCCATATCAAGCACGGTCCTATTTCTCCTTTCAACCAATCCATTGTGCTGAGGAGTATAGGATGGGTGTAACTTCATGTTTGATTCCTTCATTTACACAGAATTGCTCAAATTCAGTTGAAGTGTACTCACCTCCACCATCTGTCCTAAAAATTTTATAAGTCTGCCAGATTGTCTTTCAGCAAGAGCTTTGAACTGCTTAAAGATCTCAAACACCTCATTCTTGTGTTTTATCAAATAAATCCACACCATTCTGTTATACTCATCTACAAAAGTGCAAAAGTATCTATTTCTTCCAAGAGAAGAAACTTCTATTGGACCACATACATCTGAGTGCACAACATACAATAAATGTGTAGATCTAGCAGTAATTGAGGACTTAAATGAATTTCTTGGCTGCTTACCTTGAAGACAACCTTTACGGATTTTCTTTGGAAAATCAATAACAGGAAGCCCATTCACCATAGATTTTTCACTCAATTGTCTCAGACTTCTGAAATTCAGATGTCCAAATCTCCTATGCCATAACCAACTATTCTTCTCATCCACTGTAGCTGTCATACAATCAGTGTCACCTCCATGAAGATTCACCTGAAATGTCCTATTCTTTGAAATGGGAGTCCTTAGGATCAACCTTTATCAGGATCAAACAACTCCATCGTATTATCCTACATTACCACAAAAAATTTCTTCAAAAGTAACTGACCTAAACTCATCAAATTACAATTCATACCAGGTACCAATAGCACTTCCTCAATCAAGGCTGATTTGCCCTTTTTCCTTTTGATCAAAATATTTCCCATCCCCACATCAGTAACAGTTCTCCCATTTGCAAATCTGACTATTGTTTTTCTTGACAGATCTAAGTCACACAGCCAACCCTCATGACAAGTCATGTGATTGGAACATCCAGTGTCTAGGTACTAGACTTTAGATTTAGTATTTTCATTAGGAATTGTCATCATTAACAATACAGGTTCCTCTTCAGATGATGCTTCCTGAGCTAAATTAGCAGCTTCATTCTTCTTCTTATTCTGTTTTCCTTTCCCAAACCAGTACTCCAAAGCAAGATGCCCACGTTTCTCACAATTCCAGCACTGTATATTCCTCCTATCTCCCTCAAACTTCTTGAATCTGCCTTTATTCTTATTACCTCTGTTGGTACCCTCAAATCTCTCATCAGAATCACTTTCATCTGAGTCACTTTGTGGCTTCTTGTTAAACCAACCCTGCGGCTTCTTATTGGACCAACCTTGCTGGAAGTTCTTATTCTTCCCATTCTGTTTCTTCCTCTACTCAGAGCTATCAGTTTTCTTTGAAGATTCTAGAAAAGCTTGATCTACTTGTTTCTCATTGCCATTCCTCTCCTGCAACCTTATCTCATGTGCTTCTAAAGAACTTTGTAACTCTTCAAGGTTCATTCTTCTAAGTTCTTAGTCTCTTCTGTTGCAACAACTATATGATCAAAACGAGGGGTAAGAGTTCTAAGAACCTTTTCTATCAAATTCTGATCCTTGAGCACTTCTCCACGGGACTTCATTTTATTTGTAAGATTGATCAATCTTGCAAAGAAATCTGTAACCTTCTCAGTACCTTCCATCTGCAACAACTCATATTGTCTTCTTAAAGATTGAAGTCTCACCCTCTTGATCTTTTCATCACCAGCATAACTCTTCTCAAGAATGTTCCATGCTTCCTTGGCAGATACGACATTTGCAATTTTCTCAAAGTTCTCATCATTCACACACTGATGAATCAGATACAAAGCTTTATAATCTTTCTTCTTTTGTTCTTTGAACGCAGCTTTAACAGCATTAGAGGAACCTTCAGTTGGTTCTTGAATCCCATCCTTGACAATCTCCATGACATCTTGAAAACCAAATAAAACCTTCATTTGTGTGCACCATCGCAACCAATTCTTTCCATCGAGAATCGGCAAATTCCCCCGGAAAGCCACCAATGTCGTTTGAACCAACCATGATGAGATAGGAGTATGACCAAGATCACAACTTCAAGCAAATACGATCTTTGACTTCGCAGCGGAATAACGAAAATCAACCAGGGCTCTAGATGCCAATTCGTTAGAACATAAACCCCACTCACATGGACAAAGAATGAAGAATAACAGAGAAAGATTATTATTGCAGAAAACTTACTTCACACTACACACAGAAGGGTTTATACCCAATTTAAACTAACTAACTGAGATATATTTTCTAACAGACTATAACAGAATTACCTACCCTTTATAATTTTTTGAATTACATTTAACACATTTAACATTACAAAAAAGTTATATATATAGGGGGCATATCACCAATACGCACACTACACCTATTATTCGTCTGTTGCACTCTCGCACCTCCATTTCGTTGTCTCTCTCGTACATGCTTTCTCATATCGAACACATCGTGGACAACTCTTTGTCATGGTGAATCACAGGAGGCTGAAGCCATAGAGCCCTGTGTTCCATTCCTCGTCGATCAAAATTGGACGACTTGATGTCACATTGAACTATGAAACACAAGAGGAGAGATTACTAAAATTCCATATGGGATGGTTTGTCTCGTCGTCAGGTGTATTATTGAGAAATTAGACATTTTGTTGATTCATAATTCCAATCACATTTGTCTTATAGTTTGTATTTGAATTGATCGCTTTGGCCACTTACAAGTCAATCCTAAACATGGAAGAGAGAAAAAAAGGGAATGGAGCTCATTGTAGTGTCCGTATGCATGCCCATTAGTGTAAGCTGAAAGGGATGACATGTGAACATTTTTTTTGTTGCATGTCTACATGTGAACAATTTAATTAGTTAATTTAATTTCAACCATTTAGGACCAGTTTGTTTTAAATTCTAACCCAACAAAATCATGGTTTTGTAGAATTGATTTTAAATCACTTCCATTCAACTACTTCGTAAAGCGTGCATCATTCATCTCAACTATTCATTTTTAGAATCAATTCTACTCAACTGTAAACCAAACGGACCCTTAATCTAATCTAATGGTTATATTTTAACCGTCTCATCTCTCACAGTAAGACACTCTTCTCACTTGATATGCCCTAAGGACACTGGTTAAAAATCCTATAAACAGAAGGTTTTATTAAAAATCACGGTATCGATTACACCTGTAATATTAGATGTCACACACTCCAATAAAACTTTCTATTTTTTGTTTCTTAACAAGAGCTCTTAGGCCATCTTTACCCCGAACCCCATTTTTTTACTATTCACAAATCTTAATTGGATCTCAGCAGTACACATTAGCATGTTCTTATTAAGAGTGTGTTTGGTAAAACTAGCTGAAAAGCTAGCTGAAAGCTTAAAGCTAGCTGAAAGTTGAAAAACTATTGAATGTGTTTTGGTAAAACTAGTTGAAAATGGTAAAATGACATTTAAGGACAACATTAATTATTAAATAATGATAAGTGAGGGTGGTTGAGGGCTAAACTTGTAATTAATTTTCAGCTAGTAGCTGAAAATTGGAGCTTTTTTAAAAAAGCTACCCCCAAGTAGCTTTTTAAGAAAAGCTTGTAGCTACCCGAAAAAGCTACCTTCCCCAAACACTATTGAAATAGTTTCAGCTACTATTTTCAACTTTCAGCTAGCTGAAATGGCAAGCCAAACACACTTTAAGCACCCCTCTTCTAACCCAACATCTTACTTTTTTATTATTTACTAATCTTAAATGGGTCCCATCAATACACATCACCCACTCAAAAAATTTAAAGCACTAGTGCTTAACTAAGCACCAATGCTTGGGAAGCACCTCATCTAAGATCCACTCTAATGGTATTTTCCACTTGAGCACCGGTGCTTATTAGGAAAATCTTAATAAGCATCACCGATAAAATGTGCTCTTAGAGAACTAGTTAGCATTTCTCATATATATGTGTGTAAGCGCACACATTTATTTTGTTTACACCGTATTGTTAAAAGAAAAAGCTTTAATATGTAAGTGTAACAAAAACATTACTCACCTCATAGGGAGTGATGAAGAATATTAATTGTACTTAAATCTCAAACATAATATCCCTCACAATAAAGAATATAGTTTGTAGTTGATTGGGCTGGATCTTCTCTAGTAACTGAAAATGACCCACACACATGTATAGATCTATATCTCTCTAATTGTACATTTTCAGTATTGGAGAGTGGAGAGAGTTTTAAGCCGCTATAGTTAACACAAATAATCATTACTCACCCGAGGCCCAAATGGGCTGGGATTCTCTCCCGTACTGCAGAGAGTGTAGTTAAAATCCAAGGGCCATGATTTTTTCTGACGACTTTTCATTTTTATTTAATCTATGTGTTAAATTTTGAATGGCCGAGATCTTCTCCCATTTTTAAAAAAACGGGAGAGGATCCGGACCCGACCCAAATAATTGTGTGGCTAGTAGGTGTCACTGTTGCGTACATGCAGATTTGCTCAGTCAGATTGCTCCTTCTGTGCTTTACAGCTAAGGGAACACCTCATTTATTGATTTAGCTAGGTTTCGGAAAAAAACCCTAGCATCTAGCGAGTTGAAGAGCCACATTGAGCGGCACTGTGGTGCCGTCTCCCCCTTGGGGAGGTCTTCTTCCCTCCATGTGTGGGGGATTTTCTACCCACTCTAGGTGGGGTTATTCTTTCTCCCCGGTGAGAGTTTTTTCTTTCTTTCTTTTTCCCATTCTCCATCACCACTTCCTTCTCCTCCTTTCTTTTCCAGTCACCTCTTCCATCTCCATGCCATTTCATTTTCCCCCTTCTCCACTCACCTACCACTTCCCTTTGTTCTGTTTTTTTCATCGTTTTTTCTGTACTATTTTTTTTTCTTTTTCTGTGCTGTTTCTCTCCCACCCTCTTCATTGCAGCTCTGTTCACAACATCTACCCTTATTTGCTCTGTGTTGGGTGAGGTTATATGTGCCCACCTTTGAAGTTGAAGGCCCCCATTGCAGTTTGCTCTGCTAGCACAAGGCTGGGTTGAAGGAAAAAAGAACAAACTATGAAAAAATTGGAAAAAAATAAGGTGGCAGTGAAGATTAGGGATTAGGAGTTGATTTACTTTTGTTGCTTCTTAATTAGTCTATAATGTTATACATGATTGAGTGAGCATGCCTTAGTTTTTAATGTTTATGTGTGTGAGCGTTGCAGAATCACTCTTTTAAGGTTTATCCTTATGATGTAAGTGCCGCTTGGCTGATATTAATATGATGAATTTGATGATTTTTTACCAAAAAAAATATTGCTCCTTCTGTAGACCAAAAATCTTTGCCTAAACTACAAGCAATCTCCTGTATCAGAAAAAAAAGTTATGGTTTAATATTCGGTAAGCAAACTTAATAAACTTATTCAATCATGTGTAATGACTATTTACAAGCACGATTGATGAGTTAAATTTACACTATTACAAGGGAGAGTAAGTAATCTATTTACTATTGAAATTTTATATTGCAGGAAGATTTTAAAAAGAGGAGGGATCAAATTACATCAGTGTAAGTTACACCAAATCTTACACTATTGAATTACTTTTTAATAGGTCATTGTATTAAGTAATCCACCGTTGCATTAATAGTTACTATAGTATAGATCATATATATAAATTTTACATTAATCCAAAATTGTTTTGATATGTTTTTGGTGCAAGACCACAGGTATCCTCCACGGGAGGCAACCTTGTCGAGCCGGGTAGGACCTCTGGTTAAGCTGGAACAACCTCTTACCATATGATCCCCGTGCTCGGTGGTGTTTGATATGTTATTGAAATGTTTTAAAATTTAACCTCATATATACAATTGAAATATATGAAAAAATGGACCATTTGATTATCAGTTTATCAGTGATCAAATTTTATGAAATTTTACACAGATAATCAATATGATAAATAAATATAATATAACAGTTGGATAATAAAAATCACATTCGATCAAAAGTTATTAGCGGTGTAAGACTTGGTGAAATTTGATCCCTCCTAAAAAAAGATGGACCAAAATTACACCAAGTGCAAGTTACACCAATCTTACACTATTAAATTACTTTTTAATAGGTTATATACACAATGTATGGGTTAATTGGATATAACAATTAAAAATCAAATAAGGTATAAAATAAAAATAATAATTAAATACGTACAGAAATAATATAATTAAGTACCTGCTAACATGAACAATAATGAAATTGATACTGTTTTAAGATTAGATTTTTCTTTCAAGTTTCAAAAATAACCCTTTCTAGAAGCTGAAATAGAATTTTCTTTAAAATAAAATAACCCAAACACAACTAATAATCCTGTCTATTATCAGACTATATCCTTTTCTCATTCTTTATCATGCAAGTAAGAGAAATATTCCTTTCAGTTCCAGTTTAATGTACCCTAAAATGGAGTGCAAAATAAGAAGAATTTAATAGAAAAATGTTTGTCATCATATTTTTATCTCCAAACTAGTATTTAAAAAAAAAACCCTGCTGACAGAACTGTAGAGTACAGTATTAACAAAAAAGTGTTAGGTTGTGTCAGCTGTGTTTGTATATTCAACATGCATGATTCAAGGTATCCCATGAACATCAAATATTTAACTTTAATTTCATCAAATAGAAAAAGCGCAACCCAATATAGTCACAGGTGGGTTCAGAATCTCGACTCAGTATGTCGTTTTCTTCTAATATAAAGACTTTTCTAGTCTCCCATAATGTTTTGCAATGTAAATAATCATAAATAAAAATAAACTAGGTTTACATGCAAGTGGGTTCTTATGGTATTTTTTTTGTGGCTATCTCTAACTCGATAAGTGATAGATTAATCTTCTGGTAATCAAAATTATAGGAACCATTTCCAACCATATTCTATCCATACATATGCATATTTCACGAATCAAATCTTAGAACACATGCTGAAGTCTCTTTCATTTGGACCAACACATGGTTGTTTACTTGTGCTAATTACTAACACGCTTAACTAATCTAAACCACTCTCGCGATTATGAAAGTATAATTTGCCATAAAATTATGTAGCCTTAAAAAAAACTATCGTTCAGAGTGGTTGTGAGTTTTTTTATTTTTTTATTTTTAAAATTTGAATTAAGCTTTTACAACTCAAATCAAAAACTGAAAACTACTTTTTGTGGTTTCAAAACAAAACCACAAAATAAGTTTTCAATTATTGATTTTGAATTATAAAAGCTTGATTTAAAACTTTAAAAAACTAAAAACTGAAAACTTGCACCCACCCTCAAAGCCCAATGCTTAGCCATGATTAATTAAGTTGAAGTTAAAATTTTTCCTACATTTGAATCTCAACAAATTATAAAAAATGGCCATTGGTTGGGTAAACAATGGAAGAAGACAAAAGAGATGGCCTGTGATGAAAGAGAAGCATGTAATTCTATGGCCTAAATTTCTGACAGTAATTTAAAAACACCTCTGTCTCCCATAATCCTTTGTGCTGGCCAGTGGACAAGTTGGGGTTTCAATTTTTTTTTTTTTTGTAAACATTTAATAAGCTTTGTTTATTTCTCATATTGATACTCAATACCAAAAGTCATATTGACATTAATTCTTGTGGTAATTATTCATTGTCTTCTATGTGATGCCACCAAGTCAAACAATTGCAGTGATGTGTTAGTTTCTGACCTTGCATCAATTTGGACACTGGTTCACCTTTAAATGGGTAGAATCTATTATTTTCAAACATGGCTACTGTTCATAATCACTCCAATAAATATACTAGAGTATTGCTTTAGTTGTAAATTGTAATCAACCTAATTAAAACAATAAAGCAAACACTGCTTTGCTTTATCAAGGAAAATATTGTTTTTGCTTTTTTTTTTTAATTTTCTTTTGTAAAGATTCAGATATTTGTCAAACTGGTGCTATTGCTTTTCCAAAATGCTTTTAAAAGTGGAACGGATCACTTATTGGTTACTTGTACCAAAAAATGATCATTAACACTAAAAACTAATGATATGAATGTTTTATCACTTTCATGGCTATGAAATGATAGTTTTAAAGATGCTAACTATGTCTGGTAGTTAAGTTTCACAAAAATCTCAGATAAAATAAAGCTTTTGTCAAATACTTGAACAGGACAAACTGTTCATCTTATGCAACTTAAATTTTAATGGATTAAAGATGCAAAGTACTTTTAGGTTTAGCCCTAATATATTAAACTTTCCTCCTTACAGAATTATATTAGACCTGGCCTGTTTGGTTGCTTGCAATTAGAAAACTAGCATTATATGGTTTGAGCAAAAGTTACAAACCAAACATGTGGGAATTGGTGAGAACTGAGAAGTACTGAAATAAAGGATTAATATTTTTTTTTTAATTTGTAAAAAATGAACGACAAAATTTCCCCCAGTTTATGCTTTTCTTTGGAGTAGGAGACACTGAAATAGGATAACAGGCCAATAACCACTACCAATGTTGTATTGTATCTATGGAGATCCCAACTACCCAATTCAACTTCCAACTGAGTCTACACACCACAGACAAAACCATGGGAAAGTAAAAAAAAAAAAAAGTAGAGAGAGAAAGTTTGTCACTATTTATGAAAGCACCCAGTAAACTAACCAGTTGCAGCACCTCTACTGCAGCATTTGTCACATTCACCTTGACTTTGGATTCCAATTAGATTGACAAAATGACAACATTTTATGTCCTTAAGCTGACAAATCTGACCTTGTAAAATTTATAAGTCACTCCACTACAACATATAATTTCAGTACAGTCATGGACTAAATATTAGAGCCATTTGCTTTGTTTCATAGTGGATTGGATAAGTAGTAACAAATAAAAATAATAATTCATACCTAACATTCATTAAATAACCCATGCTAATAAGTAATAGTTTATTGAACCCTGAGGTGTGTCTAAATACATAAATCATCAAGAGATTCAATTTGTTAAAGCATTAAGATAAGATAAGGAAATTAAATGACAAAATACTGGTCACCTAATAAAGAGATGATGAAACTATACAAAATCCCACCAAAAACAACCATATTCATCATAACTATTCATCATATTAAAGGACTTCTATACCCAATTCTTTCTATCTTTCACTCTCACTATACACCAAAATGAAAGGAAAAGGAAAAGGGAAAATGATATATTGTTAACCCAGGTAAATCAAACTAAATCAAAGATGAAAATATATATTTATTTTTTTTGAGAAAATATTCATATGGGACAATATTAAAATGAAGCAGCCTCTGGCTGGTTCCCTCTGCTGTGATGGTGTCTTTTTCCATGGTGGTGCCTGCCATTACCAAATGTGACAGGATCAAATTTTCTTAGCCTTTCAGCTTGCTGGGGATTGATCACACACTCTGGTGGAGGGACTTTGTATCTGACCCTGTCATAACAGTAAGAGTATGTCATGTGCTTCAACCTGAAGTTCTCCATTTTAGTTTTTTGCATTGTGTGACACCAGAAGGAACTGCCTCAGAACTTTGAGCACTGTCACACTTGGCTCATTCTCAATG
This sequence comes from Sesbania bispinosa, assembly GCA_026901365.1. Taxonomy (NCBI): domain Eukaryota; kingdom Viridiplantae; phylum Streptophyta; class Magnoliopsida; order Fabales; family Fabaceae; genus Sesbania; species Sesbania bispinosa. Next base: position 817,550 of record QLOH01000420.1, read on the forward strand.
GGATCAACTGCACAACCATGCAGGAACAAGGTCAGAGAACTCAGCAACATAGGGTGCATATTTGTAATTCACTCTGTATTTTCCTCCATTGGTAGCCCAATCAGATGCATCCCATATGGTGGCATACAAAGTCATTGGCTTTGAGGGGAAATCTCCTCCCATAGATTCTGTTCTCTTAACTTCTCTAATAGGAACATTATCTACATAAATCTGCAAAAGGAAAAAACAAAACATAATTAAGAAACCAAGTAAACTACAAACAATTATCAAATTAAACACTAGAAAGTAGTAACTAACATGGTAGAACATAAAAAGTAAATCCAGAATAATTTCCTCAGATCTCCCATAAATATGGGACATATGAGACCCACTTGGTAACTATAGTAATTAAGGACTGAACATAATATTGATAATTAACTCATGAATTTAGGTGGACAAAAATAGTATCCCTAAGTCTAGCTACATAAATTATATCAAGACTCCAACAACTAGGAATTTATCTTGTGGGTCACACCCACCAATTTTTTATCTTGTGGGTTCCTCTCCATAAGGATAAATACAATTTAAGAACTAGATCTGATGACATCTGGTTTTTTATTCATTCTCAGTAAGTAATCAATGCACAGATTGTACATAGTAATCCCATTACAAGCAAAAAACTGGTATTTCATAAAACTGGGGATTTAGTAAACGGTAAAAGAAAACCATGTTTGAACAAAAGTACAAAACCTCACACAATCCTGTAAGAAAAGCCATCAAATTACTACATACAAGCAAGGGATTGCTAGAGCATAAAAGGCAAATAATAGGACTGATGAAGAACACTTTTCTATACAAGAAAAATGTAGGTATGTTGTATATGATATATATAAAATCCAAAAGAGAAGCAAATAACCAAATATGGTATGTGGGGATAAGATAGATTGCTCACATGATCTTAGAATCTGTCCAGAGAATACTGTACTGATGGAAATCATCAGAAGGATCAAACCAGAGACCATATTTTCTTCTCTGCCAATGCTGGTACTTCCATTCCCCATAAACATTAGTCCTGAATCCTCCAGCCTTTGCCTCTAATGTTTCCCAAAAACTCAAAGTCTATTTCATCATGGTTCTTCTGGAACATGTCACCATTTGACATCTGCAGCATAAAACACAAGGAATAAATGACTCTTTTTTTTTTTTCTCTCTCTCTCTTCCCATATTTTCTGGGAAAAAAGTTGAAAAATTCAGAAACAGGACAAACAGACCAACTGGCATTTTCAGTTCAGTAATTCAAAAAAAACCATTGAACCTTCATTGAAAAACAAAATTAAACGGTGAAAAAACAGAAGAAATAATATTATAAAATTTTGTCTCCATTAGTGATCATAAAAACAGAAGGAAATGAAACTGAAAGCTATCACGTTTATCACACATCACACCACAAAATTTACAAACACCTTCAAAACGTCATCCTGAAAATCCTGATAGTTGGTGGGGCCATATTCAGATATTCTCAAGTTTATACCCCAGTGAACAAACAAAAAAAAAGAAAAAAAAACATAGGGAAGAACATCGATAGAAACAGACATAATTTCACCTTATCATGGTTGAAAATGAATACACTTGATGAAGGAGTGAAAAGTAAAAAACAAAAAAAAAGTACACTTTTTAATGATGATAGATGATTAAATTTCACTATGAATAAGATCTGAAATTATAATAGAAGGAGAAAAAAGAAGAAGAATGATATCATTTGAATTTGATCAGATGTTTGAACCAGTTACTCACATAAAATGCAACCACAACCCCCAGCAGTGTAATCAGCAGGCAACTTATCGAAGCACTGAAATACCCGTGGAGGTAAAGATCATGAGAGATAAATCCAGAGCCTGAGAACAGAACCCAGAAAAGAAGAAAAATTAAAATTATAACCAAAAATAACCATGTATATAAAAAGAAGAAGAGGGACATGCAGATTGTTGAATCATAGGTGATAGATGAAAACCTGTTCTTTCATCAAGTGAAAGATGAACCGATTCCATCGCTATGGATGACCAAGTTATGGTCCCCAAACAAGGGCGTGTACCCTTCCTCAAAGGCTAAGATGGGCAAGTTTGTGGATGACCCAGAAGACACAACACAGAGCAGAGAACAGAACAAGAGCAACCCCATATGACCCTTTCCCATGTTTGTTTTAAAAAAGTGATTTTGTGTCCTCAGATTAATGTATCAAAGGATTTCCTGTTCTGGGTACCTGCCCTTTCACACACTCTCTCTCTGTGTCTCTGTGTGTGTGAGTGTAGTAGTAGTATTATTATATAAGAGAAAAAGATACAAAGGGGAAAATCAAGAAGAAGAAGAAGAGAGGTATGGAAAATGACAAGAGGTAGAAACGAAGCGATAGAGAAGAAGACAGTGCCAGGGAAGGGAAGAGCGTTTTATTGCTCAGTCTTGGAATGCATTGTGGAGCACTGTAGGTAGCTCTTCATTGTAGACAGTTTTTTCTTTCTTTCTTTTGTTTTTTTCCTTTCCTTTTTTATAAATAATAAAATAAACCCTCAATTCTTTCCAAAATTTGTCATTTGACTCATTTCTATTCTCTTAATCCTAAATTAAATTAATTATATAAATAATTATTAAATTTTTAAATACTTGTTACCTTGGTTCACCAACTTTTATTGTATTTCATCACATTAATCTAATTTGATGCTTAGAGGAATATTTATATAATTAATTTAATTTTAGGATTATTAAGAGATATAATATGTCTGGAGTAGGGATGACAATTGGACCCAGACCCGTGGGTACCCACAAAAATTACCCACAATGGGTAGGGTAATTACCCACCAAATGGGTATGGGTGCGGGTATGGGTAATTACCCGCACTTTTTAATGGGTGCGGGTACGGGTACTATGGCACCCTACCTACCCATACCCGCACTTATATAATATATATAATTAATTTAATTTATATACATATAATTAATTTAATAAATATATATGTTTACATTATTAATTAATATTTTAAAAAAAATAATTAATGTTAATCTATATTATAGTCACCCAAAAAATATTAATATATATTACTAATTAAATTAATTTAAATTTTATAATTTTGTCCTACACACTAAAAATAGCAAAACATGAACTGATTTTCATTTCCCCTCCCGATTTTTAATCTCCCATCCACTTCCACATATGATAGTTATTTTATTGGTTAAACTTGGATGATCTATGAATTATTTTCATTATTTTTATGTTCTTATAGTTAACAAAAGTGCGGTATGGGTACTTGAGTACCCAGCGGGTAAGGATACGGGTACTAGAATCACTACTCACGCAGGTATGGGTCCGGGTACGGGTATTTTTTAAAACGCGGGTATGGGGACGGGTACTATAGTACCCTACCCAAACCATACCCATTGCCATCCCTAGTCTGGAGGCAAAATCGAGGGTTTGTTATTTTTTATATATCGATACATTTATTTTTTTATACCTCATTTTTTTACACTATTTTTTCCTCAACTATATTTTTTCATACCTTCTTTTCACACTTTATTTTTCTTTTTATATCTCTATTTCTTTCATATTATATTAATTATAATATTGTTTATTTTTTTTCTCATTTTATTTATTTTTTTATCTCTCTTCCATGCATCTTTCACACTACGCTAAATTTTAAAGTGTCAAAGATTTATACCCATATATTTTTTTCTCCTTCTCTATTTTTAGTGATTATTGATTATTGATTATTCCCTCTCCCTCTCCTATTTCTTTAGGGTTGTATAATTTGCAATGTTTTTAAAATCGGACCGGTAATTGAATCGGTGAAGGTACTGCTTCACGGTTTAGTGGTTCAAACCGTGGTTGAACCGTGGTCGAACCGGTAATAATTAAATATATTTTTTAAGTAATAAAATAAGATAAAATCATAAGAAATCAAGATATATAAGAATATAAATTAATATAAAAGACTTTATTATATGTGTCATATGATAAAAAAATCATAATAATTGACTAAATAATAAATATTTATGTGTAATTCTTAAAAAGTTATTTTTATTTATCTTAAAAATATTTTAGATTAAATAAAAAATAAAAAAACAAAAAAATTTGATTTTTTTAAATGGCCGGTTCAACCGGTTTCTGGCATCGGTTCTTTAACCGGTTTTTCCACCGGTTCGTGACCGGTTCGACCGTTTCTTGACCGGTTCCCACCGGTTCTCAGGGTTGTATGGACCGGACACCAGGCCGGTTCCCGGTCGGACCGGTTGAACCGGCCGGTCCGGTCCGATTTTGATAACTATGATAATTTAAGAAATAGTGGTGTTAGTAAAGATATTCATTCATATTATCAAAACATATATTTTAAAATTTTTATTTTGGATTGAGAATCTTTGTTGAAAGATGACTAGCAACATAATTTTTAACACGCTCTTTTTTAATTGGCTAAAATTCATATGGCTCCCATTAAATGTAGATCCCACCAAACTTTGTGGGATCTATATAAATTTATATTGTAAAGAGTATGTTAAAATGTGTTAATTAGCATTGTTCATCCCTATAAATAACTCCAACATTTAAATCTTTAATATTATTGGTAAACTTTGCCCAAAATTAAAAATTGATATTTTATGTTAAAATTAGTTGATAAGATAGCTGGTAACTGATAAGTTAGCTTCTAGCTTATAAGCTAGCTACTAGCTGATAAGCTTGGAGCTTATAAGCAACCTTATTGAAATCGAAAGTGTTTGGTAAAAGTATTGATAAACTAGGAAATAATGTAAAATGACATAAAAAGACGTAAAAGGAAAATAAATAGAAAATTGTATTAAGAAATTAGGGATAAAAATGGAAGAAAAAATACATAAGCTAAAGTAGCTTGTAGCTTATAAGATAGAAGCTCCTATAAATAAGCTAGTAGCTTGTGCATTACCAAACACTTTTATGTTGATCATACAAGCATATAAGCTAGTATCTAGTTTAGTGGCCTTACTAAACACACTCTCTTGATTGATATTAGAATATGACAATCTATTTTAAAATCTTATATACCTTTCTCTTGATTGATATTAAAATAGATGACAATCTATTAAAAGTTGAACATTTATGAAGGTATATATATATATATATATATATATATATATATATAATTTTAATAAGATAAGATCATGTTAAATTTCAACGGGAAGTATAGTCATGATCTATTTCCACGATGATTAATCATTGTTAAATATAGGGAAATGAGTATAAAATTACCATGAACTTTGTCACTTTGTAAATAGGCATCATGGAATGTCAATCTCTCCCAATTACAATAGATCATTTCATAATTATGAAATTGAACACAACTAATCCCAATCTTCCAAGATTTTCTGTTTCAAATATTAAAATCACATAAATAGACAAAATTGAGGGTTTAACCTTCTTTTAAATATCGATGCATCTATTTTTTCTCAACTATAATTTTTTCACACCTCTTTTTCACACTTTTTTATTCTATTTCTCCATTTCTTTCCTATTTCATTAATAATCACATCTTTCACTTTCCTCTCTTTATTTCCTTTTTTTATTTCTCTTCCATGCACCCCTCACTCTATTTCTAAAGTGTTTTTTTTTGTTTCACGGGAGGCCAGTCCGACTTGAGTCGAGAACATTCACATCATGGTGGGGCTAGCTTTCCCACCGAGCATTTTTTCCATCCACTGCTAGGATTTCTGTCTTGTTGAATGGGAGTCCTTCTGGCGAGTTCAATGTTGGGAGGGGATTAAGGCAAGGGGACCCTCTAGCTCCTTTTTTGTTCCTCATTGTTGCTGAGGGTTTCCACGCTATGATGAGTAAAGTTGTTGACTCTCAGATATTTCTTGCCCATAAGACTGGTAAAGACTCGGTGTTAGTGTTTCATTTGCAATATGCATATGACACTATAATTCTTGGGGAGGGTTCTATGCATAATATTTGGGCTATTAAGGCTATCCTACAACTTTTTGAGTTGGTGTCAGTCCTTAAAGTCAATTTTCATAAAAGTAACCTTTATGGGGTAAATGTTGACAAAAGGATGTTGGATGGTATGGCATTATTTTTAAATTGTAAAGTGGGATCCTTACCTTTTGTGTATTTGGGTCTTCCTATTGGTGCAAATCCAAGAAAGTTGAATACTTGGGAGCCGGTGATTAACAAGGTGAAGAAAAGGTTGTCTAAGTGGAAAAGCAAAAATCTATCCTTTGGTGGCAGAAGTGTCCTCTTGAAATCCGTTCTCCATTCCATCCCGGTCTACTTTCTTTCCTTCTTCAAGGCGTCGAAAGGTACTATTTCTAACTTGAATCTTTATTTAGGATATTCTTGTGGGGTGGGAATGAAGAGCATAGTAAGATTCCTTGGGTAGCGTGGGAGGATGTGTGTAGAAGTAAGAGGCATGGAGGGTTGTGAATTAGAGACCTACGAGCTTTTAATTTCGTTTTGTTAGGAAAATGGAGATGGAAGTTGTTAGTTGACAAAAATAGGTTGTGGAATAAGGTGTTAGTTTCTATCTATGGTGAAGATATATTGAGGGGGAATTATAAGGTGCAGAAAGAATCAATTTAGTGGGCTGATTTGTGGAGTATTGATAAGGAGGTAAGAATTATAGATGGTTGGTTCTATAATAGTTGTGAAAAGATAATAGTAGATGGGTGTAATACTTACTTCTGGTTGGAACCGTGGTGTGGACCAAGAGCTTTTTGTGAAAAATATAAAAGACTATTCTCAATTGCCAATAATAAGAAAGCCTCGGTTGCTGACTTGGTAGCATGGAAGAATGGGTCTTGGGAGTGGATTTGGAGGTGGAGGAGGCCTCTTTTTCAATGGGAGCTTGAACAATTAGATTTATTGTTAGCAGATATTGATTCTTGTCCTTATAACCCAATAAGTTGGATTCTTGGCGGTGGAATGTTACTAATGAAGGTGTTTATATACTGTGCGATTAGCTTATCATTTGGTGGTTAATGAAAATATATATGCAGATTTGCCCTTATACATGTTTATATGGTCAAAATTCTTGTCGTCAAAATTTTTTTATTTCATTTGGAGAGTAATGTTAAATAGAATCTCATCCAAACAAAATTTGATCCAAAGGAAGATATTACTGCCTTCCGGTGGGTCTTGTGTGTGGTGTGATCATGAGTTAGAGACAGTTTCTCATTTGTTCTTTGAATGCTATTTTGCTTATTGCGTGTGGATGACGTGCTTGAACTGGTTTGGATTAACATCTGCTCTTCATAATCGTTTTCATTTTCATTTGGAAAATTTTTTGGAGCTTGCAATTTGCTCAAGTGAGAACAAATTGCGATGGTTAACGGTTTGGATGGTTGTTATTTGGTCACTTTGGATTGCTAGAAATGAGGTTGTTTTTTCAGATAGGACTATTTTGGAAGGTGATCTGCTAGAGTTAATTAAAGTCTGATCATGGAATTGGCTGGAGGCTAATGATACATCGTTTTTTATCCTTTCTCATCTTGGGCTGATGCTCCTTTTGCTTGCTTAAATTTTATTTCCTAGTCTATTTGGATCTCTCATGCAACTGTCTTGGATTTCTATCTATTAAGTTGCTGAAGCCCCTGGGTAGTTTCTGGTTTTGTAGTTATTTCTATATCATGATCTTAGATGTGAAGGGCAGTCTCACTCCATTCTTTCGGTTGCAACATTGATAATTCTACATTTTGCTTTTGTTGAAGCTACTGTCTCTTTCTAATCTGTCTGTAATTTAAATTTGTGCCGCTGGGTTCTTCTTGGTCTTGTTTCCATCTTGCGGTTACCTTTGCATTGGCCTTTCACTTGATATACTTTCATTGTCATTTGGCCAGCTTTTGTATTTGTTTAGTTGGAGTTTTGGTTCATAATTTTAGATGATGACTTGATGCACAGGGAGCTTACTTTCAAATGTATTTCAATTCATTTGTATTAGCTTAAGCCCCGGTGCTTTATTTAGGTGGAGTAGCTACTCCCTAGTTCATGTTCAAATTATTTTATTTTTGATGTATTTTATACTGCTCACTTGTGGTATTTCTGTAATGGGTTGGAGTACCCCTTGTACTCCATTTTAATTAAATTTCTTAGCTTATAAAAAAAAGGAATCAAGCATGTACCACCTAAACCAACCCTCGTTAGCAGTGTCAATGTTTTTATTACCCATGTTTTCTCCATCTCTCTTTTTAGTCATAATTGATTATTCTATCTCCCTTTCATATTTCTCTAAGGTGTATAATTAAGAAAGAGTGGTGCCCTTAACAAATATTCCGATTTGTCTAGTCTCTCTCTATTTTGGATTGAAAATCACTATTGAAGAATGACTAGAAACACAATCTTTAACACACTTTTTTTAACACATCTTTATAATTGGCTATAATTCATATAGGTCCTATCAAATTATATATATCCTACTTTGAATGTGATGGGACCCACTTCCTATTTGGTGGGATCCATATAAATTTAAATCAATCATAACATTTAATTTATATTGTAAGAAGTGTGTTAAAGTGTATTATTAGTATTTTTTTTCATCCCTATAAATAACTCCTACATTCAAATCTTTAATATTATTAGTGAACTTTGCCCAAAATTAAAAATTGATACTTTTATGTTTAAATTGATATGATATTTCTATATAAAGACTTATGTTTATCTCTCTACTGATTGATATTAAAATAGAGGACAACCTATTAATATTTTTTTTGTAAGCACGATCTATCAATAGTTGAACAACTAAGAAGAAATATATAAATATAAAATTTTAAGAGTTTAATATATGTACATTGTCAGTGTAAAAAAGTTATACATAGATATTTAATAATGTGGCGACACACTATTAGATGTTTGTGTAAAATATTTTTACACTGGCTGTATATACTAATTAAATTGAAATTTTAAAAAGAAAAGATCTTATTAAATTTCAACGGAAAAATATCTTTCTTTTATAGTTGAGATCTATTTTCACTGTGATTATACAATTAAATATATAATTTTTAAAATAGCTAATATATTAAATGTTATATTGTACAATAAATAATTTTCTTTTCGTTTTCATAATTAGTGTTCTTACATCCAAGATGTAAATTAATTAAGTATTTTGATTGATTAGTAATTAAGGGTATGTTTTGGTTTACAGTTAGCTAGGTATAATTGATTTTTATAGATTTATAGAAACAATGGCAGGGGATGAATGAAACACGCTTTATGAAACATGTTTGACGAAAGTGATATAAAATCAATTATATATCAATTTCACATAATTGATTATGACTGTAATCTTGGAATAGAAAAAGACATTAAGCCTCTATTTGTTTTATCGTTATAACAATGTAAAATCATAGTTTCACATAATTGATTTTAAATCATTTCCGTCCAACATGCTTTTGTAAATTGTGTATCACCCATCTCAACAATTCATTTCTTTTTTTTTCGTTACATAAAATTTAGGGTGAGGGGATGGTGCCCCAGTCCAAGGCAGGTACTTACATTTACCTCACCTCAAGAGGACGAGTGAGGGTTCCACTACAAGAATTTTGTCTTTTAGCGACGGCCAAAATCCGTCGCTACAAGGGGAAAACCGTCACTACAACGCGCATAGCGACGACCACAAGGATGTCGTTAAAATAATGCTCGTCGTTAATACTGTAGCAACGAGCAAAAACAGTTGTCGCTACGTAGCATCTGCTTGACCGTTGCTACCAGAAAAGATCAAAGGTCGTCGCTAGCATTTATATTATTTTTTAAATAAATTTATAACTAGTGACGGCCATGGCCGTTGCGATTTATATTTAGTTTTTTAATTTACAGATTTACGGTTTAATTATTATAAGTTTTTATTTACTTTATAAATTTTATATGATATTTGTTAGCGATGTAAAATATAAAGAAAAACAATAAAAATAATATAAAAAACCCAAATAGAAAATAATATATATATATAAACAGTATTTATACAAAGAGTAGAAAAATATAATACAAAAAAAAAATCATGGCTGACGGCGACGACACTGTTGTGGTCGTGGGAACGATCCCCGTCCTCATCCACGGGCTAGTTATCCAGGTTACCATCGTAGTGCGGGTACGGTCGAGCCTGACTGTGGCTAGTAGAACCACCTGCATTGTGGGCATCCAACACTAACTGCAACTGTCGTCGGAGTTGTGCGAAGTCCTCCTCCAACCGTTGATACAGGGTCTGATAGTGATCAACCCTCTCTTCAGCTTGGCTAGCCTGCAGCATTGCTTCAATGACTTCCTGGCGCAACGCCTCTTCAGATGAGTGTCTTGACCCGTCGCTCCCGCAAGTGTGGGCCCGAGACTTCTGATTGAGACTGGTCACACCAGGACGAATATTGGTTAACAAGTCCCCGGTGCCATAACAACAACCTTGAGTCTTGCCACCAACAACATCTTTCCAGATTTGTAGCTCGGTGGACCCATCAGTGATGGAGTTGTCGCCCATCTGCGACTCCACCTCCCTCAGGCGGTCATGGTAGTTTATCTGTTGAGTAGAGATAAACATATAATTAGTTAGTTATTCTGTTGCAAATATATCAAATTATATAAAAAAAACACTGGTGATTTGACTTACATATGTGGACCGCGCTCGCTCGTCTACCCAGCCACCACCCTTTTTTGTGTGGGTGGCCACAAAAAAATCATCGAGATCAACATCCCGCCCAAGTTGTCGTCGCTACACAGAAAAATTACAATAATTAATTATTTTAATTACAAATACAAAAATAACATATATAGAAGAGTGGGTTTTTACATACCATATCCAGCGTGACCTTAATGTGGGCCTTGCGGCCTGTGGTGTGGACCACCCCGCCTTGATGAGAAGCTTGATTGCTCTTGTTACGAGCAGACTTCCCCTTGAACTCATCAGAGGCCTAGTAGGCCAAAAGACCCTCTCAGGCCTCCTCACCACACCAAGTGGGTCGAGTCCCACTCGTCCGGGCCTTGTTCAGCATATCCCAGAGGCGTCGAGCAATCCTCTGCTCGTACAACTTCTTAATCCGGGCCCTGTTCTCAGAGCCCAAGTAACTCTGATTTGTAAAAGAAAAACTTTTAGGGTTAGTCATTTGAAAATGTCATAAAAAGTTAAAAAAAAATAATGTAAAATGTCATACTGTGAACTCCTGCCACCACTTGTCCCTCACATCCTTCGAGGTGACCTCCCACAAATAGTGAGGTCCCCGGAATTGTTAACGGATCGCATGACCAATGGTCGCGATAGGGGGTTGTTAGGCACCCAACTGCAAAATAAATAAATTCAATGTTAATTGTAACTTATAAAAATGCAAAATGTTAAATAAAAAAAAATCTTAGAAACTCACCCTTTATCATAAGATCGAATGATTACCCTACCCTGAGGGTCCAACTCATGAGCAGAACTAGAGTTGGCACCTCGGTGCGGAGGCTGGTGTACATCAAGCTCCTCGTCAGCCTCTATCAATCTCAGCCTGGGGGTCGCCATCACCCTCCTCATCAGAAATATGTGGCGGGTCATCCTCTGGCTGCTGATGACCTACCTCAGGGGGAAGCTCCTGATATCCCGGGGTAGGGATGAACCTCATCGCTCCAGCAAATGCGGCAGGTTGGGCCACCTCTGCAGGGGTTGAAGGTGGAGGGGAGGAAGAAGAAGACTGTACGTATACCGGAGGGGCTGAAGCTGCATGCTACTCTGGTAGCTGCTCAAGGTGAGGGAGGTTGGTCCTCTCCCGAGCTGCCTGTTCACCAAGCTCGCCGTGAGGAATGACCCTCCCTCTAATAGGTGGGACCTTCTGACCACCTCGACCACGCATACGAGCTATATTAACCTAATTTTAATAACGTTAAATTAAATATTAAAAAATAAACCTATAAATTAAATAAATAACTACATACAAACTTAATTCAATAAATTAAATAACAACCCTAAATTAAATTAAATAAATTAAATAATATCAATTAAATAAATTAAATAACAACCCTAAATTAAATTAGCATACAAACTAATATCAATTAAATAAAATAAATAATTATTAAGTACTAATAATTATTAATAGTCAATAGGTACATAATAACTAATAATTACTAACTACGTAATTACTAATAATTACTAATTACGTAATTACTAATAATTAATAATTAACTACTATATATTACTAAATAACTACCTATATACTCAAGCTTAACCAAGGTTGGGGGTTCGAATCTCGCCTTAGGCATGCAGCTCCTTTAAAATCCAAGGCCAGCTGTCCCACCCATCGAGGTGCCTACAAACCAGCGAGGGGATTATTCACTGCTGTCGGCGGTGGATACCCTGGTCAAGTACCAAAAAAAATACATATACATATAAAATAACTATCTACATAATTAAATAACTAACTACATAATTATGTAACTATAATTAAAAAACATAAACTAATCAAATATTACCTGAACGACGACTGGTGGTGGTGGACGGCGAAGGAGGAAGAAGGAAGAAAGGGCAAATGTACCTAGGGGCAACTATTTGAGATTCTGATCGGTTCAAAATAAGCTTATGAAGGTGGGGGAGTGTTTAATCGGTGGGATTTTGAAAATGAAAGCAGGAGAGGGAGAGAAACAGGGATGACCAGACGTAAGGAAAGGAGAGGGAGCAGGAGGAGGAAGGTGGAAGGAGGAAGAAGAAGGGAGGGGAGAGGGTTTTCTGCGCCTAAGTTTTAAACGTACGTAGCGACGACTTGGCCGTCGCTACGGTTTCGCGTCTAATTCGGCGCATTCTCGTAGTGTTCGAACCTGCGACTTGCTTCACTCGACTAAGCCCTTGGAATTTCAACCATTCATTTCTATAATCAATTCTACTCAACTATAAATCAAACACGCGTTAAAGTAAATTATATTGAAAATGAGAAAGGGGAAATACTTTGATTGATGTCTCTCTCTCTCTTTTTTCTCGAATGCTCCTTTCTTTTTCGTTGGGTACAAGTGTTGCGACTACACAAGGAGTTGTCACAAAAGCTTTTCAAACACGCATACATTTTAATCTCTAGTACCCGTCTTCTTCGACCAATATAAAAGTAACGCGGATGTCTTCTCATTGTGTTTTTTTTTTAATTGTTATTTTGATTTCTATACATGTGTTTGATTTCACTTTTATAAAACTCAACCTCATTTTAAAAACTTATTTGATTATTTTTTAATTAATTTTGATTGTAAATTTGAGTTTACATATATTCTAATTAGATGAAAATTGAAATTGATAATTAAAATTATTTTATTAATATTTAGTAAGATAACTTTCGAGATACATTAAGTGAATGTGATTTTCTTATTGTTATAAAATGGATAAGAACAAACAAGTACTTAACAAATTGTTAGCACAATAGCATGTATGAATCACGTTTACATCTTCAAAAAATGACATTGAGCGAATAGACATATACTTTGATTATTGTGCAAAATGTTTTGGTTACTTTGAATCAAAATTAATTTGATGACTTTTATCTCAAAACTCACTTTTGTATAAAATGATAAATTGGAGTTTTTGCAATTGGATGGAAAATTTAAACTTCTTTTTAAGAGAAAAGATTTTAAATATAAAGCATATCACTTCAAACCCATTTTAAACAAAAAATCAATTTTAAAAAATCAAGTTTATTCAGACTCAAATTTCTAAATACTCACCAAAATATCTGTTGAGTTAAAAAGAAAAAATTCAAACTAAAATCTATAAATTAATACTCATCCAAACCACATAAAAAAGAAAGAGTTTAATAAATATACATTAATAGTATAAATAAATTTTACATAGATGTATAATGGTATTTCATTGACTAAACTAGAAAATTAGTCCCTGAGAGATTCTTGATCGTGCAGTTTAGTCCCTGAGAGATTCAAAATCCAAAATGGTCCTTGAGAGATTACTTCGTCATGCGAAATGGTCCGAAATGTTATTTTTCAAGGACTAATTTACATTATTTTTAAGGTATTTGCTTGTTTTATAGGGACCATTTTACATTACAGGGACCATTTTATGATTTTGAATCTCTCAAGAATTAAACTGCAGAATCAGAAATCTCAAAGAATTTGCTAGTATAGTGGTTTTTCATTATATAATTACACATTTGTATAAAACTTATTTGCACAATTAATATATATATATAATTGCTAAATTAAAAAGTTATAGGATTAGATGAAATTTACATAAGTCTCATGATTTAGGTCTATATATATAAATCAATTTTAGTTTTTGGTGAACTTATGTAAATTTTATTTAATAGTAAATAATATATTAAAAGATATATTAATTAGAAATTATATGTTGTTAGCACTTCTAGTAGGATTAAATATGATTTTAATTTATCCAAATGTAATAATTTGATATTTTGAGGCCTCTTATTTTTAAAATTTTATAAGTAAATTTTTTTTAAAAAAAAACGCGTATTATTATTTCTGTTATATTTCTATCATGTTAATTTGTCTAGATAAGCATCGATCGTGCGTGAAAGTTACATTTGACTAAATTAAAGTGAGACTAATAAAAAAATTATATTTGAATGACTATAAAACTAATCATTGAATTGAAGAAAATAATTTTATATTTAATTTTAAATCCTTGATCAATTAACATATTAGCTCGAAACTCTATTTTTAAAGACATAAACCTTAATTTTTTTCTAAACAAAAAGAAATAAATTAATAAAGAGAAGGACAAGAGATATTTCAATCCATTATAAAAAATATAAACCTTACATTTAAATAAAATATTGTTTTAATAATTTTTTATAGATTTTTTAAATGTAAAATCAAGAAAATATTTTTTAATCATTAATAAATAGATGAATAATTATTTTTCTATACAAAATAAGTCCTAAGTGATCGATCAGTTTCCAATTGAAACACATTCCACCTGAAGATACACTTGCCACAACTTTTGCAGACAATTATTATCTAGCTACCAAATCATAGCTACTCTCCACGTACCGTCATGAACTCTCTATGTCTCTATTTCTTGGTCTTTGAGTTAACCCATCACCAGCAAACATTAACGCCACTCATTTACCTCCACTTCTTCTTTCCACACACTAGTGTAGTTTCATTAACATTAACATTTAAATTGAAGGGTGCATTTACAGTGTAAAAAAGTTTTACACTGACGTTTAATCATTATTCTTAATTTATATGACTTTTAAAATATTAATTAGTAAAGTCAACAAACTTACCATAAATCAAGGGTTGTGATTAACCGTCTGTGTAAAACTTTTTACACTGTTAGTGCACAATCCCTTTTCTCTAAATAGAATTGATTCTAAAAGTCAATAAAAAAATGAGATATGTGCGTTTTATGATTTTGTACTATAATAACTAAAATAAATAGACACTTACACTTCGTTTGTTTCAGGTGAAAACGTGAAGAAAGAAAATTCAAGAAATGAAAAGTCGGAGAAAACTGAATTTTCTCCGGTTTGGTTTGATAAAAATTTAAACACGGAAAGAAAAAGAATAGCGGGGCCCCATATAAAAAATTTTCCCTGCATCTCATCGAAGAAAATGTTGAGTTAAGAAGGAAGTTAAGTGATTGACTAAACTACCCTCCACTGCATAAGAGATGTTGACTAATGTTGCACCTATTTTTTTAATTTCTAATTAATTGCATCAAGTATTTTTTAACATTAAAACAATGTACAAGTTTTTTATACTCTTATTAAATAATAGTTTTTAACTCTTTTTTTAAAAATATTTTTTATTAAAAGAGATAGTTATTAACTTATTATAACATTTATTTTTTATTTAAGGATATTTATGTCATTTCATAAATACATCATTTTCTTTCTCTCACTTTTCCTCTTATTTTCTCCACAACCAAACAACCCACAAAATCATCTCACTTTTCACTCTCTTTTTTTCCATTCTCTTTCTTTCATTCTATTTTCTTTCCTTTCACTTTCATTTCTCAACCAAACAAAGCCTTAATGTCACACGCTGCCCCGTAGAACTACAAGCCAATGTTGTCTCATGAGTCGTGTCCATGTGTTTGGGCCTGGTCAACTCGTCAAAAAGAAAATGAACAAAATATTTCAACCTTATCCATATTTCAATAGATCAAACGGGTGGTTAAACGAGCTGACCAATCCAAAAAAGAAATTGAATAGTTAAAATATATGGACACCCATATTTTCATCATTTCATTTCTAATGGATTTTACGGCATGAATTATACGAATTGTTAGGTTGAGTATCATTAATCCAATCCGTTTAAATTAATGGGGTTAAACGTGAGTCGACTCGTTGTGTCATCCCTAAGCAGAACCATAGCCACACTCACTCAACCCAGAAAATGACTACCGAGAGTGAAGGTAGTGTAAAATTGTGATTAGAAATAGGTAGGAGTTTCCAAGTTTTGAAAAAAAAAAATATGTATAAGGATGGAGATTTTGACTAGGGTCCGTTTGGTTTACAGTTGAGCAGAATTGATTTTAAAAATGAATGGTTGAGATGAGTGATGCACACTTTACGAAGCACGTTGGACGGAAATGATTTAAAATCAATTCTACAAAACCTAGGTTTTGTTATTTCAAACGCCCACCCAACATATACCTATGTAGAACTCCATTAGGTAGATAAATGCAACTTCTAAAAGAGGTGTAATAAATGAATCATATGAAGAAAAAGTGTTTGGAAGACTTATTTATAAAGTTTTAAAAATGAGAGGTGAAAACGTAAAATAACTAGAGATCACTAAAATTATAATATATTGTTAAGTCTTATTTTATAATAATATTATCAATTATCATTTGGGTTGGTTCAAATGGTACAAATCCCTTTAAACAGAGTCTTGGATGAGCTAACCCCACCGTAATGTGGATGTTCTCATCTCGAATAGGAATATTATTGATACCAATTTTAGCTCCTATATGTACTCAAGACCTATAGTACCTATGTAGCTAATATGCAATTAAAATTGAGAATTGTTCTACTTGTTTCACTCTCTGTTTTAAAGATCTAGCTTACACAGTTGTTTCTTTTTCTTATTTTGTCTCGTTCCAATTCCACATGTATTACCTTTTCTGGTATTGTTGATAAGAATTTGGATGAAAGGTATTTATCAAATTGTTAAGAATTACCTCCGAGCACGTGGATCAACTGGTAAGGGGTTGTTCCAGCTTAACTAATGGTCTCAAGTTCGAGCATGACCAATGTTGGCAACTCAATAAAGATTAAGACATGCAGCAGGTTGCCCTGACCAACAAGAGAACAAATAACAAAAACCAAGATCTTTAGCTTTCAGCCACTTCCAGGAGCGTAATTTTACCAATTCAACCAGATCATTTGGTGATGTAAATTTATTAGCAAATACAACTTAATTTCTTGCCAACCAAATACTTAATAATGTAACCAACCAAATCACCAACCATTTATACTGATTTTTTTAACAACACAACTAGGAAGACCTAAGAACTGCTCAAAATGAGAACATGAAATTATTCTGATGAGCATAAAAGAGGCCACACACCATTCCAAACACAACATCCAAACTTGGTATGCAAATGAACACTCAAAAAATACATGGCAAGAAGTATCAACACCTTGATTACACCACACACATCCAGAATCCGAAGACGATAACAGATTCCTCTTCACAAGATTAACTTTGGATGGAATTCTATCAAGCATCACCCTCCAAGCAAAACATGAAACCTTGGATGGGACAAGCCTTCACCATATAAACTTATGAAGAGGGATTTCTGCAAAAAAAATTAAGGTATTAACAATTACATAGTAAGCTGATTTGACTGAATAAAATCCTCTTGGATCAGCTGACCACTTACAAGAATCATCATGTGTATCATCCATCTGAACACATGTTAAATCCAGCAACAAAAGTGAGATTGCTCCCACTGAAATAATTGCCTTCTCCAACACCAATTCCACCCATTTTCCCCCTCCCTACTCACTCTCATATCCGCCATAGACATCTGTTTGTTGTTAGATATAGAAAATAACCTACTATACTGCTCACAAAAAGGTTTTGTAGTACACCACGAATCCGTCCAAAAAGAAGTATTCCTACCAATCCCCACTACTCTCACACACTCCTTGGAGAACCAATTACATGAAGCCGTTGCACCCTCTTCAATATTCTAAAGGTCATACCACCACCTAAGACTCTTCTACGACCACCTCCCCTATTCAAAGAAGTCACCGCCCCATAAATAGAAGTGACCACTTTAGTCCACAGACAATCTCTCTCAACTAACAAATGCCACCACCACTTCCCTAATAGAGATAAATTAAAAGAACTCAACTCTATTACAACCAAACCCCCATGATGTTTTTCTTTACACACATCATCCCAAGAAACCCAAGCTATTTTCCTATGTTCATCATCCCCACCCCAAAGGAATTTTTTAAATATCAAGTTGAGAAATGATACCTGTGGGAGCCTTGAAGAAAGAAAGGAAGTAGATCATGATTGAATTTAAAACAATTTCAACAGGACAAGTCTTCTACCAAAAGACAAGAGTTTGCCTTTCCACTTAGACCATCGTTTTTCCACCTTAGAAATAATAGTTTGCCAAGTTGACAAATGATTGGGGTTAGCCCTAATAAACGAACCCAAATTAGAGCACAAAAACTAGCCAACTTTACAATTCAAAAAATTAGCCATGGAACCCAGTATCTCCAAATCAAGGTTAACTCCCAAAAGCTTACTTTTGTAAAAATTTACTTTCAAATCAGCTACTAACTCAAACAATTGTAAAACATATTTGTTAACTCAAACATTATTCCGAGAGGCATTTCCCATAAAGATAGTTTCTTGCTTAAATAACTTAATTATTATCTTACTTTTTTAATTAATTAAGCTAATGTAAAAGTCTAAAATTATTAATAAAAAATGTTTAGACCCATCCACAAAAAGGGTCGATGAGCAAGAGTCTCAAAATACTTAAGAAAAGAGAAAATGATAGTCAATTTTAAAATATAGCTCTCCTTTGTAGTGTATAATTGTTATTGGTAACACTTCGAAAAAAAAAAACAATTAAAAGCTTTAAAAATAAACTCTGAAGGCTTGAGAGAGGGACAAAGTGGCAAAAGCTTTAAAAACAAAAAGCAAGAATGAACAAATAAAAGCAATGAGAGCAGTGGAGTAAACGAACCCAACATAAGAAAAGTAAGAATGATTGTGGGAAAAATAATCATATTCTAAAACTTTTGGGGCAGAAAGGAGAACCCCTTTAATAAATTCCTTATTTGTTTTCATCATATCATAACATTATAAAAAGGTCATAATTTAATTTGAAAAACAAAATCTTATTCTAACAATAGTTTTTTAAAAAAAAGAAAAAAATGGGGAATGGGGCAGCTTGGTAATATTTTCAATCAGGCAACGAAACTTGTACTTAGTTGTCCAAGGGCAGGCGTCGTCCAGTTATTGTTTATTCAAACGCAAATATACTAAATACGTACCCTTAGGTGTATTCGATCCTAAATAATACTCTCACGATTAACTGAATTATACACATATATCAATAAAAATGGTTATAATTGATTAATTTTATTGGAATTTTAAAAAATAATTTAATTTTTTACTTATATTTTTATTTAATATCATTAACTAACTCCACCATCATTTGATAATTAGAAAAACATTAAAGTTAACAAGAGTAAATAAGGAAAATAGTAATATACTTCCTTGAAATTATAAAGTTTTTTACCACTAAAGCTTGTAAGAAAGTGTCTTATAGAAAGAACCGAATGGAGTAATTGTTAAATTCAAATAATAGATGCTCAAGCCTAATTTACCTAAACACAAGCACCTCGATCCTGTAATTAATAATGATTAAATTCTGTTTATCAATAACAGTAATGTCAAAGTGGGTTAGGTTAGCCGACCAACCCGTCTAACCCACAAAAAATGATAGGGTAGGTTATTAGAATCTCCGAGAGTGCTCACACATTTCTTAATTTTAAGAAACTCTAGAAGTACATCACTCCTTATTGGAGATTGATGACCCAGTGTGCTAGCTTAAAAATAAATTGAAGTACCGGAATGCTTGTGGAAGTATTCAGATCTTACGGATGCTTAGCCATAAAACAACAATAAAACATTATAAATTAACTGAATTTAACTGGTGTGATTCAAGTTAGTTGATACACCTAAATAAATTACATAAAAAATGAAAATACATGTAGAACCAACCAATCACTATAAATTTTTTTACATAAATATAAAAAATACCAATAAATTAGAAATAATACAAGTAATTAAATAAATTCAGAAAAAATACAGAAAAATGAAAAAAAAATAGAGATGAGGAAGCCAAGAAATCTATTTGGCCGAAATAGACATGAAGGCAGCCAGAAAAAAATGGCAGATCTGCACCATGAAATTTAAGAAAAAATAGGGGAGAAATTAAATAATGTGATTTTAGAAGAAAAAATGGCAGCCCGATTCCTTTAATCATTTGCTTCAGTAATTAGAACTATATACATATATAATTTTAATTTTACATGGTTGCTTGCTTGATAAATACTTCTTACAACAACAAAGAATAAAGTTTATTGTATAAGGTGATAAAAAGGGAGAGGCCGTAAAAGAAAAACATTGGAATCAATATGGACAAAGCAAACCCGAATCATGCATGTTATGTAGGAAAGGGTAAGCTTAACGCCAACAAAATGTGAATTAGCCGAAATGTTTGACATTAATGACACGATAAAGCTAATTACTACTGTAGTGTTTCCACGTGTACCTAACTACGTACATACATTAATTATTCTTTCTATATATATATTGACGTTTCATTATTAGACTTAGACATTATTTATTGTAACTAAAAAAATCAACATAATTAACCAAAACAATAACAGTTTGATACAAATTTAATTTATAAAAATAAATAAATATTTAATGATAAATAAGAGTTAATATACAATTTGGACGTGTCAATGTGTACAATTTGGTCCCAAAATATATTAATTTACTTATAATTTAGTCTTTTTTAAAAAGACTAGTAATTATCTCCTAATAATATGGACATATATAATATTTACTCATATTTTACATATTTTTTTGGTATATTGACTAAAATGTAATTAAATTAATATATTATAAGGTCTAATTTATAATTTATAAATTGTACGTACATATAATGATGTGCTGTGATATAGGTGTCATGAAATGATGTGGCGACACATTATTTAATGATTATATAAAACTTCTTTAAAGTGATAGTGTATACCAATTAAATCCTTATACTTATTATGATAAAGATAAATAGGATGTTAATTTCACACATCAAATTAAATTGTATATTAACTCTAAATAATAAAAGTTTGGTCGACAATTTTCCTTTCATTTTAGACACAGCCAAGCCAAGTATATTTCTATTGGATAAAGTACACGAAAGGGGATGATATAAATATTCTTTCACTGTACAGCTCAGCCCCAGCTTGACAAGTGGCTTTCCATCCTTTATGTATTTTCGTCCACAAGCTCAAAGGTGCACATGAACATTGTGACCCTATATATATATATATAGCTCACAAGATAGCTCTTCTTATTATCTATTTAATTAATTACTATAAATAAATTTTAATGTGTTTAATTTCTACGATATATAATAAATCATGCATGCATGATAGTATAATTAATTTCATATCCATGCAATTAATTATGTTTTTTTATATATTGTTCTTTGATAGAGAAAATTAAATAATGTAAAATGATGAATTGAATTCCATCTGTCGAAGGTGTACAAAAAATTTATGGAAAATTTATTAAAGCCATTCTTTTCATTTATTACTGTTTGAAATATTGATAATGTTGAAAAGGCCATATGAATTATGGTGGCTCAATATCATACATTTCGGAATCATCCCATCTGTCGAGGATGTATGGAAAATGTATTAATTAAAGCCATGTCATGTATGATGTTGAATGGTTTATTTGAAGATGGATAATGCTGAAAAGGTCACATGAAATTGGTGGCCCATATATAATTCTTAATTAATTGCAATTCCTGTGTAGTAGTTATCCATATATATCAATATAAACTGAATTGGTGGGATGGAAAAATCATTAACTGCGCGTTTGGATTAACGTTTGGAAACTTGAGTTTGAATAAACGTGGATTTAATGAACGTGATTTATGATAAACTTGAGTATGAGTAAACGTGATTTCATGTTTGGATCGATATTTTGCTACAAACGTGAGTTTTAGAAAGTAATATTAAGGAAACTTAAGTTTCACACGCAAAAGCTACAAAAACTTGTGTTTTGCAAACTCAAGTTTCAGAACACAAACGTATTTCATGTGGGAAGCCAAACAAGATACATATTTTGCAAACTCACATTTACGATCCAAAATATGAGTTTAACATTGTAAAACGTCAATCCAAACATACTCTAATTCTTCAGTATATTTGAGTTTGTCTCAGCTCAGGTATGAGACGAGTCTTTTTCTAACACAACTGTCAGATAAGCTAGCTCAACTTTCTTCCTCTTGCTCTTTTGGGGAAGATCGTAATATAAATGAACTGCCACGGAATGCTTATATACCTGCGGATGTCTCTTTTTGATATATATATATATATAGTCAGGATCCGTTGACACGAGGTGTCAAACTTTATGAGTTACACCCCTTAATAACTTTTTAAAAAATGTGAATTTGATCAATCCAACCGTTGAATCACATTATATTAACTTCATGATCATGTATATCAAATTTCAGATAATTTAGACATTCGTAGGTATATTATCTAATAGTAGACTTTTACTTATATTTTAAAAACATATTATACGTTAAAATAAATTAGTTTGATGAAGTATCAATTAGTTTTCGATTTTTATGAAATTTTATAGGCTTGATCTACTTTATAAGAACTTTCAATTCAACGGTTGGATTGGTCAAATTCACATTTTTCAAAAAGTTATTAAGAAGTGTAACTCATAAAGTTTGACACCTGGTGTCAACGGATCCCGACTCATATATATATATATATATATCATATTCCTCCACTCTTTTTCAGCTAATTAATTAATTTGCTTCGGCCAATTTTTAGTATCGGATACATCAAGTGTGAAACTTATATATAGAATTACACCACTTACTATTTTTTTTAAATGAAATTTCACCAATCCAACCGTTAAATTGAAAGTTTTTATAAAATAGATCAAATTTATAAAATTTTATAAAAATTGAAAACTAATTGATACTTCACCAAACTAATTTATTTTAATGTATAATGTTTTTAAAATATAAGTAAAATCCCATTGTTGGATAACATGCCTACAAATGTCCAAATTATCTGAAATTTGATATACATGGTAAATAAGGTAATATAATATAATTTAACGGTTAGATTGGTCAAATTCACATTTTACAAAAGATATTAAGTGATGTAACTTTACAAGTTTGACACCTGGTATCAACGGATCTGACTCATATATATGGTTGTAGAGCTAAACAATGTAATTCAATTTTATAAATATTGTATATACGTATGTATGATTTATGAATATACGTGTGTTACATATAGGTTCAGTCTAACTCGTAAAAAATGTGTGTAACCTTACACGTGTTTTTTTATCAATTATAGGGAGTTATTTAATTAAATAACACATATTTTAGAATTAATAGTTTACGTAATTAAAAAATCTTTTATTTTACAAGTCAATCTTTACCCATTTATTCAAAATTTTCACTTCTAAGGCTTTGTTCAACCTATACTTTCCTGAAAAAGAACAAATCATTATAAAGAAAAAAAAAAAGTTCGTTTATACACAAAAAATAACAAATAATTTAGAGCAATATCAACAAAAAAATTGAAGCAGAGATACAATAAATTCATATTCCATTTTCTACGCTGTAGTCAGTCTCATTGACAACTAAACTGCTCCCATCAGGACAAAGTGTTTTTTTAAGGGGATCAATTAGTAAAATAATGAGTAATTATTTGTTACTATTTTATAGTTGCTCTAGATTATTTGTTATTGTTTTTGGTGTATAAAGAACCCTTTAATTTGTCTTTGTAATGAATGTTTTTTTTTGACAATATAGGTTGAACAAAACCCTAAAGATGAAAATTTTGGTTAATTAGGTGAGTAAAAATTGATTTACAAAATATATAAAAGATTTCTTGTTTATATGAACTATTAATTCTAAATTATATAGGCTATTTGGTTAAATAATTCCCTAGCTATAACCACTAAAATACAGGTGTAAGGTTGCACCCATTTTTTATGGGTGCATATATCTTCTATGTTGTGACTTTCATGGCAATCTTCCGCCATTATTCTGGTGTGTATAGTTAGAACAAAGCAAAAGTAATTATTTTATTTCTAACTTTAATAAATTCTCTTTGCAGTTTAATTACATCAATGACAGCAACCTGCATTCTCACTCTGGTCCTCCCTCACTCCTTTTATTTCCATTTCCCTCTACTTTGCTTTCAAATGGACTACCATACTTACAATATTTTGAAAAGTGCATGATAGTTTTTGGTTGAAGATGTTGAGGTTTTCTATAAATGTGGCGTAATTGTGCACTTTATGGGATGGTCCTATATATGTAAGGTGGTTCTACCTGAGCACATGCAGCCTAATGAACACATTTTTAATGGGCTAACTTTTGCTTTAGTGCCTTGGAGATGATCCCTAAAGTCTGTGAAAAGTTCTTTGCTCTTTTGGTGTAGCCAACAATGAGCACACAACCGTTTTTTTTTTATTAGAAAATTTTATGGTTGAATTTTGAAGGTAGGATAATCCTTCAGGTTTAGAGGATTTACATTTACCTCAATATAAAGAAATGAGTGGGGATTATAAACTTAGAAACTCTTATATACGAGATTTTATTTTGCACCAGCCACTTGATCAAAGAAATAATTTTAGTAGTCCTTGGGATTATGAGCAAACACTTTTAGTAGTCCATGCTATTGCAAAGAAATAATTTATTATTTCATTGCATTTTTTCATTAGCTAATGTATGTACGGAGTAATTCTAAATTACTAGATTTCATGTGTTAGAATAATGAAAGAAAGAATTTCAAATAATAAATAGAAGAGATTTTTATGATAAATAGGAAGAATTTCAAATGACACATATTTGATAAAAAAAATCAATATTTCTCTATTACGGGTGGGGTGGGGAAAGGTAAAGCTATCAATTCGAGTTACCTACGTTGATGCAGGTAGCATACTACTTTTACGAACTAAGTTTAAAAATTCAGCAGTTATTCGAGCTTCTAAAATAAAAGTCTGGAACCTATATTTTTGTAAGCTTTTTATGTTTAGCCCGAGTTTTTTTACGGGTTTTATTGATTTTTACTAGTATTTGTGAGCCTTTGTGAGTAGCTAACTTTATCAGACTGGAATAAAAAACTTGATAATTATTTAATTTTTAAAATAAAAGCTTGAACCCTACTTTTTTTTATGTGCTTTATATGGACTGGTCAACCCCATTTTACTAGGTATAGGAACAGGGGGAGAAGGGAGTGGGCTGCGGCCTGTTAAAGAATTAAAAAAATATATATTGAAAAAAAAGGGGTGGGAAAAGACATATATAGGCCCAGTTTGGTTACAACTTTTGGAGAATAACTTCCAGAGGAAAAAAGAGAATAAATCAAAGAGTTCAAATGAATTTAACTTCTGCATAAGTAAAAAGTAGTCTTTGTAGTCAACTTTCTCTAGAAGCTCTCTCATTTAACTTATTCATAAGTAACTAATTTCGACTTATCTCTTTGATTCATTCTATTTTTTTTCCTCTAGAAGTTCTTCTGTACAGGTTGTATCTAAACTGGGCCATAACTAACCACATGCCCCCACCAAGACTTCTTATGGGCAACTTAACTGCTATTGATAAACAAAATCACGATCACTATATAGTATTACTACTTACTTTGAAATAGTGATGAATTACTTTTAACCGATTAGTTAGTAAATAATTAGGTATGAAATGCACGATGTAGATAAAAAGGAATCCACATAGGTTTCGTATTAATTTGGTTCTGATAGCTACCATTTCTCACACGAAATTTACTAATCTCGGTTATTTGGAAAACCAAGACTTAAAAGTGTTGAAATTTCAACATTAGCTTCAACAACATGCGAGAAACCACATTTCATTTCTTTTACTCATTCGACCGAAATTAAGACAATAACAAGAGATAAAAAAAATTCATAACGGGACAAAAAAAACGAGGCTTCCTTTTTTGGTCAAAGAAAGACAAGGCTCTTTTTGGGCGAATAAAAGACAAGGCTTTGTAAGTTGTAATAGTTACTGAAGAAAGCCCAATAGCACATCAGCCAGCCCAACAAATAAGAATTAGTGGCTGAAAAAATGGAGTTGCTTTTAACGTCCCCTTTTTACTATTCACACCCCCAATCCCACTCCACCTCCTCCACCTTCACAACCCACCTCCCAACACCCCATAACTCTTAATTTTTTTTTCTTTTTAAAAAGCACTTCAAAAAATTAACACTTCTGGAAATTTCTAGAAAAAATAGCTTCCAGACGTATATTTTGAAAAAGACCGGAAAAAAGTGGCTTCCGGACATTTCTGGAAATATATATATTGTTTACAAATTTTCTAAATTTCGTCTCTAAAATAGAGACGAAATTTTTCCTAGCACATAGACGGGGAAAAATTTTGTCTCTGATTTAGAGACGGATTCTATTTCGTCTCTAAAAGTGAAAATTTGCAAAAAAATATATATTTCCGAAAATATACGTCCGGAAGCTATTTTTATCGTTGGTTTTCGAAAATTTCCAGGAATTAATTTACGGAAGTATTTTTTCCGAAAATTAATTTTCAGAAGTGTTTTTTAAAGAGTAAAAAATTTAATAAAGTTATGGGAGTATGGGGAGGTGGTGGTGGTGGTGGTGGTGGGATAGGAAGGAGTAGGGTGAAAAATTCAAAAGTTACAAACATTAATAGGGTGCAAATAGTAAAAAGGGGTGTCAAAAGCAACTCCCAGAAAATAAGCTTTCACCTCACCCGCCTCTTAATATAAATAATAAAACTTCATAACCTTACTAATATGGAGAAAATACTTACTTTTTTTTTTAAGAAAGGATTTGATTTTCTTTTTCATTTTTCAATAAGATGGAGTGTTTTTCAAATGTTGGGTTTTTCTTATTAGACCGTCAAGCTTTTTTACAAGAGAAATTTGTTTTGTTTTTAGTTTTTGAAAAATATTTGTAAAAATTATTTTTTATAAATGAAATGATTTATTTATAGTGTGCCCATAATAAAAATTGAAAAACGATTTTTCAAAATATCTTAGAGTAATTTTATAATTTTAGTTTTTTAAAATAGAAAAACAGTTACACTTTTTAAAATTATTTTTAAAAACTATCTACCAAATAGGTTTTTCAATTTAATATTTTTTAAAATATAAATTAATTTTTAAAAACTGTAAACAAACAAGTCCTAAGAATGTATAACAATTTTAGAGTACAATAAGAGAGAAAGAAAAAAAAGAGGAAGAGAAAATTGTAAGATGTGATGGAGAGAAATAAACAAAAAAAAATATATTGTATAAATTATTGAATGTATTAATTGTACTTGTATGAATAATAATATACTCTTTTCTTAAGTTCATGACTTTTTATTTTATTCAGAGAAATAAAAGAGAGTTTTCTTCTTTATTTTTTAGTTACAGAAACATTTTTTTACGGCCAGAAACAAATGTTTAATAACACCTTTTACTTTTTCAAAAGGCCTCCAACAAATAATTATGAAATTAAAGTTCAACCATATAAAATATAGTATGTATATGTAATTAATATTTTAATATGTTAATATTTTTTTGTTTTCACCGTGGGTATCCCCTATTACCAGGGGTAATCCTTATTGGGGCTTAGTCACAATAAGGATAAATTAATCCTCCATGCCATCCTCTCCTCGGTTGATCAGAGCGTTATTACAATGTTAGGTAACGTAAAAAATTCAAAGCAAGCATGGGATATTCTGAATAAAACCTTTGCCAGCAAAACACGCCATCGATCCATGAAGGGATCCAAAACCATCTCATAATATCTCCATGGAATCAAATCTTTGGCTGATGAATTAGCCATTATTACATCTCCACTAGATGATGTGGATCTTGTCATTCACACTTTGAATGGCCTGGGAGCTGAGTATAGAGAAATATCAGCTGCAATTAGAGAAAGAGAAAATCCCATTAGCTTTGAAGAGCTTCATGATCTCCTCACTGATTTTGAAACATTCCTTACAAGGGATCAGTCTCATGTTGATTCCTCATCAATTGTCACTGCATACTGAGTATAGAGAAATATCAGCTGCAATTAGAGCAAGAGAAAATCCCATTAGCTTTGAAGAGCTTCATGATCTCCTCACTGATTTTGAAACATTCCTTACAAGGGATCAGTCTCATGCTGATTCCTCATCAATTGTCACTGCATATGCTACTCACAAAGGAAAAACCTCCTATCATAAACAACGAGGTCACTCCTTGTCTTACCATCAACCTACCTCACCTAACCACCCCAAGAAGGTTGTATGTCAATACTGTGAGAAACCTGGCCACACTGCCAAGGTGTGTTACAAGCTGCCTGGATATCCATCCAAACGGGGCAATGCATCATCTGCTCACCATGCTAAGACTACATCCCACAATGCTGCCACTGATTGGATCATGGACTCCAGTGCCACTCATCACATCACAAATGATCTTGATCGCTTGCATCTCTCAAGCCCATACACCGGAAGTGACTAGCTGATTGTTGGTGATGGGTCTACTCTGCCTATTACTCACACTGGTAAAAGCTATCTATGTACCACATTTCATACTCTAACTCTCCCAAAAATTTTGCATGTTCCATCTATATCGCAAAATCTCTTGTCTGTCTCCTCTTTATGCCAATCTAATCCAATCAAAATCTAATCCAACTTGCCCATCACATATTGGTCCTTTGCCTTTACCACAACTACATACCTCATCAATCGCCTACGCACACCAGTCCTTAACATGCAATCACCCTATGCAGTCTTTCACAAAACAACACCTAACTTTAAGCACCTACACTTCTTTGGTTGCTTATGTTTTCCTTGGTTGCGACCCTATACCTCAAATAAACTTCAACCACGGTCAACTCCATGCATCTTTGTTGGTTACTCACCCTCCCAATATGCCTACCTTTGTCTTGATCAAAAGACTCACAAATTATACACCTCTCGTCATGTCTCATTCTTTGATAATCAATTCCCCCACAAATCAGAAAGGGCACAAAGTCCCAGAAACAACACATCCACTCTAGTGATCTCACAGCCTCTTCATCATATTATTCCCCTCACCACAAAAACACCTCTACTACAACCATCCTCACCAGACCTCCACTCATTAGATGCCACTCAACCCGCTTCAACGTCCTTGACAGGCACCATTGTGCTCAGCTCATTCTTCAGGTAATGCTTTGCCCTCTTCTTCTCATTTAATTAAGGATGCTTCACCACTTACTTCCCCTTCACATCATATTAACCCCATTCAAAGACCACATGGTGACCAGATCACAAAACAATATATACAAACTAAAGCGTGTTTTTGTTGCATCTAAACCTCCTTTACCAGAAAATCTTGAACCATCCAGTGTAAGTGGCTATTTCGCATAAAGAGAAATCCATATGGCTCCATAGATCGCTACAAAGCGCGTCTCGTAGCAAAAGGCTTCACACAATGACCAGAAATTGACTTTCAGGAAACCTTTGCCCCGGTTGTACGCCCACAAACAATCAAAGTCATTCTCATTCTTGCTCTCAGAAATTCTTGGCCAATGCATCAACTTGATGTCAATAATGCCTTCTTACAAGGTTCTCTCACTGAGCAAGTGATCATGAAACAGCCACCAGGATTTAAAGATCCACAGAATCCGGATTATGTTTGCAAACTTCACAAAGCCATTTATGGCCTCCGTTAAGCTCCTCGTGCATGGCATGATGCCTTGAAGTCATTCATCAACTCTTATGGCTTTGTCACCAGTAAAAGTGATCCATAACTTTTTATTTACAATGTTTGCAACACTCGAGCATATTTTCTCGTCTATGTTGATGATCTCTTGCTCACAGGTAATGATCCCATGTTTCTGGACAACTTCATTATAGCCTTGTCTTAGTGATTTTCACTTAAAAACATGGGCACACCTCATTACTTCTTGGGTGTTGAATTCATACCAACCTCGTCTGGTTTGTTCCTTTCGCAACATAAATATATTCGGGATTTGTTGGAGAAGTTTGTTATGGAGGGGGCGAAACCAACCCCTACACATCTTTCCTCCACTGCTACATTGACTCTTCATGATGGTATCGCTGCCACTGATGCTACTCAATATAGAAGAATCATTGGTGCTCTTCAGTACCTCAACTTAACTCGTCCCGATATGTCATTTTCCATCAACAAGCTTTCTCAATTTATGCACAAGCCTATTGTACTTCATAAGCAACACTTGAAGCGTGTTCTTCGTTATCTTAAAGAAACCATCAACTTTGGCATTATGTTGAGACCACCAAACTCACTTAATCTTCTCACTTACACAGATGTTGATTGGGGAGGTAATGCTGATGACAGAACATCCACGTCAGTCTTCATAATATTCTTTGGTGGCAATCCCATCTCTTGGTTCTCCAAGAAACAAAGAACGGTGGCAAGGTCTTCCACGGAGGCAGAATATCGTGTTGTTGCAACTGCAACATCAGAAATAATGTGGCTTTCAAATCTTCTCACCGAACTGAATGTTCAACTTGTTGCTCCACCTGGGCTACTATGTGACAATATTGGAGCTACTTATTTATGTTCTAATCCTGTGATGCACTCTCGTATGAAGCATATTTCACTGGATTATCATTTTGTTCGAGAACAAGTTCAGGCAGGCCATTTACAAGTTTCTCATGTCTCTACAACAGATCAGCTGTCAGATCTTCTTACAAAACCACTACCATCAACTCGGTTTCAAGATATCAGATCCAAGATAAAAGTTTCAAATGGCAACTTTATCTTGAGGGGGCGTAATGGATCAACCTCATAACTAGGCAATTAGTTATAAATATCATATTAAGTTTCAGTTGTAACCTTATCTTCAATTTATCATTCTGTTGTAACCTTATCCTCAATTTATCATTTTGTTCTGATATTTGATCATCTTCCTAGTTTATAGGACTGTCATCTATCTATAAATGTATTCAATGTAACTCATGAATAGATATTTAAAAAGCATTCCATCATATATCTTATACTCCTCACCCCTCCCTAAGAATGTGTTTTGTGGAGATCGAACCCGGGAGCTCTTCCAGCTGAACCACAACTCTTTGGTATTTTAATATATTAACATGATATCATTTTATATCTTTATAGATTTTAATATATACTTATTTAACCAGTTTTATTAATGACTTATAATTTGTTTGACTAAAAGCGCATTAACTCAATAATATGAGACGAATTATGCCAATGTTATAAATTATGGGAAAAAGAAAAAAAAAATAAAAAAATAAAAAATTCCTTTGCAATTAAATGTTAATAAAAAATTTATAAATTACTTTTAGTATGAGTGAGCATTATTCTTGGGATGTATTTGTATTAAGAGTTTGGAAAGAAGGGAGGGGAGGATAATTTTTTATTTTTAAATTAAAAGAGTTATATATATTAATATTTATAAAATTAATAAAAAAGATTAGAATATTAAATTTATGGTAATTTATCATTTTATGTTTCAAGTTGAAAAATTAAAAATTATTAAAATGAAGAATATTAATGGAAAACAAAAAAAATAAATTATACCCTCCGTTCCCTTCTCCGGAAATCTCCTTACAAACATGTCTTAGTAATGAAAGCAAACTACCTAAATTGAATAATATAATTATTTGAAAATCAATAAAGAAGAAAGGAAAAGAAATGTTAGATCATTCCAATTAGTGATGACCATTGAAATGTAAGAAAGAAGAAAGTGCATTTATGGCAAACTAAGTCTAACGATAACCAACAGAGAAGTTCACAAAAACTCCAAACAAGAGAATTGCAAGACCAGTGAAGTTGACCAATTGAGTTTCTCTCTGATATGGCTTCAGTCCTAAGAAATTAGACTTCTCCATCAATCCTGTTTCTGCAGCACAAATTGCCATGAACAACAGTGCTCTACCACCAGCTTTGTGCCATGGAAGCACTCTAGCTCTTGTTGGACCTTGTGCTCCTGGAACCATGAATGTGATGAAACCAAAAAACCACTGCATTCAAGAATAACAAGTACAAATCTCATTATGAAAGTATTGATATTGATTACATGTTTATCACGCTACTGGTAGTAGTTTCTGTCTAAATCTACTTGCACTCAACTTGTTTCCAAACACTCTATCAATTTACTTTTCAAAATCTTAAGTAAGATTGAAAATATGATTCTATTGATGAGTGACCGAAACTTACTGGTTAAGAAATCATATATAGTAATTTTTATTAAAAATGACGATATTGATTGCATTTATAATATTAAATATTATAAAATTTAATAAAAAAAATTTAATTTTAGTTTCTTAACCAAAATATTTGAAGTATGAGATTGTGTTTCTATTAGGGATCTTTTATTGATAGATTATTTTTAAGTACTTCCATAAGCCATCAATTATTAAGCTTTTGACATTTCACTGATTTTAGAATGAGAAAACCTCCCATAACCTAAAACTATTTTTCTACCAAAAGAAGAAAACAGAGTATTAGAAATTGGAATTAATTTTACCTGCAAACCAAACAAGCAGAAGGTGCCAATGCCAATCCATGAATGGAGGCTGTAAACGTTGGCAATGTGTGCCATATTGTGGAACTTGAAAACGGCACACAAACCAACAATACCAAGAATAATAGCAATCAAATGCAGTGTCATATGAACAAACTTCCTCATTTGCCTTTCGCTTGGTATAGTTAGAAATGCCATCATAGCTGTTGAAATTTAGCATCAACCCAATCAGTGAAGGAAGAATGTCAGATTTCGCATTCCACATAAAATTGTATTGCTTTTCAAGACAACCACATTTTCTCTAGTCAACTTAATTAGTTCACCAAGGGACAAAAAAATATGCTAAATTCATGTAATAATACAAAAGAGATAAATAGGAGAGAAATTAGATAAAGGATATCACTCAACTAACCCCCATAAATTAATCTCTTTTACCCTCTGTCTCGATAAAATAAAAAAAATAGGGAATATAGAAATAGTAGAGAGGTAAAAGGGAAATTAGTTTAGATAGATATTTGGCCGTGGAGAAATAAAGGAGAGAGTTTTAAAACTGGATAGAGACAAAAATGCCCTACATATAAACACGAGAGTAAATTTGTCTCATTCAATATAAATATGAGGGTAAATTTGTCATTTCATCCTTCCATCCTCATCTCTTTGCAAACTCTTCGCCATAAAGAAAAGAAACAAATTAAGGTGAGACCCACTCAATTATTACACTCTCACCCCCTCTCTCTATCTCTCTCACATCTACCAAATGAGGTTATATAAACCACACTGGGGAGAAACAAATTAAGGTAAGACCCACTCAATTATTACACTCTCAACTCTCTCTCACACAGCTACCAAACGAGGTTGTATAATCAATCAGGGTTCAGCTCAATATATTGGGAGGCCTCAAATAAACATTCATATTGAGACATTTTTTAAAACATGAAGTGAAAAAAGGGGTCTGAAAAATTAAAATTCAATTAGCAATGATTGAACCCAAACTTTGAGATGGAATAACAATTTGTAAACCAATGTGTTAGGCCTAATAGTAATAATATATGCTTATATTTTTTTTATAAAGAATGTTACTGACAAATGGGAGGTCTAAAACAAGGGTTTGAACTGCCTTAACCTTGGGTCAACCTAAAGTTAATCTATGCAATCTCTCTCGCAAGTAACTCTCTATCTCTGCAAACTCTGTGGAACCAAACAGAGTATTAATGCGGAGAAATCACCAAATAGGTAAAACCTTTGTTAAGAAAGTCTTTTCCATACAAAGGATCGAAGATAGGGATGAAGACAGCTAAATAACATAGCATTATTCTAGTTATAAGATATCGCTGTAAATAAGATAGAAGAGGGATATGGGATTAGCAGATACGTACCTTCACCAGCAAGGAAAATAAAACCCAAGAACATCATTAAAGGGTGAACCTAGTAAGATAATCAAACGTGAGTTCTACATCACACATAACAAACAGAGGAAGAAGAAGACAAAAACAGAGGAAGCAATTTTACATTGAAGACACGAAATCCATTGTCTGAATCATAGTCAATCCCATCGCGGTAATGCAACAACCAAACAAGCAAGAGGATGATGGCCAAGACGCCAAACAAGTGTGCCAAAACTGAGGCACCAATGGCACTCATCGTGTCACACTATCCGATGTGGAACCAAAGAGAGATAGTAACATGATGTTGTTCTTCTAGTGTGGTTGAGTCTTATAGAGTTTTCCTAATTTCAATGAAGTTGACAAAAAGAAAGGAATAAAAAGAGAGAGAGAAAGCATTGATTGTATTCTTAGTTTTGGAATTTCGAATGAATTAAGAAACTTTGGGATTTAGCAAGCATCATCCCAAAATATAAGCAATTAAATATTCTTGTTGAACCTACGCAATGCCTTTTTACTTTAAGCACACAAAAATGATCCTTTTAACTCATATATTGATTTGCTCAACAATGGGGATTGGGATGTTTTTGCAATTTTAGTTCATGATGAGTTGTCATCGCATTCATGACTCCAATAAAAAAAGATGAATATAGTAATGTTGTCAATGAGTCATGAATAGGGTAAATTGATCCATTTTTCAGGAACAACTACATACTTAGGAAGCTAGCTATATATATATATATATATATTCCTCTTATGGGAGAAAGAGAGAGCTTTTCCAAGGAAAAGGACAAAGAATGATTCATACTAAGAAACAGAAATCAAAAGAAATAAATGATCACATGGATCTTTACTCTGTAGAGTGATCAAAACACAAAGCAAAAGTGATACGATGCTCCATCGATCAACAGTAGAAATGTACAATAGAGGAAATCATTATTGCAAATATGATTCTGATATCTACCTCACACAATTAAATTAAATAACATTCCAAATTTAATATATATATATATATATATAACTTTTTTCTATGTAAGATCACAAGTATCCTCCACCTAAGTAATCATGCTCGAGTCGGGTATGACCTCTATGGATAGTAGCAAAGCTATACCTCCAAGTATTTAATCGAGATTCAGGTGTCAAGCTTTTTAAGTTATATCAATTAATAACTTTTTATAGAACGTAAATTTAATCAATTCAACCGTTGAATTGAAAGTTATTATGGAACATATTAAGTCTATTAAATTTTATGTAAATAAAATATTAATTAGCATTTCAAGACACCATTTTATTTTCACGTATAATGAGGGGATCATGTGGAAAAATCATGATACTTTGAGGCACTATTTTGAAAATCATGATATTTATAAGGAATAATTTGGAAATCGTGATACTTTTAAGGGATGATTTAAGAAAAAAATAATTGTAAAAAAATGGGGGGACCATTTAGGAAAAAAATTATTTTTGGAGGACTAATTTGGAAAAAAAATAAAAATGAGGGACCAAATGGAAAATCGTAATATTTTGGGAAACTAAAAACATAATTTAACCTAACTTTTTTTATAGAACATAAAATTAATCGATCCAACCGTTGAATTAAAAGTTATTATGGAATAGATTAAATTTATAAAATTCCATGCAAATAAAAAATTAATTAGTACTTCAACATATCACTTTAAGTTTGACACCTGGTGTCAATTCATAATATATATATATATATATATATATATATTCATTTTGATAATAGTATAGATGAGTGCTATATATCTAACTATCTCAGTTTAATAAACAGATCCATATGAATTAAGTGAAACAATGAAGTCAAATGATGAAAAATGGTGATGGAATATATATCTTTTGAATCGTGTGTATCTTTTCCATCTATACTAAGTTACAGTATTTAAGTTGCACATGTGTTTGGTGAGTCCACTTCCATTGTTAGATAAAATAAAAGCTGTCCATTGATACTAAGTATAAAGAATGCCATAATAATGAGTTTCATTGTGAATGAATCGTATGAATTTATTGAATTATGATAGCTAGGGTGATGAATTGTTTAAATTACTAAAGAGAATTATAATATTGTTGCAAACCAATATATATATTGATCAGTAACTTCTTGGGAGAATTACAGAGAGGCTAACAAAGACAGCAAAGAGAAAGAGTAAGAGACCAGTGAAGTTCACTATTAGTGCCTCTTGGCTGTGAAAAAGGCCTAGAAACTGAAAATATTCAACCAAACCCATCCCAGCTGTGCCAACTGCAAGCAGGAAGATCACCATTCCTATAAATCTGTGCCATGGCATAAGTGTAGCTCTAGTAGACATTTCTGCACCTGGGAACAAATAAGTGAAGAAGCCCACAATGTACTGAAAAAAGGAACAAAAAATAATCAAAAAGCTTTTATTTAATTGATTCACAAAACAGATATGGTATGCCTCTCTTAAACAAGAAATTGTTTTTCACTATAGCAATATCACAATAATTTAATTAAAGGAAATGTTAACTAATACCCTTACACCACTTATTAAGGTTCCGTTTGGTTTAGGGTTGGGTAAAATTGATTTTATAGAATCAATGATTATAAATGAATGATGTATGATTTACAAAACATGTTGAATGAAAGTGATTTAAAATCAATTTTAGCGGAATTGATTCTCACGGTTGCAAACTGGTAACCAAACAGACACTAAGCAATCAGAAATAGAAAGTTAATTTTTATTAGGATGTGTAACATGATATCTATCTAGTAAAGACATTCTATTTATTGATAATCTTAATTAACTAGTGTTCTTAAGAAGACCCTTTAATTAAAATATAACAAGAGTTCATTACATGAATTGAATCTCCACTAAAATCTGTATATATTAGAAAGGGAAATATTTACCTGCAAACCAAATGAGCAGATAGCTGACATGCCAAGCCAAGAGTGTAATGTATACATATTAGCAAGACCTGCCTCTTTCTTAGATTTGAAAACTGCAATTATTCCTAAAACTCCAGCTGCTAGAGCTATCAGATGCAAAAGGAGGTGAACCATCTTTCCTGAGCTTCTTTTTCCAGGGATGGACTTGTATGTCATGATAGCTGTTACAATTAATTAACATATGAGAATGTTAGTATTGTTCTGTTTAGCATTACAATATAAAATTTAGTCATAAGTCACCATATCATATTAACAAAGTACAAAGAAACAAAAATGTTAGCCTGAGAGATAGAAACAAAAAAATTGTGAACCAATTTTTTATCTGTTAAAGGTTGAAACCATAATACTATTCTGGTTTCATCCTTTCCATGCTACTTTTAATAGGACAAGTAAATGCTATATCATATGTAATAAATCCAGCATAGTCATAAATGGCAAAAATAGAGCTCTGTTTACCTTCTCCACCAACTAAAATAAACCCAATTATCATCAGAAGTGGATGAAGCTGCATATAACAGAGAAAAGAACTTATAAGTAGCTAGCATAATCAATTAATTAGATAAATGGCTTGAACAACACTCACATTGAAAATCTTGATTTTGTTGGAAGAATTGAAAGCAACACCTTCACGGAAGTGTAGCAGCCAAACTAACACAAGTGTTGTTATTGCTATGAATAAGAAATGGGCTAGCATAGTAACTGGAGTGGCCCTAACTTGGAAGCTGCGAGGCATTTTAATTTGCTCAATTCAAAGTGTAAATGCCTCTACCAAGTCACCAATTAGCTAGAGACCTTTGCTATTATTTGAATGCAAATTAATGAATAGATCTAAGAGGCTAAGATGTCCCTTAATGGTTCTATATAAACAAAACATAAACTGATCATGGAAGAATCAAATTTTTCATACATAATTCTAAGATGGATGCTAACAAAAACGAATCAGGAAACCGTCTGGCCGGCAAGGTAAGGTGGTGACAAGTCCAATACCAAGGTGGACTTCCTCTTAATTATTTGGCTCTCATCATTTCGATGAGTGATTAATTGGTTACAATTGTGATGGGAATTTATCAATGATCATCAATGACTTGGTTGTGCTGTAGAATTTTTTTGGTTTAAACTACAAATATTGTTCACAAAATTATCCTATATAAATGTGAAGGGCTAGCTCTCCAAACATATTTTTTCAATAGGCAATATTTAAATTCGAGAACTTACTTAAGGAAAATTAAGAATGTATTACTGGAACGAATTCATTGGTTAAAATGTAGAATTAGTATTTGTGAATGTAAAAAAAAAAATATTTGAATGCATGTATAATTATATACAAATGTAAAAAACAATGACTACATCAACTGGGATTGGTTTAAGTGGTACATGTTTGATCCCCTTAAGCAAGGTCTCGAGTTCGAGTCTTGTGGAGGAAAAAAAAATCCCTACTGAGAGAGTTAGTCCCGGCTCAAATAGGATTTGGTTAAACCAAAAAAAAAAATAACAATGACTACACGTATGGCTGAGGTAATGCTTTGTAACATTCTTGAAAAAATTGAGTCAGGAAACTTCCCTCTTGGGCCAACAATTAAAGGACAAAATTGCTAATAAATATATAGTAAATAACTTATGGTTATGTTTGCGTCCCTGCATATATTTCATTT
This sequence comes from Sesbania bispinosa, assembly GCA_026901365.1. NCBI lineage: Eukaryota > Viridiplantae > Streptophyta > Magnoliopsida > Fabales > Fabaceae > Sesbania > Sesbania bispinosa. The sequence goes on from QLOH01000420.1 coordinate 856,208, forward strand.
TTTCCAGAATAATTAATTGGCTGATATTGAAAGACTATAATGGTATGTTTGATCTTATTTTGGGATTTCCCATGCGAATCCAAACACACACAAAGAAATTAGATAAGTGACAAGAAATTAAGTTAACGTTAAGCTCGAAATAACAAGAAATTTGGCTTAGGCAACGTTAAGCTCAAAATAAATCAACTAATAGACTAATTCACCTTAGTGTGTTGAGCTAAAAAAGGACAATCTGGCTTATGTAATATGGGTTGTTAGTTTAAACAGATTGATTAACCTAAACAATACCTTCATCGTCAATCAATGTTGCTGTGGTAAGTGATGGGCCTGCACAATGCTCATTGCTACTTGTTAGAGATATTTTCAATTTTTTTTTTTTTTGCTAATGTTCACTTTGTTAGCCCTTGTCTCAAGTTCAACACAACACAAATAATATTGCTCATCAACTAACACTCCGTTTCGTTTAGGGTTGGGTAAAATTTATTTCAAATAGATTTATAGGTCATAGGATCAATAATGGAAAATAAATGATGCGCAATATATAAAGCACATTTCAATTAAAATCAATTTCGCAAAATTAATTCTGATAGTTACTAACTAGAAATCAAAGAACTGAGAATCTATTACCAATTTAGAGTAACCCAACTCACTATTTTGATGGATGGGATTGAATTAGCTCACAGGCTAGAATTTAAAGACAAATAGTAAAATATGATAATTTATTTCTATTACAGGTCATGAAATTAATTTAATTAAAACAATTTTGTTGGCTTTTTATTATAAATCACACAAGCGGTGTATGACTGAGGCAATGGTTGTTATATTGTTACTGAAAAGAGATTCAAGATGGAATAAGAGATCCAAAATATTGTTATTGGAAATTTTGCCTCACGGAACATTCCTTTTAAGCCTAATAACAAAGGACAAAAATTGCTACACTAACATAATTTTTTTTATAAGCAAAATATTAATTAATATATAGAGCACTAGGGTAAACATTGAATGTTATATTTTTCAATAAAATATTTCTATTTTTGATTTATTATCATGTGCAACATTACTTTCTTTTATATAGTATTTCATTTTGTATATTCAAGAACATGTGTACTTAATGAATATTTAAAGACTACATGTGGCAGAGTAAGTAATAAGTAAGAACTAGATAGATGTGTAGATCATTTGTTAATTTATTGTTATTGAATACAAACCCATCCCTGCATATGTGCTAGAGAAAACATGGAAATTATCAGCTAATAGTATTATTTATGAGAAAAGAAGAATGATGAATCGTCCAAGTAATTGTAGAAAAAAAAAGGATAAAAACAATATCAATAGATAGTTTGAGACATGTCTTAATAACATTGTTCTTAAAGATTTATTCGTTTAGAGCAAAAATCTCGTAGGATAGAACAAGCCCTTCCTGATAAAAAAATGTTGAGATATCATAAGCACAAGAAATTACTAATTGTTTAATCGCGGAGGTAATCTCAGATCAGTGGTGAAGAAGGTGATGAGGGTGGAGGTTACAAAACTAGGTCAAGAAAATAAAATCTTTAATAATGAACATATATGGCTGGATTAGAAAATAGGATTTGACCAACTCAAACTTATTTATAAAATAAAAATAAAACTAAAATTAATTTCTGATTTAAAATAAAATATTTTTATTATTCCTCATCTAAGCAATGTGGGAGTATGGGACTTACCTCTTTAAAACTTTTGAAATAGTCACAAAATATCCAACAATAAATGGTATTATTGAATAACTTGTGCCTCCTATGCATATACTTACCGAGTAGTCACTGCATAGTATGGGAGGACAATGAAGTTGAGTATACAAAAAGTTCATAATAAGAAGAGACTAATCTTTATCTCATGGTAAGTCATCAAAGAGATGAGCAAGGGAGTAAATTTAAGATGTTAATGATGGGAGAACTTACTTTCTTCCTTGGCATACAAATCAAACAAGTAAAGAATGGAATCTTCATAAGTCAAGCGAAGTATTAGAATGAGCTTCTCAAAAGATTTGTAGTGTGGTCCACATGTCCTTTATGTTGCACGTCTTTGTCTGTAACAGTGTTGGTCTGGTGGGTTTGTCCCCCTTTATCCACGATCGTGGGAGAATTTTGGTGGGCTGCAAAAGTTGTCTCAGGCATAGTGGATGCAGGCGCCTTGTTGTCTGCTGAGTGGACCCCATTATCCAAGTCATTATCTTCCTCACCCTTCACCTTCCTGATTCTTCTGGTATTCTCAGCAGCAATTGCAGGAAGGGATTTGGCATTGGAAACACCAATAGTAGGGCCATATCTGGGTTTGGAGTTATCATATATTGTCATTGCCTTGGTACGTCGGCATTTCCTAAAATCATGTCCTCTAATGCCACAGTTATAACAAAAGCCATGGAGCCTCTCATATTTGATAAAAACCCAAACTCGAGGAAAATTCTTTCTGGGAAGCCAAAACCCTGTGATGAGGGGTTTCCTAACATCAATCATGACTCTAACCCGTAAGAATGATCTCATAACACTACAAATGGACTTTCTATAGCAACTATTTCCCCTAGAAGTTGAGTTACTTTGACTGCATTAGAATTAGACATATATTCTAGGGGAAGATCATGCATTTGGACCCAGAAACCCACATGATTATAATTGACCTCGTGAATAGTTGCTTCAGAATCCAGTTTTTGAGGCTAAGGAGATGCCCCATTACAAACCAAGGACCTTCCTCCAATGCCTTCTTGGCTTGCTTTGCATCCTTAAAGTTGAACAAAAATATATTAGGACCCAAGTCAAAGATGGTAAGATTGTCAGGGAGGTTCCAAGCCTTAGTAAGGATATATTTAACAGTTGTTCGGTTGAGTGGTTTCTCTGTGAGGACTTTCCCAACTAACATGCGCTGAGCTGCTTTCAAGTCGGAGTCTCCTTTAGCTTCTTGGAGGAGTTCCAGCCCCTATAGAGAGGTAATCTGGATAGTATTGTCCTCCTCCATAAGGTGAGAGCTTGGGGTAAACAACGGGGGAGTATGGTGTAAGAGTTAAGCATGTCCAGTGGGGACAAGCTTGGGGTTTGGAGAAAAGATGGCATGATTCTACAAAAGGGGAAGGAAAGAAAATGATAGGGAGGGGGAAAGGAAGGGAGGCTGAGAAGATAAATAAAATGGGTTAAAGTAATGAAAGTGAAGAGGGAAAGATTAAACAATGAGTAGATAAGCCTCCATGGAAGAGGGAAGGTACTCCTATGGAGGAGAGAAAACTCCTACTGGGAGAAGATAACGATTTCCAGAGTTGGGAGTGTTGAATTCACTTGCACCATGATAATCAGATATATTAAAAGTAGAAAAAATATATAAAGATCGTTATCTCTTCACTTGGTTGGGATATTTTTAATTTCACTTGAATTTACACTTCTAATTTTTTTTTTGTTTTCTTTTTGTTTCTACTAAATTTTGACTTGTTTATTGCTAACTTCTCTATTATGTGTAAATGTAAGAATGTGTAAATAACATTACTCTTTCAATAACGGATCACTCGTCATGAAACATCTTTAATTCACACAAATTCTAAAATCTTCATATCTTATTCGTCATACTTTATCAAAATGATTTATCAATATCACCAATATGAAGTATAGGAAATTGATATCTTCATATTTTGTGAATGAAAAAAATACTTTCTGAAAGAGCTAGCCTCACGTGGATGTTTCTGGCTTGAGAAGGATTGTCTCCCGTATACATGTGGCTTAAACCAGAAAATGGATGATTAAGTATTGGAATGCACTGACTCCATTGAGTCAAGCAAGTCATAGACGGTGATTTAAAATCACATAGATTTTGTTGTTTCTTGTGATGCATATATGCGTTAACAATAAATCAACACATCAATTTTGAGGGGTGAGGTGAGCATTTTTTTCGATTTGTAAAATTAGGGTTTTTAATTTCTTTTTATGTAATTTATTTATTTATGTATTTTTGCTATGCATTGCGTTTTGTAATTGTTTCTTTCTAGGAATTGGATTTGCTGGTGTTAATGCCTACACCTAATCCTAGGGCTGAGCACCGGTCGGTTTTAGTTGGATTCGGGCCCAAAAGGCCCAATCCGAGGGAAACCAATCATCAGAATATCTGACCCAATATCGTCCGATTTAAGCATCGGGTTGATTGGTTTTCGGGTAGTTCAATTTTCGGGTGGATCGGGTGGTTAGTGACGAGTTAAGATTCTTATTGGGCCTGCCAACCTTTTAAGGCCTGATAAGTTTTTTAAGCGCTTTTTTTTTGTTTTTAGTCAAATTTTATTTAAACTGAATATACAATGGGCCTTGAACTCGAATATCAGATCCAGTTGGAATTCTAATATAATAATCCAAACACAATTTTAATTAAAAAAATCCAAACTTACAAAAAAAATTAATAGATCTAGTCTTCCCGTTTCAGAAAAAATAACCAGAAAAATAACAAACAATTTACACTTTTACAGTAGAATCTTCCAGAAATCAACAAAAAATTGAATGATGGAAGAAAAACATAATGAAAATAATATTAAATATTCAAAGAAAACAAAATGAAAATGAAGATGCCACTCAATCTGTTGATGCTTAGTCCAAACTTACCTGCAAAAAAAAACACAGAAATCAGCATAAGAGAAAAAAACAGATTTAGAGAAGGAGACTTCAAATCCCAAACTAGAATGAAAAATAACCAGGAAATAAAACAAGAAAACCAAAGAAAGACAAAGAGTGGGGGAGAAGGAAGAAATGGAAGAGAATGGAGAGGGGAGCAGCCACAGACAAGGAAGGGGAGCAGCCATGGGGGCCACGAGTAGAGGCGGCGTTGCCGCTGTAGAGAGGAGGACATGCGCGACCGCGCGCAACCAAGTTTGGGCGACGACGCACATGGACACTTCAGATCTGCAGTGGCTAGCTGGTGTGGGACGACTGGGACGCATCAACACAGTGGCGGCTGGCTAGTGAAGGGGCGGTGGCTGGCTGGCTGGCTGGTGAAGGGGCGGTGACTGGTAGGTGAGATACCAAGAGAGGGTTGAGGCAGAAAAGTGAGGTTACGGCTATAAAATGAGAGGGTGGGAGAAAGTGGGGGTTTTTATACCTAGGGTTAAGAAATGGCCTCCTCTTCTGGTAGTATTTGGGCCTAGCCCAAATTTAACATTTGCAATTTTTTTATGTGTCGGTCGGGCCGGTTATCAATGGTTTTTTTTTCTTCACTTGAGCCCGCCCGACCATAACCAATCCAAACCGTTTTTTTAAACCCGGTGACCCGAAAACCCGATTCAAGCCACCCGTTTTGTGTGTTTTTTTGTTCGGGTATTACGAGTCTCGGTCGGTATTAGGCTTTTGCCCACCCCTACCTAATCCCATGGCTGGGTTTCACTATGGTTGATCCTTATAAAATGTGAGAAATTTCTTCTGTGTACTATTTGCTACAATGTTAGGATTTTCTTAGATTATAGGAAAAATTGCTTGAATAATAGGAGGCTAATTACTAACGGGTTTTGGTTCAAGTGGTTTCCACTTAAGTAGGGTCTCGAGATTAAGTATTATGGATAAAATTCCCGCTGGGAGAGTTAGTCATATCATAATTTGAATGTTCTCAACTCGAACATGATTGTTTTCTATAGAGGATACATGTGGTTTAATTAAACCAAAAAAAATAGGAGCCTATAATTTTTTCGATTACTAGGATTTACTAAAGCAAGTCAAGGAATCTTAAACAGAGATACCAACAATTTTATTTTCTTTCTAGCTGCTACATAAATTCCTTCTATCACTCACTGATAGTTATAACAGAAAATTGTTATAAAATGATAATTGTTGTAAAATGATGATTCAGTTCACACTCACAATTATCATTTTACAACAATTTTCTGTTATAACTATCAGTGGGTGATAGAAGGGGTGGGACATTGCATCACCACTATATGATGATAGTGGTGCATGTACGGTTAGTTCATATATCATACGATAGTTTTCGTATCTAAAATTGCAATTGGTTCTTAACAATTCTACTGGCCATGCCCCATCTAAATTCTACGAATCTAACTTTGATTAGCTTGTATTTAAAACAATATTGTGATTTCATTTACTGATATTTTTAGATGTTTGGTGTTTCTATGAATAGGCCTCTTTGTTTCATCTAAGGTTAAAAGAAAAAAAAAAAGGGAGGGACAAGATACATGGGTTAGTTTTTTTTTTGGTACTTGACCAGGGTATCCACCGCCGACAACAGTGACTAATCCCCTCGCTGGTTTGTAGGCACCTCGATGGGTGGGACAACTGGCCCTGGATTTTAAAGGAGCTGCATGCCCAAGGCGGGATTCGAACCCCCGACCTTGGTTAAGCTTGGATCAGCCCCCTCCGCTGAACCAACCCCCAGGGTTATACATGGGTTAGTTTGATTAAGGCATATTTAATAATTTACAAATAGAAGAAAAAGAATACTTGTTCTGTGCCATGTGTTATTTTTTTTTATTTGAAAAATTAATCGCTGGAAAAGCCTTCAAACTCAAAGAGCATTTACAGATATACTAATATTTACCTCACCTCAAGAAGAGGAGTGAGGGTTCAAACTTACGACTTGCCAAATGCGAGACTGTGTTTTGTTCCACTCGACCATTCTTTAACTTACCATTGTTCACCAAAATCCTTTTATCCTAGAGTACTCTGAATTACAGAAACATAGTGTTCCAACTTTTAAGTGTCTTTTAGTTCTCAGTTGGGAACAATAAGAATCAATTATCTAGAATTGATTTTAAATTATTTTCGTCCAACGCGCTTCATAAATCATGTATCATTCATTTTCTACCATTAATTTTATAAATCTATCAAAATTAATTCTACCCAACTGTAAACCAAATAAGTTGTGCAAAAGAAACTAAGACTCACTCTAACAGTCTGACTTAAATGATTTAGAAATGTATCAAATCATTGTCATTTTTATCATTTGTTTGCAACTGAATTATAGAAATACTTATATTTTATTTTACAAATTAAAAAGATCATTATATTAAGTAGTTCACCATTGGATTAAAATTTATTATCACGTAGATCATACATATAAAATTTTATATTAATTCGAAATTATTTTATGTCATTGAAGTGCTTTAAGATTAACGTTATATATACATTTGAAATATATGAAAAACTCAACCATTTGATTATCAAGTTATTGGTGTTAAAATTTTGCGAAATTTGACACAAATAATCATGACGATAAATAACGGTAGGATTACTAAAAAACACATTCAATTTATAGTTATCAATGGTGTAATACTTAGTGTAACTTACACCTGTAAATTAAATATAAAGAAAGGATCAAATTACACTGGTGTAAGTTACACAAAGTATTATATTGCTAAATAAATTTTTAATAGATCATTCTTAATGTGAATATAATGTTCACATTTGTCAGGCATAATGTAAACGATTCGTTGTAAGATTTTATTATAATTTTGACCACTTCTATAATAGCATATAAGAGGTGACCTGGCCACGATAAATATATTGTTTGCTTAAAGTCAATCTAATTGAGAAACACGATAATATATGTAAGAATAAATTAAAACACGTGGAATCCAATTTGAGCACAAGTAGTTATTGAGACTTGGTGTACCATAATGCAACTGTGTAAAGCGAACGTTGAAACTAGTAGTTCTCCAATGTGGTATTTCTGCCACTCAAATCAGTGTGTGATCTTTAATACTCAAGGGTGGGCCCCACCATTCAACATATTATATTCTCCTTTTTAACTTGCCCCATCTAAAACTATTCATATCATAAATTTTCTCTCTCCAGTTCTAGTACATTTTTATTTATGTCTCAGATTCCTAGCTAGAATTGTCCAACATCAAAATGTCACACAAAGACAAGAGAATCTATCAAGCATATTAGGGATCAAATTAACAAATTAGCAAATATATTGGCTTGCAAACTTTAAAACGTGATAAATTCACGTTTCTAACACTAGAAATAATTACATTGGGAAATTCAAACTTAAGTTTGGCCAGTTTTAACACTAAACCAAACACACATTTAGAGTTTGTAAATACTAAGAGAGAGAAGGGGAATCTAAATGCAAAAAATAATTTTGGACTAAAGGAAAATTTCACTAGCTTTGCTTTATATAGTCTTCTTACACTATAAACAAAAAGTGCAAGCTCTCATGAAGAGCATGGCTTATTCACATTTTGTCCTCTCAATGTTGTGAAGAAAAGAATATGAAGGATAAAAAACTACATTATTCTTGAATTTATGAATAGAGCTATATCTATTCTTAACAAGAAACAGACAGAATTCTAATGGCAGCAGATCAATAAATTACACACATTATACTTAGAAAGAAAAACATCTTTTTAATAACAACAATAATAAAAGTACTAAACCAATGGCTGTTTTGTTGCCTCCATTCTCTTCAACAAACCATCAATCTCATCTTCCATTCTCATTTTCATTTTGAAGTAATCAAATTGGAGATTCTTTAAGCTGTTGAGTTCCTCTAATTTGTTCCTCCTCCTTTCCTCTGTCTCATGCAAACATAGTTTACCAAGCTTTTCAGTATACTCTTCTTCCATTTGTGCAGCCTTTGTCTTGATCATCCTTTGAAACCCTTCTGCCTCTCTCCTTGCTTCATCTGCCTTTGTTTGGAACATTTTGGCTTCTTCCTCTTTTATCCTCACAATGCTTTCCAAGCTTTCAAGCCCACCTTTCCTTAATAAAGACCCCATGTGGAAATCAGTCTCATTTTTTAGTTCACTTAAGAGGGAGATTTTGAGGTCATTTTGATGAAGATCATGTGACCTAGAATAGTTCATTTCATTAGTATATTTTGGTATTAGAGAAGTAGATTGTGAAATTGATGCTGTGTCCATTGTAAAGTTAGTCTGAGATGCTGATAAATCCTTTGAAGATGTTCCAGAAGCAGGAAATTCTGACATGCCATCTGCATCTAATTGTCACAAAAAACTCTTTCAAGTTAGATATAAGATATCATCAGTATAATTAAATCAAATAAGCATTTATCACAAAAAGCTTAGCATGACCCAAGATAAAGCTGAAAAGGGCCTTACAACACTTATATTGGCCCAGTTTGGATACACTTCTGCAGAAAAACTTCTAGAAGATAAAAATAGAATGAATCAAAGAAGTCAAATGAATTTAAATTCTCCATAAGTTGAAATTAGTTACTTATGGAGAAGTTAAATAGGAGAGCTTTTGGAATAGGTGAATTTTAACTTATGGAGAAGTTAAATGCATTTGACCTCTTTGATTCATTTTATTTTTTTTCACCTAGAAATACTTCTACAGAAGTTTCGTCCAAACTGGCCCGTTGAATCATTTCAATGAACGGATTCAAAAGAACAACAAAGGTTGTCACATTGTTATCTTGCAAACAACTGAGATTCATATACAAATTTCCCCACCACTCCACTCCTAAGTTAATAAAAAAGAAGGTAATTAAATGACAACTGCAGTTCTCAAGGAAGTGATTCAATTCTAAAATCTGACTCATTTGAATGAAGCATGTTTTCAAATTGTCTCATTCTAAAGGTTAAATAGCAATACAATGTGCTGGTCTCATTGTCTGTTATTATGAGTTCTTTGTTATTTTAAAAAAATTATTCATATATCAGCATTAATAATTCCTCTCCACTACATCAAATTTTTGTCCTTCGTTGTTGACAATCCTACTAGATCATAGAGAAAAAGCAGGCTACTGGTTTTTCACTTACTCCCACTATATATTAGTGCAGCAATCCCTTCCACTCATGTGAATAATGTTTTTGTGCAACTAATTCAACAAAATATAGATTAAACATCCTACAACCTAAGCATCATATACATAGATTGAATAAAATTGATGTGTTTTACTAATCAATGGCACTAAGAAAATCATGATATATTAAATGTTGTATAATGAGAAGAAAAGTTGAATATGAATACCAAAGACCACAGTATAGAGAGTAGAGACTTACAGCTGAAAAACTGTGTGAGGTGATTGCAGGCATCCAAAGGAGATATCAGTTTAGCTTGAAGCTTTAACAGCATATCATCTGCTTTGATATGCAATTCCTTCCCTTTGCGATCTTCACTTCCCTTGAAAATCTTCCTTACACAATCAAGCTCTTTCATCAATGTTTCTAGGCCCCAATTCTTAGCACAACACAGGAAGACATCTTTCACAAATCCAAACATTTCTGAAGCATGTCCACAGCCTATACAATGAAACTGCATCTCAGAGGTCCCTGAAGGACCCTTCAAGCTAGGCCCAGGTTTGATTAGATTCCTCTCAATGCCACAGGTGGCATGACACCAGTGGTAACAAACATCACAGCCAACCCAACTACAAGTGTTACTTGCACAATCAAAGTTCAAACAAACAGGACACATGCAAGAACTGCAAAATCCCTTATTCCCAGAGCAAATCTTGCATTCACAGTCATCAACAGGTAACAAGCTCTTGCAGTTCAGGTTTCTACATCTCTTATACAAGAAAACCTCAACCATCTCAGAGAATTGAAATTTACCAGATAAGAAACTAGCAAGCCCCATCTTGATAGCAACTAAAATCTCTAATTGCTCTTTATGGCACTTTGAAAGAGTCTCTTTGGTAAGGTCAGATCTCCTCTCAACCTGTTTCTGGAGGTTTACTAATTCCTCCTTCTTCTTCTCTTGCATTTCAATTAGGTTTTTCAAGTATTCCTTAATTGATGCCATGACTTCATCAGTAAACTCATGAAATGTCAGTGCCATGTCAGGAATAGACTCAGAAACAATTTCCCTTAGAATTCTCTCAGGCCTAGAAAGCTTCAACATTTTCCCACCATCAAAGCCTCTCAGATTCTCAGAATTCTTTCCCCTTGATCCCTCTGACTGTGCTTCAAATCTTGGCCTGGCAGGCAAATCTGAGGGGAGAAAAGAATGGTTATCTGAACTTGTAGTTTTATAGTGACTATTCCCTTGCATAAAGGAATTAAATCCACCACCATGATTGGCCAAAGCAACCCCATCACCTATTGGCTTGAACCTACTATGAACTGACCCATTAGTCCCTTCCCCACAATACCAAATTTGATCATCTTTGCTGGCGGAGTACTGAAAATTCTCTGTTGAATTATGAGTAAGTGAGCAACTTGGGTTGTGTGAGAAAGGATGAGAATAAGAGTATGATAGAGAAGCAGTTGTATAATCATTTGAACATGAATTGATGGTAGTTGTTGATCGCTTGCTAGGCTTTGGCCTAACATCTCCATTTTGTAAAGCGTTTGAAGCAGTGAGAGAAAGTGAAACATCAGGCAAAGCAAGAGAGAGCTCAAGAGTCTCAAGCTTCTGCTGCTTCTTTGCTCTATCTTCTTCCCTTTCACCTTCTTCCTCAATGGATCTCTTTGAAGAGTTCTCCCTAGTCTCACTCAAACTCAGAAAATCTCTCTCTACCCATTTCTCATAATGATTTGAATTCTCAGAAATGACAATTTCTTTACCTTTGCAACTCACTTTCTCCAAGGAATTCAGCAGCAAGGTTCTATCAGGTGCATGTTTCTCAACAAGATCCAATTTTGGGTTATCACAGAGGTAGCTGAGGGTCAATTCTTGCAACCCAGAACTCCCAACTTTATCATGGTGCCACTGTGATGACCCTTTGCTTTTTGAGTTCTCCCCTTCAGAGCCAACACCATTGGGAAGAAGATCTTTACCTCCATTCATGGCAAAATGGAACGCGATATCAAGAAAAGGGGGACAAAGAAAAGAAGCTTAGCTTCACAAAGGTAAAGAATAAAGACAGAGGAAGAGACCAAAAGCCAAAATGTTGACACTTGATACACACGAAACAGGGAAATTTCCGAAAATTAGAGAGAATGTCGGGTTTTTTTTTCTTCCGTTCTCAGCTTCGGTTTTGATTACTTAACAACAAGTAGGTAACTAACTATCTCTGCAACGCGTGGACTCATTTTTGAAGTCGCTAAAGTTAGTCCCCAATGGGAAAATATACATTCACATCCAGTTTTGATTACTTTCATTATATGTTATATAATATATTTTATTATTTTATTACATCAAAATATATTATGATGTGATTACATGATAAAACAAAATTAGATATTTATACAATGTATATTTGAATTTATTCGTATATACTTGATTTCTCTTAAATAAGTATATTGCTTATTAAAAAAATTTTATATATTAATTTCTTAAATAACTAGAGCCCTTAGGTCACCATTCGTTAGCCGAATTAGAGCTGTCAATATAGGCCAGCCTGTAAAAGTCCATAAAATTGTAGAATTCGAGCCTTTATTTCAAAAATTTGAATAATTCCCGATTTTTTTAGCTTAGCTTGATAAAGCTCATTACCTACAAAAATCCCACAAAGGTCACAAAAAAAAACTGGGCTACCTTAAAAAAAGCCAGAAAAAATATAAGGCTCATGGGCTTGGTCTTGGTGATGCTAGCTCTCCTAGCAAATGTTTTTTTCATTGCCCATTTTATTTGTCCATCTAAGGGTTTTTATTTATTTTAAATTTTGTTTTTAACATTTTTAATGTATTTAGTGAATGAATTAGTTGAGGTAAAAGATGATTATGGTGAATGAATTAATTAGAGAGACTGCATATAGAGCAGCTGCCGGAGACAATACAGATCCATATATATTTTAACTCTAAGAAAAACATGTGGTCGACTAAAATAGATAAAAAATCTTCATTCATATATAGGAACAAATGAAATTTGTCAAAATCAGCTACAGAATAATGGAGTTTATACATTTCAGTTCCGATTCACGTTCCACAACAGTGTGGTACAAGGTTTCTACCACACTGTTGTGGTCTCCGTCCCGTCTTTTTTTTATTTTTTTCCCTTTTTTTCACTTCTTTTTTAAAATAGTTTTTTTAATTTATTAATATATTTATTTATTTTATTAAATAAAAATGTAGATCAAGAAATACAATAAATGTGTGTTTTTGAAGGGTTAACATACTTTCTTATCATCATTATTCTATTTTGATACTAATAACCAAATATAATTTTTTCTGTGCACACAATTAACCGTACAAATTCAATTAACCAAAAATCTCACTCTGTTAACCGTCAATGTATACACCATTAACCTCATTTTTAAATATGTTCACCGTTTCTGGACACATAATTAACCTCGTGTTAACAAGAGTTGCAATAACCTCACAACATCAATTAACCAAAAGTCGCATTCCGTTAACCACAAATGGATACATCATTAACCTATTTTTTAAATATGTTCACCGTTTCTGGACATATAATTAACCTCGTGTTAACAGTAGTTGCAATTAACCTCACAACATGAATTAACCAAAAATTGTATTCTGTTAACCATAAATGAATATACCATTAACCTCATTTTTAAATATGCTCACCGTTTTTTATCACATAATTAACCTCGTGTTAACATGAATGATTAACACAAATTTTATGTGATCATTTTTCGATTTTGATGCTAATAACCAAATATACTATTTCATTCACCGTTTCTTTGCACACAATTAACCGCACAAATTCAATTAACCAAAAATCTCACTTTGTTAACCGCCAACGTGTACACCATTAACCACATTTTTAAATATGTTCATCGTTTCTAGACACATAATTAACCTCGTGTTAATGTGTGAACACAATTAACTGCACAAATTCAGTTAACCAAAAATCATATTATGTTAACCACAAATGGATACACCATTAACCTCATTTTTAAATATTTTCATCATTTCTGAACACATAATTAACCTCGTGTTAACAATAGTTACAATATAACCTCACAACATCAATTAACCAAAAGTCGTCTTCTGTTAACCACAAATGAATACACCATTAACCTCGTTTTTAACTATGTTTACCGTTTTTTGTCACATAATTAACCTCGTGTTAACAGGGGTTACAATTAACCTCACAAAATCAATTAACCAAAAATTATTTTCTATTAACCACAAACAGAAACATCATTAACCTGATTTTTTAATATGTTCACCGTTTTGGTACACATAATTAATCTCGTGTTAACATAAATGATTAACACAAATTTTATGTAATTATTTATTGTATTTTTTATCAATATTTTTATTTAATTAGATAAATAATTTAAAACAAATATAATAATAAAATAAAAATATAAAAACTATTTTTTTAAAAAAAAGAAAAAAGGTAAAAAAGGGGGTGGGGTAAAAAATGCCAAAAAAACGGGGAGGAGGGTGCAAAAAGAAAAAAAAAATGAGTGTGGTATAAAAGTTGTGGTACCGTTATGTTGTACGTTTAGCTTTTTCCTATACATTTTCATATGTTTACAACGTTTAACAAATATGAAAGATGTGTTAATGTAATTTTCTGTGTACGATGAAGTTACGGTCGTAGCCCTTAGAAATGGATGGAGTGGGGACCTGGTCTTGGACGGACCACAACTTTTTATTATTCTCAGTCTCAGAACTCGACCATGACATTATTTCTTAATTTTTCTTCTTATGCTTTGATATTAATTTGCATCCTCATTTTCCTTTTCCCTCTCGTTTTCACTCCTTTTGATCAGCATCTTGAACCAAATTTAACGTTTGAATTCCTTTTGAAAAGTCATTTGATTTTTGTACGAGCTCAACACTCACCTACAGTCAGATCAAAAGTTGGTCAAAATGTTTTTTCCAAAGTACCGCAAAAGGGGTTGTTCCAGCTTAACCAGTGGTCTCGAGTTCGAGCCCTAAGTAGCAGTTGTGTTAAATACTCGGAGGGAGAGCTTTGCCGCCCATAGAGATCCTACCCGGCTCGACAGGTTGCCTCCCATAAAGGATACCCGTGGTCTTGCACCAAAAAAAGTACCGCAATGAATGCATGCAACATTGATGTAGGTCGTAAATCATTCTAGGATAATTCTAGCCTCTAGCATAAAAATAGTTTACGGGTTTTCTTCTTTTCCCTTTTTTTTCGCCTCTCTTTTTTTAAAAAAAATAGTTTTTTTTAATTTATTAATATATTTATTATTATTTATTTATTTCATTAAATAAAAATATAGACCAAAAAATATAATAAATGTATGTTTTTTGAAGGGTTGACATAAGTTTTTTATCATCATTATTTTATTTTGATGCTAATAATCAAATATACTATTATTCGTCGTTTCTGTGCACACAATTAACCTCACAAATTCAATTAATCAAATATCTCACTGTGTTAACCGCCAATGTATACACCAATAATCTCATTTAAAAATATGTTCACCGTTTCTGGACACATAATTAACCTCGTGTTAACAGGAGTTCCAATCAACCTCACAAAATCAATTAACCAAATATTCCACTCTGTTAACCGTCAATTTATACACCATTAACCTCATTTAAAAATATGTTCACCGTTTCTGGACATATAATTAATCTCGTGTTAACAGTAGTTGTAATTAACATCACAAAATCAATTAACCAAAAATCTTATTTTGTTAACCACAAATGGATACACCATTAACCCCATTTTTTTAATATTTATCGTTTCTGGTCACATAATTAACCTCGTATTAACAGGAATTGCAATTAACCTCACAAAATCAACTAACCAAAAATCCTATTCTGTTAACCACAAATGGATACATCATTAACCTCTTTTTTAATATGTTCACCATTTGGATACATAATTAACCTCGTGTTAACATGAATGATTAACACAAATTTTATGCGATTATTTATTATATTTCTTGATCTATATATTTATTTAATGAGATAAATAAATAAAAATAAATATAATAATAAAATAAAAACTATTTAAAAAAAAAGCTAAAAAAGTACTAAAAGACAAAACCTCGCAAACAATGTACCAGTGTGTACGCACTGTTTGCGAGACGTTAACATTTCTGAATCTTTTAAATTTGGGTCTAGTGTATATAGACTTCATATTTTATTATTATAAAAAATAAATTTAAATTAATAAAACATATTATTAATTTTTTAAATATTAAATTTATATTATTTATAGTAAAAAAGTCTACTATAGACCCAACATATATAGGGTTCATTCTAAAATTCTCCATTATTCTAAAGTATTATCTAGGATAAAAAGTAGGCTTTATTTCCTTAACCTCTTGTTACATACCTGCTTAGCTCGGCCAGGGTAAGCTCGGAGAAGTAGACCTGATACACCCTAGCGGGATCTTAGGCCTGACTAAAGAGGGAAGTGAATAAATAAGGAAATGGTTGATATCACGTAGCTTGACGGCAGGATCAACGCACATTGTCTCCCAATCAACAAATCATACCATAACTGGAGAGCACCCCCAGCATCTATAAAAGGAGGGACGTAGGTAGCATAAACACACACACTAGCTTCTTCACTTAGCCTACTTGTACCATCCAAGTAGAATTTAGGCTTTGTAAGAACATTTGGCCCCACCGTGGGGCTCTGGTAAAACTCTCCCAGAGAACCACAAGTATTCCAAAAAATGGTTAGAACGAGGTCAAGCAACAACGATGAAGGACCAACATTGCAAGAGCTCGTTCAACAACTCGAGCAACTCAGACAAGAAAACCAGAGGGTTTTGGAGGAAAATCGGGCAATGCGAGAACGTATGAAAAATACACGGAACTCATAAGAAGAAGAGGAGGACGATACGCACTCCTCTGAAACCCGGGCTCCTTCAGAACACTCAGAATCGCATATCGAATTGAATAATCACACAGATACGCATTTTCATCCTTTTTCTGGGTACGTATATGATAACGTTATTTCAAGTTCCACATATATCATGATTATTTTATGATTATTTTAAAATCATTCTTGATTATATTATGATGGCATTAATATGTTTATGCGTTTAGCATATTTCATGACAAATTAATCGATATAAAAAATAACCTCTTTCAATATTTATTACAATTGTCAAAATTACATTCAAAATCTTTCTAAACAATTTTGGAATCTGTGTTTATTATATTCACAATATTTTAGCTATGGAAATTAGAAACTACGGGACTTTTGCTCTAAACATTGTACTTTATCATGCTTTCCGCTTTTGTTCGGCTCCATCATGAATATAAATTTGTCATATCAATGGCTAGTCAATGAATTTGGAAATCTGTTTAATTATCCATCAATTGCACAATAATTAGAAATAATCATCTCAATTATTATTATTAAATATCATCATCAATGTTCCTGAAGTTGGCTGAACGTCTCTAGAAGGGGGGGTTGAATAGAGACCTTCAAAATCTGTTCCTGCAATTCCACACTAAAATTGATAGTTGAGACTTGCTCTCAAGTTGATTGACTTGGAGTCTCTGTTAAGACAGGAAAGAGCTTATACAATTTTAGTGGTGAGCTTAGTCTGATCTCGTGATTAATACTTATATCAGTTTCAATTAAGTTGTCCTTTTAATTATCAAGATGCCTTACTGATTTCAGTATAGTTAAATATATGAGTAAGGCAAGAGACAAGAGACAGAGATCTTATCCTAGTTCACCCACACCTTGGGCTACATCCAGTCCCCACAACCTGTGAGATTTTCCACTATTGACAGCCAGCCAATACAAGTATTCTTACAGCCTCTTCAGGACGATCCACTCACACTAAGCCTAGGCACACTCCTATCTTAGCTGAGTTACAAGTATTCTTACAGCCTCTTCAGGACGCACACCCTCACTCTAAGACTAGGCACACTCCTATCTTAGATGAGACAAGATACTGATGAGTGTTTATGATAAGTCTAGCCTAAGCTCATACACAGTATGGATATAGAAGTTAATGAGCTAGACTGAGTCTCAACTCTGATTACAGTAATAGAATGATACACACAGAGATGAGATGAAAGAGACAAGTGAACAATCTCAAGATGAGTTGAGTCTGATCTTCAAACAGTTGATGAAAGTACTTGAGATATTTGTTAAGAAGTGATAAGCTGTTTTGATAAATTTTGCAGATGTGTAGGCAGTCTCTCTCACCACTTTCAGTTTCTAACAATGTCTCTTTTATACCAGGACTTCAGAAACTAGCCGTTTATGGCCGTTTGAAGTTTGTTGGAGCTTGCAGCAATGGTCACAGTCCTTTCAGTAGGTTCTGAGCAGCTTTTCAGTCTAAAGTACTGTGTCAGTGTACTTTCATGCTTTCTAGTTGACTTGACTTGCTGTCTCCTGATTACTGAGAATGCCTTCTGTCTGAAGTTCAGATTTTGTTGCACTCTTGTTGCTTCTCTGATGAGATCCTATCTGACTGCGTCTGTTCTTGAGATGACATCTCAAGCTGTTCTTGCATCTCAAGCTGTTCTTGCATCTCAAGTTGTTCTTATATCTCAAGCTGAACTATCATCTGTTCATTGCTTGCATCTCAAGCTGAACCTGAGTCTCTTTAAGCTTCATGCCGAGATCCCTTTTATTCTTTGGATGTCATCTGAACAATAGACATATGCATCTCATGCTGCTTTCTTTTCTGAAACGTTTCTCTTATTCTTACATATGTGTCTGATTGCTCTGCATCTATTTATTGATTCTGATTGTGCCTAATAAGCTTATGCTTCGGCATGGTTTCTAATCTTGTGTTGCCTTGTATGCAATTTAGTTCTTCCAAGTGAATTGCTAATCCTTTTTTTTGGTCTCAATGGTTTCCTGAAATAACTTAAGATGTACAAGATCTATGCTATACTTGAACACACAGTTAGTAATACAAGATGCATCTCATCTTAGTATTTAAACTTACTTAGTTTGACATATTAAAAACTGCTTTAGGGTGAGCTTGTCTCAACAATCTCCCCCTTTTTTGATGATGTCAAACTATAAGTCATATCTGATGAGATGTGAAGAAGAAAAGCATGAAGATATGATTTTCATTTAACTTTTAAGATGTGCAATCTTATAATCAAATAGATGTGATAATATGAAATGAACTCCCCCTGAATCATAGCTTCCTTTTCTGTCTATTTGTTTAGAGTTTTTGATTAATGTAATAAAAATTTTAGACTGCATAATCAGAGAGTCAATTTTTTTATTAATCACAAGGATAATAAGGATGATTACAAAACAGAAGATGCTAACTGCATCTCTAGCATCAATCAGATCAATCCTCACAAACATTTTAGTGAAATAAATCCTAACTAAGACTCTCATTAGATATCTAACCTACTCTCCCCCTTTTGACATTATCAAAACAAGAAAAGCTAACCAAGCTAGGATTAGTGGGAAGAGGATGAGTCAGAGTCAGGTCCAGTTGGCCTTGGCACAGTCTGTGGGATATCCGGCAGAGGAGGCACATGGGTGAGATGATTGTTAATCTGCTTGTGATACGCATTGGATGTGTGCATTGCCTGGAGAACAGTATCAAAGGCAGTAAACAGAGCCTCTTGTCTTTTCTTTTGGTGCTTCATCTTTTTGAGTATCTTCTTTTGATTTTCTTCTGATCTATTGTTGAGGTTTTGATGGTATTGTTGTTGTTCTTCATGGAGTTGATTCAAAAAGGTGTTGATGGAAGGGGAGATATGTGTGGGAATGGATGGTTCAGATGAGGGAGGATCAGCAGGCTTGGGTCTTGCAGCAGATGGTGCAGACTGATCATACTTAGGTAGAGGTGAGTGGAGGATGGTCTCAACGAAAAATTTTCCAGGAGTAGGAAAGGAGGTTTGATAGGAGTAAGATGGTTGAACCTTCTCAGGAGTGGTTTGTGGAGGTATCAAGTTGTCAGCAGCCTCTTGCTCCAATTGTTGTGGTGTAGGGGCTGTCTCATGGCTCGAGACAGTGGTTTCTTTCTCCAAGCTCACAAGCATCTCTGCAACTATCTTGCTTGCAGAAGAAACCTTCTCAGGAGAAACCTTCTCTGTGATTGCTTCAGCAGGAGGAGAGGGTATTGGGGATTGATGGAGGAGAGAATCAGCAAAGGCATGTTCTTCATTCAGATTGATCTCCTTGTCAGGAATAGCTTCATTCTCTGCATTGACCAAAACATCTTCAGTTTTGGCCACCTCATCTTCCCTTCTCAGCTCTTCCTCTTCTTCCACCTTGTCAAGCTGTGGCACAGCTGGTGCAGGAGTCTGTTCTGTCTGAATGAGGGGCTGAGATCTAGACTTCTTTTTCTTTTGCTTCTTTTTCTCAGTTTCTATGGAGGGGGATGGTTGTTCCTTTCTCTTCTTTTCTTTCACAGGAACCTCAGATTTCTTTTGAGGTTCCACCGCAGCCTCTGTTGAGGCTTTCTTCTTCTTTTTCTTCTTTGCCTCAGATAGATGAGATGATGGGGAAGCCTGTGTGGTGGTAGGCATAGCAGGTGTAGAATCAGTCAAAGGAAAAGTAGGAGGAGGAATAGACTTACCATCTAGACTCAGAGACTTGAGATTCTTGCTTCCTATGTATCCAGGTCTTTCCTCAGACTTCTCACAGTTGCTCAAGTCAACTTTGAAGTGTCTCAAGATGATGGTGGTAAGCATTCCGAAAGGAAGAGAAGCATTGATTTTTGAATTGTGAAAGGCATGCTCCATATGCCTTAGTATGAGAAATGGTAGATTGAGGGGGATTCCATGCTTGAGATGGTACATGACCATCAGATCTTGGTTATATACCTTGTTGAAAGTTCCAGCCCTTGGCATGATGCACTTGGCAACCAGATGAAACATAAATTTACCAAAAGGATTGAGAGATGATGAGGCATCTGATATCAGTCCTCCTTTGAACAGAGATGTACCAACACTTCCTGAGGAGATACCAACATTGTCCCACCAATGCTCTTCATGATATAACCTGTTTCCAGTCACAGGTGCTTTGACAATCGTTCCAAGAGTCTCTTCAGTCAGCTCAATGTGGACTCCTTTGACATCAGAGATGATATGGGGCTGTTCTTGTGAGGATCCCTTGGCCTTGTAGCAAGCAACATAAAAGTCTCTTGTCATCTTTGGAAAGACAGTATCTGTCATTGTCAGATAATCTTGCCAACCTTGCTTTTTCAGATATGGGGTCAGATCTCATCCTTCATCTTTCAATTCCTGAGTTGATATCACCCTTCCAACTATGATAGTCTTCTCAGAGAATCGTTTAGTAAACTTATCTTCTATTTCAGCACTTGAGAATAGATCAGATTGAAAGGAGATCTTATTTCCTTCAGCAGCTTTCTCTTTTCCTTTCTTTGGATCTTGTTGTGTGAGGTCTATATGGACAGGGGATTTGGGTGCAGAGGTTTGAGTAACTTGGGATGCTATTCTCTGAGATTCCATCCTAGGGGGTAAGGGTGTGCTCTTTTTTGAAGAGGTGGATTTTGAGGATGGAGAGGGTTGTGCAGGTGCAGTGGTTTGAGATGGTTCAGATTCAGTGCTAGGTTGTGGAGATGGGGAACGAGTCAGGGTTTCTTGGCTTGAGTGAATACTGAGTGATTTTGATTCATCAGAAGACATCTTGTCTGGAGAGGAAGAGGATGATGAATCATAATGTGGAAGTTTTAGAGCTGTGACCTTGATGCGTATTTGAGAGAAGAGAGAAAGTAAGAGATACGTATGAGATGAGACTTAAATAGTATTCAGACAAGTGAGGAAAGGAAGAGAGAGAGGGACGTAATAACTGCCTGTTAGTGGGGAGTTATTGTGGCAGTTGTGGGAGGTCAGCTCTCCTTTTTATAGCCTAACGGCTAGTTTCCCAATTAGTGGGCAGTTACTAGCCGTTTGAGCAACGGCTCAAAACCTTCCATTTCTGACATATGGATATGTCTTACTAATGTTATGAGACGCAAGTTCAGATGAGTCATGAGACGTGTCTGGTGACAGATGCGTCTGAGCTCTTATCTCTGCACAGATGGCACTTGAGTCTCATCTCTGGTGAGATGTTTAGTCATAGAGCTCATGGTAGAGCTTGTCTCAACTACTTGCTTTTATTCAAGAGAACATATGTTTAGCAGTTTTAGGTTCTCATTGAATCTTTCTTCAACTAAAGGTTTTGTAAAGATGTCAGCTAGCTGACTCTTTGTATCTACAAAAAATAGCTCAATATTTCCTTTCTGAACATGATCCCTTATAAAATGATGCTTGATGTCGATATGTTTGGACCTAGAATGATGCACAGGGTTCTTTGCAAGATTTATGGCACTTGTATTATCACAATAAATAGGAATTTTAGAGTACCTGACTGCATAATCTTGCAACTGAGATTTGATCCATAGAACCTGAGTACAGCATGCAGCTGCTGAGACATACTCAGCCTCTGTTGTGGATAGGGCAATGGTGTTTTGCTTTTTGCAAGACCAGGAGATGAGACACCTCCCTAGAAATTGACAAGATCCACTAGTGCTCTTTCTGTCTGTCTTGTCTCCAGCAAAATCAGCATCACTATATCCTATGAGATCAAAGCTTTTTCCCTTCTCATACCATAGGCCAAGATTAGTAGTCCCAATCAAGTATCTAAATATTCTTTTTACATCAGTAAGGTGAGACTCTTTGGGATTTGATTGAAATCTTGCACACATACCTACAGCAAACTGAATGTCTGGTCTGCTGGCAGTTAAGTACATAAGAGAGCCAATCATACCCCTGTATAGTTTGTCTGATACAGCTTTACCACTTTCATCCTGATCTATTTGAGTTGATGGATGCATGGGAGTTTTCATTGGTCTTGCCTCACTCATTTTAAACTTGCTGAGAAGATCTCTTGTATATTTTGCTTGACTGATGAAAATCCCATCAGCTAGCTGTTTGATTTGTAAACCCAGGAAGAATCTCAGCTCACCCATCATACTCATCTCAAACTCACCCTGCATGAGACTTGAAAATTCTTGACATAGAGACTCATTAGTTGATCCAAAGATAATATCATCAACATAAATTTGAACAATTAATAAGTCTTTGCTAATTTCTTTCTTAAACAGGGTGGTATCAATCTTACCCCTTGTAAAATCATTTTTAAGAAAAAATGAACTTAACCTGTCATACCAAGCCCTTGGAGCTTGCTTGAGACCATACAGAGCTTTGGACAGCTTAAGCACATGTTCTGGATGATCAGGGTCTTCAAACCCAGGGGGCTGCCTTACATAAACTTCTTCTTCTATGATTCCATTTAGAAATGCACTTTTCACATCCATCTGGTATAATTTGAAGTTTCTGAAGGCTGCAAAGGCTAGCAAAATCCTGATTGCTTCAAGTCTTGCTACTGGTGCAAAGGTCTCATCATAATCTATTCCTTCTTGTTGGTTGAACCCTTGAGCCACCAGTCTAGCTTTATTTCTCATGACTTGACCTTTCTCATTTAGCTTGTTTCTGAAGACCCATCTGGTTCCAATTATGGTTTGATGAGATGGTGGGGGGACCAGATTCCAGACCTTGCTTTTTTTCAAACTGAGTCAATTCTTCTTCCATGGCCTTAATCCAGGATTCATCATTTAAGGCCTTATGTATATCTTTTGGCTCTATGTCAGATAGAAGAGCCATTAGATTCTCTGTGTCTCTAAAAGAGGATCTGGTTCTAACTCTGTCTGAAGTCTCTCCAAGTATCTGATCTCTTGGATGAGATCTTACCAGTCTCCAGCTTCTGGGTAGTTGAGATGCATGTTCATTTTGCATCTCAACATTCTCTTGTCTTGTTCCTTGAAATCTGGTTTGATTGTTTATTTTATCTTCCTCT
The DNA here is from genome assembly GCA_026901365.1 of Sesbania bispinosa. Taxonomy (NCBI): domain Eukaryota; kingdom Viridiplantae; phylum Streptophyta; class Magnoliopsida; order Fabales; family Fabaceae; genus Sesbania; species Sesbania bispinosa. The sequence goes on from QLOH01000420.1 coordinate 879,778, forward strand.
TGAACACCATGAGAGGGTTCAGATTGACTGCTTCTGAGAGGCACTCCTTCAGACTGGCCTTCTCTTCTATGTTCAGACAGGGGTGATCTTGTCAGTTTTTGTTCAGATGAGAGTTTCTCTTCAGCTTCCTGAGTTGAGATCTTCAGATCTTTCATCAGTTCTTCTATCTCCTCATCACCTTCTTTCTGAGTATTTCCTTGTACCTCATTGAATACTACATGCATAGATTCTTCAGTAGTTTTGGTTCTTAGGTTGTATATTCTATAAGCCTTTGAGGTTAGTGAATACCCTAGAAAGATTCCTTTATCTGATTTGGTTTCAAATTTTCCCAACTGATCTTTTGTATTTAGAATATAGCAATCACATCCAAACACATGAAAATATGAAACTGAAGGTTTCCTTCCTTTCCATAGCTCATATGGAGTCTTATTTAAGATCTTTCTTATGGTGACTCTGTTCAAAATGTAGCAAGAAGTATTTACAAGCTTCAGCCCAAAAATACATTTCAATTCCAGAGTCACATAACAAAGTTCTAGCCATTTCTTGAAGACTTCTATTTTTTTCTCTCAACTACACCATTCTGTTGAGGAGTCCTTGGACAAGAGAAGTTATGAGTTATGCCATTTTTATCAAAGAATTTTTTAAACTTAGCATTCTCAAATTCTCCTCCATGGTCACTTCTAACAGATCCAATGCTGTATCCTTTCTCAGATTGAATCTTTTTGCAAAAGGTTTTAAATGAATTATATGATTCATCTTTCTGAGATAGGAACAGAACCCAAGTGAATCTTGAGAAATCATCCACAATGACAAAACCATACTTTTTACCACTGAGACTTGCTGTCTTAGTTGGTCCAAATATGTCAATGTGGAGGATCTCAAGAGGTCTGACAGTTGAGACACAGTCTTTTGGTTTGAAACTTGATTTGCTGTGCTTGCTTTTTATGCAGGGATCACACTTTAGGTCTTTGTCAAATTTTACCTTAGGTATTCCTTTGACAAGAGACTGGCTAGCAAGCTGACTCATAGTTCTCAGGTTAATATGTCCAACCCTTTTGTGCCAAAGCCATCTCTCATGATCATGAGACATGAGACAGGTGAGATCTGACAGACTCTCAAGTGTGACTGAGTAAAGATTTTTCTTTCTTGTTCCAGAGAAAATGATTTTTCCAGTTTTAGAGTCTATGATCTCACAAAAGGTAGGCTGGAAATTAACATGATAACCATTGTCACACAGCTGGCTAATACTCAGCAAATTATGTTTCAGACCTTCAATATAATATACATTCTCAATTTGAGCTGTGTTGGCCTTACCAATTTTACCTATGCCCTTGATCTAGGCTTTGTTGTTGTCTCCAAAGGAGACAACTCCAGAAGACTTTCTTCAAGTGATAGGAACTTGCTTTTGTTTCCTGTCATGTGCCTTGAACATCCACTGTCTAGCACCCACTCTTTCTTGGTCTTTGCTGCTGCCAGGCACATCTGTTTCAACATGAGATTTAGCTTTGGGTACCCACTTATATTTGGGTCCTGCATGGTTAGTTGCCTTTCTCTCAGATGCTACTTGTCTCATGTAACAGTCTGTGACTTTATGGCCATATTTACTAAAACAAGAGCATCTTTCTTTCTTTTTCTTTCTTGCAGGTATGAAGAAATCTTTGTACCAAACTTCATTTGAAGATCTCTCATAACCAAGCCCAGCTTTATCAAAAATTCCCTTTTGAGATCCAATGAGTCTCTCAAGGTTTTTTGTTCCATTAACAAATTTTGCTAGGTCATTTATGAGAGTTCTGTTTTGGAGTTTAAGCTGTAAATTTTCTTCTTGTAAACCCCTTAGATTATGCCCATTGAGAACTTGAGTCTTGGCCTTTACTTGTTCAGATAATTTCATGTGAGACAACATGAGACTGCTGTTTTTATGATTCAGATCTTCATTTTCTTTTCAAGAAATTTTATCTTCTCAAGAGCTGTATTTAAATCAGATTTAAGTAAAGAGCTCTTAGATGCAAGAAGATTTGAATCATACAGAAGATTTTCAAAGGCAGACTTAAGTTCATCAACAGAATATTCAGAGTCAGATTCATTTACCTCTTCATCTGATGAGTCTCCTTTTGCCATGAGACATATGTTAGCTGACTGTCCATCTTGACTTCCTTCTTCTTCATCTGTGTCATCCCAGGTGGCCATCATTGCCTTCTTCCTTGGACTTTTCCTCATTTCTTTTCTGAGTTGAGGACATTCAGACCTAATATGTCCAGGCTTCTTGCATTCAAAGCATATAACTTGTCCCTTCTTGCCAGTCTTTTCTCCTCTTCTTGAGGGGAAACTCTTTCTTCCAGTCCCTCTGGCTCTCCACATACGTCTGATCTTCCTTGAGATGTAGGCTAGCTTGTCATCCATCTCACTATCATCTTCATCCTCATCATCCTCTTCTGTTTCTGAGTCTTGAGATGAGTTGAGTGAGGTTTGCTGAGATGAGCCAGTCTTTTTACCTTTTGGGACGTCTGATGAGATCTTCTTCCATTAACTCTTGCTCATGTACCTTCAGAGATCCAAGAAGCTCATCCAGTCTGAGGGTGCTCAAGTCCTTGGCTTCCTGGATGGCTGTTACCTTTGGTCTCCAAGGTTTGGGCAGACTTCTCAGAATTTTCCTTACCATGTCCTGATTTGAATATGTTCTTCCTAGAGATTTCAGGTCATTTGTTATGACAGTGAATCTCCTCACCATGTCTTCAATGCCTTCATCTTCAATAATCTTGAAAAGTCCATACTGTCTAACCAGTATGTTGATCTTGGCTTCTTTGACTTGGTTTGTTCCTTCATGTTCAATCTCAAGAGCATCCCATATTTCTTTTGCAGAGACACATCCTGCTATCTTGTCATATTCACTGCGGCTAAGAGCACATGTTAGCAGATATTTAGCTCTTGAGTTTAGAACATACCTTGCTTTCTCAGCATCTGTCCATTGATCTCTGGGTTTGGCTGCCCTGAGTCCCAGTTCATCTGTGATGTATGGCATATAGGGGCCCATCTCAATGATTTCCCACAGATCAGCATGCTGAGATTCAATGAACAGTCTCATCCTGTCTTTCCAGTAGTAGTAATCAGTTCCATCAAAGGCAGGAGGTCTGTTTGTTGAAGCTCCTTCAGGAATGAACAGACTTGTGCTAGGACCAACCATGGATCTTTATCCTCTTCACACAAAGGTGTGCTCAACCCCTAGAGGCCGAGCTCTGATACCAACTGAAGTTGGCTGAACGTCTCTAGAAGGGGGGGTTGAATAGAGACCTTCAAAATCTGTTCCTGCAATTCCACACTAAAATTGATAGTTGAGACTTGCTCTCAAGTTGATTGACTTGGAGTCTCTGTTAAGACAGGAAAGAGCTTATACAATTTTAGTGGTGAGCTTAGTCTGATCTCGTGATTAATACTTATATCAGTTTCAATTAAGTTGTCCTTTTAATTATCAAGATGCCTTACTGATTTCAGTATAGTTAAATATATGAGTAAGGCAAGAGACAAGAGACAGAGATCTTATCCTGGTTCACCCACACCTTGGGCTACATCCAGTCCCCACAACCTGTGAGATTTTCCACTATTGACAGCCAGCCAATACAAGTATTCTTACAGCCTCTTCAGGATGATCCACTCACACTAAGCCTAGGCACACTCCTATCTTAGCTGAGTTACAAGTATTCTTACAGCCTCTTCAGGACGCACACCCTCACTCCTAAGACTAGGCACACTCCTATCTTAGATGAGACAAGATACTGATGAGTGTTTATGATAAGTCTAGCCTAAGCTCATACACAGTATGGATATAGAAGTTAATGAGCTAGACTGAGTCTCAACTCTGATTACAGTAATAGAATGATACACACAGAGATGAGATGAAAGAGACAAGTGAACAATCTCAAGATGAGTTGAGTCTGATCTTCAGACAGCTGATGAAAGTACTTGAGATATTTGTTAAGAAGTGATAAGCTGCTTTGATAAATTTTGCAGATGTGTAGGCAGTCTCTCTCACCACTTTCAGTTTCTAACAATGTCTCTTTTATACCAGGACTTCAGAAACTAGCCGTTTATGTCCGTTTGAAGTTTGTTGGAGCTTGCAGCAATGGTCACAGTCCTTTCAGTAGGTTCTGAGCAGCTTTTCAGTCTAAAGTACTGTGTCAGTGTACTTTCATGCTTTCTAGTTGACTTGACTTGCTGTCTCCTGATTACTGAGAATGCCTTCTGTCTGAAGTTCAGATTTTGTTGCACTTTTGTTGCTTCTCTGATGAGATCCTATCTGACTGCGTCTGTTCTTGAGATGACATCTCAAGCTGTTCTTGCATCTCAAGCTGTTCTTGCATCTCAAGCTGAACTATCATCTGTTCATTGCTTGCATCTCAAGCTGAACCTGAGTCTCTTTAAGCTTCATGCTGAGATCCCTTTTATTCTTTGGATGTCATCTGAACAATAGACATATGCATCTCATGCTGCTTTCTTTTCTGAAACGTTTCTCTTATTCTTACATATGTGTCTGATTGCTCTGCATCTATTTATTGATTTTGATTGTGCCTAATAAGCTTATGCTTCGGCATGGTTTCTGATCTTGTGTTGCCTTGTATGCAATTTAGTTCTTCCAAGTGAATTGCTAATCCTTTTTTTTGGTCTCAATGATTTCCTGAAATAACTTAAGATGTACAAGATCTATGCTATACTTGAACACACAGTTAGTAATACAAGATGCATCTCATCTTAGTATTTAAACTTACTTAGTTTGACATATTAAGAACTGCTTTAGGGTGAGCTTGTCTCAACAGTTCCAACATCCATGGGATCCATATAATTTTGTTTTGAATAAGAAAATTATCAGAGCTTTAAATTCAGATTTATTTTCATTCTATACATTAATTTCCATAATACTATCTCTATATCAAGTTAAACACGTTTCAGTCCAAAGGATCAGGCTGATATGCATTTTCAGTACAAAGTATCAGGCCGACCTGTTTCAGATTAATAAGACCGACCTACTTCAGCCCAAATGATCAAGTAGACCCACTTCAGATTAAACACATTTTAAGTCCAAAGGAACCGACCGACCTCATCAGACCGACCTACTCCAGTCCAAATGACCAGACCGACCTACTTCAATCCAAATGACCAGGCCGACCTACTTCAGGTTAGACACATTTCAATCCAAAGAATCAGACCAACCTACTTCAGATTAAACTTGCTTTTCGGTACAAAGTATCAGGTCGACCTACTTCAGGTTAATTAGGCCGACCGACTTCATCAACTTAAATACATTTCAGTCCAAAGGATCAGCCAACCTACTTCAAATTAAACAAGCTTTTCGGTACAAAGTATCAGGCCGACCTACTTCAGGATAATTAGGCCGACCGACTTCATCAACTTAAATACATTTCAGTCCAAAGGATCAGCCGACCTACTTCAGGTTAAACATACATTTTCAGTACAAAGTATCAGGCCGACCTACTTCAGGTTAATTAGGTCGACCGACTTCATCAACATAATTAAATACATTTCAGTCCAAAGGATCAGCCGACCTACTTCAGGTCAAACATACATTTTCAGTACAAAGTATCGGGCCGACCTACTTCAGGTTAAACATACATTTTCAGTACAAAGTATCAGGCCGACCGACCTCATCAACTTAAGTACATTTCGGTCCAAAGGACCACGCCGATCTACTTCAAGTTAAATCTATTTCAATTCAAAGGTTCTCCAATACCCTAAAAATCGAGTAATACCTCGGGGTAACGGGTTGAACTCACAAACTTCTCCAAAGGTTCTCCAATACCCTAAAGACCGAGTAATACCTCGGGGTAACGATTTGAACTTACAAAGTTCTCCAAAGGATCTCCAGTACCCTAAAAACCGAGTTATACCTCGGGGTAATGGGTTGGTTTCGCCTACTTCTCCAAAGGTTCTCCAATACCCTAAAAACCGAGTTATACCTCGGGGTAACAGGTTGATTTCGACTACTTCTCCAAAGGATCTCCAATGCCCTAAAAATAGAGTTATACCTCGGGGTAACGGGTTGATTTGTCTACTTCTCCAAAGGTTCTCTAATGCCCTAAAAACCGAGTAATACCTCAGGGTAACGGGTTGAACTCACAAAGTTCTCCAAAGGTTCTCCAATACTCTAAAAACCAAGTACAACACTTGGGGTAATGAGATGATTTTCTCCTAAGTTATTATGCTCTAAAAATTGAGGATGGCCTCAGGGTAACGAGCTCATACTCTAAAAACCAAGTTCAACACTTGGGGTAACAAGTTAATTTTTCTCCAAAGGAAGAGTTGTTTCGCCAAAGATATGCTCTAAAAACTGAGGATGACCTCAGGGTAACGAGCTCATACTCTAAAAACCAAGTCCAATACTTGGGGTAACGAGTTAATTTTTCTCCAAAGGATGAGTTGTTTTCGCCAAAGTTATGCTCTAAAAACTGAGGATCACCTCAGGGCAACGAGCTCATACTCTAAAAACCAAGTCCAATACTTGGGGTAACGAGTTAATTTTTCTCCAAAGGATGAGTTGTTTTCGCCAAAGTTATGCTCTAAAAACTGAGGATCACCTCAGGGTAACGAGCTCATACTCTAAAAACCAAGTCCAACACTTGAGGTAACGAGTTAATTTTTCTCCAAAGGAAGAGTTGTTTCGCCAAAGATATGCTCTAAAAATTAAGGATGACCTCAGGGTAACGAGCTCATACTCTAAAAACCAAATCGAAATACTTGGGGTAACGAGTAAAAATATTTCTCCAAAAGGAAGAGTTGGTTCGCCAAAGTTATGCTCTAAAAATTGAGGATCACCTCAGGGTAACGAGCTCATACTCTAAAAACCAAGTACAACACTTGGGGTAACGAGTTAATTTTCGCCTAAGTTATTTTGCTCTAAAAATTGAGGATGACCTCAGGGTAACGAACTCATACTCTAAAAACCAAGTCGAAATACTTGGGGTAACGAGTAAAAATATTTCTCCAAAAGGAAGAGTTGTTTCGCCACAAATATGTGATCTCACACTACCGAGCTGACACCTAAAAAATCCGGGTCTAGCACTTGGTTAATATTCTCAGTTCTTGGTTGTTATTTGCACGAAGTTATTCAGGTTCAGTACTTGACCTAGGGTTATTATTTTCACTAAGTTATTGACAAAAGTGTGATCTCACATCACTGAGTTAACACCTCAAAAATCCAGGTCCAACGCTTCGTTATTATTTGAAGTTCTTGATTATTATTTTCACCAATTCATTATACAAGAGTACGACCTCAGCTTACCGAGCTGACACCTCAAAAATCTAGTTCTAGCACTTGGTTAATATTCTCAGTTCTTGGTTGTTATTTTCACCAAGAATCCAGGTTCAGCACCCGATTATTATTTCAAGTTATTATACGAGAGTGTCACCTCGGCTTACCTAGCTGACACCAAGAATCCAGGTTCAGCACCTGATTATTATTTCAAGTTATTATACGAGAGTGTCACCTCGACTTACCTAGATGACACCAAGAATCCAGGTTCAGCACCTGATTATTATTTCAAGTTATTATACGAGAGTGTCACCTCGGCTTACCTAGCTGACACCAAGAATCTAGGTTCGGCACCTGATTATTATTTCAAGTTATTATACGAGAGCATCACCTCGGCTTACCTAGCTGACACCAAGAATCCAGGTTCAACACTTGATTATTATTTCAAGTTATTATACGAGAGTGTCACCTCGGCTTACCTAGCTGACACCAAGAATCCAGGTTCAGCACCTGATTATTATTTCAAGTTATTATACGAGAGTGTCACCTCGGCTTACCTAGCTGACACCAAGAATCCAGGTTCAGCACCTGATTATTATTTCAAGTTATTATACGAGAGTGTCACCTCGACTTACCTAGCTGACACCAAGAATCCAGGTTCAGCACCTGATTATTATTTCAAGTTATTATATGAAAGCTTACCTAGCTGACACCAAGAATCCAGGTTCAACACCCGATTATTATTTCAAGTTATTATACGAGAGTGTCACCTCGGCTTACCTAGCTGACACCAAGAATCCAGGTTCAGCACCTGATTATTATTCCAAGTTATTATACGAGAGTGTCACCTCGACTTACCTAGCTGACACCAAGAATCCAGGTTCAGCACCTGATTATTATTTCAAGTTATTATATGAGAGCTTACCTAGCTGACACCAAGAATCAAGGTTCAGCACCTGATTATTGTTTCAAGTTATTATACGAGAGAGTGCCACCTCGGCTTACCTAGTTGACACCAAGAATCCAAGTTCAACACCTGACTATTATTTCAAGTTATTATACAAGAGTGTCACCTCGGCTTACCTAGCTGACACCAAGAATCCAGGTTCAGCACCTGATTATTATTTCAAGTTATTATACGAGAGCGTCACCTCGGCTTACCTAGGCTGACACCAAGAATCCAGGTTCAACACTTGATTATTATTTCAAGTTATTATACGAGAGCGTCACCGCGACTTACCTAGCTGATACTTTAAAAATCCAGGTTCATCACTTGGTTGTTATTTCTGATCCATTATTCTCTCCAAGTCCTTACAAGGAAGTATCACTTCGTTACGCCAAGCTGACACCATCGAGTGTCACCTCTGCCTACTTGGCTAATATTCACAAAAGTTCGACCTCAGGACACCGAGCTCACACTTTGAAAGCCCAGGTCTAACACTTGGATAATATATATTCGCGTAAGTATGACTTCAAGAAGACAAGTCAAGAAACTTGATTAATCCATCGAGTTATATATGCTAAAAATAGGATCAAACGGATCAGACATAACAAGACACTTGCGGAACTCTGTTCCCCACACCACATATAGGGATATAAAACCCCATTTATAGTACAGAATCAGTAAAACAGTAACGAGAGGAGCAAATAAATGAAGAAAGCTAAAGTAAAGGATTGCGAAGGATATGCAAAATAACAGTTACGAGTTTACACACATCATGATAAAAAGCTTGCATAAAAACAGATTAAATCAAATCTACTCGGGCTGCTCAGATGTCATCTGATCGGACCCATCAACTCCTCCACGTGCTTGGACAACTCTTTCACCTTCAGAATCAATTCCTCCACCATCAGCATCAATTTTCCCACTCTCAGCATTGGGAACCCCCTGACCGGACATATCTTCATCATCTTTGTTTGCTACGGCTCCTCCTTCCAGCACCATTTCCACCAATGTACCATTCACAACTTCTTTCAGCACGTCACAACTTGAAACATCCAGGTCAGGATACAAGGCCTTAACTTGTTCTAAAGCTTGCGAAAAACCTTGATCGTAATTATTGGCAGCTCCGGCCTCAATCCTATCACGATCTTCCTCAACTTTCTTCTTATCATTAAGAGCTTTAGTCTACAACCCCTCAACACTTTCCCTGGCAGTCTTCTCCATGCTCAACTCGGTGGTCAAAGTATTCTTGTCTTCTTTCAGACTTTCATTTTCTTTAGTCAATAGAACAACTCGACCCTCTAGACCTGCAACCTTGTTTTTTATCTCTTCATATCCAACGAACTGCTTTTGTAAATCATCAACATATTTTAGCAGCTCGGTTTGTCGACTTGAACTGGAAGAATCCTGCTTCTCCAAATACCGAGCTAAGGCAGTTGTCCTAACTCCTATATGTTGAATCATTAAATGAGCAGAACATGGTCCCCATTTATCCAAACATTTCACATCATTCTTCAGAAGAAGGTTGGAATCAATAACCTCATGAACGTCAAGACGATTATCCCATAAGGAGGAGATGGTAGGACCTGACCTAGTAAAATCCTGGAGGACTTGAACACCACCCTCCATGGGAAAGTCCGGCCTAATATTCTTATCAACATCTAAACGTGGTTTGGACTCCCGAGGAAGTTTCCGGGAGACCTCCTTTAAGGATGACGAAGACGAAGAATTCTCCGAAGATATCATTTGCGAATTCGGTGGAATATCAGAAACCTTAGAGCCCTGTTCGACCTCAGCCTGGGTCTTCTCGGCCCTTTGAGCCGCAAGTCTCCTAGCCAAGGTCTTCCTATCCAAAGCAGTAGCCATTTGTTCTGCCACAAACATGAGCAAATAATTAAATTATCTACACTCTCAAATTAAACGGAAGATTTATGCAGGGCATACCAATATATCTCTTTAGGTCAGCTGGTCTGTCCTCTAGCTTAATCAGAAGTGTCACAAACAATTAAGCTACTTCACTGAATAACACTTCGTAGCTTGGGAGGCTTATGTTACGTACCAGATGTTATGTACCTGCTTAGCTCGGCCAGGGTAAGCTCGGAGAAGTAGACCTGATACACCCTAGCGGGATCTTAGGCCTGACTAAAGAGGGAAGTGAATAAATAAGGAAATGACTGATATCACGTAGCTTGACAGCAGGATCAACGCACATTGTCTCCCAATCAACAAATCATACCATAACTGGAGAGCACCCCCAACATCTATAAAAGGAGGGACGTAGGCAGCATAAACACACACACTAGCTTCTTCACTTAGCCTACTTGTACCATCCGAGTAGAATTTAGGCTTTGTAAGAACACTTCTAAATGTATTATTTTTATCTCAATATTTTGAATTTCACAGATGATATTATAATGTTGGTTGATGTTTATAATCGATCCTATCTGGTAAAAAACTTTATTATTTAAAAATTACAAGATCTATTTTGGTTTATTTTATCGCAAATACATTTTTTTAAAGATAATTTTTTGTACAATTCTCAATCAATGTTTGATATCAATTTTGATTGTTCCTATCAATTTTAAAACTTCATGAAATTAATTAGGTTTTGATTAAGGTTTAAAGTTGATTGTGACCAAGATGTATCACATAGCTCGATACGATAATTCAGGATTAAGATATCTCTAAGAACATAATAGTTTTTTGAGTGGTAAATACAAAGAGACCTACTAGAAAACACTCCAACGTTTATGAGAATGAGTAGAGTGTAAGTATGGAAGAAAAGTGTCATTATGCCAATAAAGACATATAAGGGCACTTCCGTGTTATTTTTGAGGGCGCTTGGCAACACCTTTTTATTCGGTCTTCTCGTCTACTAAAAACGAGGGCGTTTACGAAACCCTCTAAACATATATCAATGAGGGCGCTTTCTGGGACGAAACCGCCCTTCCCTTAATTTATTATATTTTTTGAAATATGCTCCTAGTAAGGGCGTTAGCAGGAAGGATTTCGTAGTTAATTCATAGAAAATTCCTAGCTAAACTTATTATACATTTGAAAAACATTGACAAATCAATATCACAATAAGTATATTACATTTCTAAACTCTATTAAATAACAAAAATATATTTAACTCAAAGTTTAACCCAAAAAATATTACCTAAACACTGTACTTCCTGTTCAAGACATGAGAAACTAAAAAGTCACATTACCCTTCCATCATATTCTTACTGTGAATAAATATATATAAGCAAAAAATCAAACAACTTTGTAGTGAAGTCATAGAATATATTTCCCATCAAAGTTTAGGTGTTGATTGATATACAGTAAGTAGTACATTTATACCTTGACTCATCAGCTCGTGATTCATGCTCCTTTTTTCATCACTAGCTTATTTTTCACTCAGTCTATCTTTGTCTTCACAATAACAAAGACATACCATGAAATAAAAAATTAAAATGCTACTGGAGAGAAGTAGAATTCTTAGCAATGTAAACTTATTAGCTTGCATATAGTCAAGTGGTACTAACCTACCATTTTGAAGCCTTAGAAAACAAGTCTTGTCTAGATATGAAACTGTAGTAGAAGATGCAGAAGTTGTAACAAAGGTTTGAAAAGATTTTCTAACATTTTGTGAGAAGGACCGATCTGTGAAATTAGATTTACAATATTCTGTGAGAAGGATTGATTTGCGAAATTAGGACCGATCTCCTCTCCCTTTTGTAGGAGGTATTTATTGGCATTCAGGGTATTGTGGGTGAAGGTGGGAGGGCCCTTCATGAAGTCAAGACTAAGAAAGATTAAGCTTAAGTGTGACGGTATTTCGATTAGGATGCATGATATTCCAACTGGAGGGAGTGGTATCCCTACCAAAACGAGACATGTCTCAACCCAATCTAGGGGTGTAAGTGGGTCCGATCCTACCCGTAAACCCGATTGATCCAACCCAACCCAAAGGATATTTAACGGTTCGGTTCGGGTTTCGGTTCGGATATTTTCTTTCAAACCCGATCTGGTTCGGTTCAGGTATCGGATTTGCCTATCTTGAACCCGATAGACCCGAACCAAACCGAACCAAGAAAAGAAGCCTTAATCTTATTCCATTTTCCTTCCCATAGAGAACAAAAATAGGCGCAACGACAACACAAGCAACGGTGGTTCCCCAAACCCTATTTCATTTGTTCCTCTCATTTTATATTTCCCTATTTCTTTTCTTTTTTTCATGTTATATTTTAATTTTATGTCATCTTCCACAATTTTTTTAAAAAGGAAAAATGTTCATGACCCGATGAACCAACCCAACCCAACCCGAACATATTCGGGTTGGTTCGGGTCGGGTTACTGATGGAATTCTAGCAAGCGAACCAAAAGTCCAGCGGTATAATAGTAAGTAAGATATCGTATCCACAGGGAACGGTTAATTTGCGTATATTTGTGATCTATTTATCAAGTAAGAATAATGGATTTATGAGAATAGTTGGTGCGAAAAATATAAATTGAAAAATAATAAATAAAAGCAATGAAAAGGAAGAGTTGAAAGCACTTTACTTGGATTAGGATTGAACTTCGTATCATCTCACCCCCTTGTATATGTAATGACTATCTATTGTTTATGACTATATCCTTGTAATGACTTAGCCAAACTGAATTGATACAACCCGAGTTACCAGCAGCCTACCACTCAAAGATAATTCATGCGGGCTCTCCCATGCAACAAATTACCCTCGGCTCATTAAGCTCTTAATTAATTGATTATTGTTTCGTTTGTTTGAATTGTCCATTAATTGTACTTCCCTATAACCGATCTTCAATCAGGGGCTGTCACTACCCCCTCGATCACGAGATCCCGATTATCCCTCACATACAATTAACTTTCAATTATGTTACTATCAACTAACCATACCTTCCTATAAACGCTCTTCAATTGGGAGCTGTCACTACCCCCTCAATCACGAGATCCCGCCTATATTTCAATATGACTAGCGAGTACCTTTAACAATAAGAGTTTGAGTTCCCTATGTCTAGGCCCCCTTATCCTCATTCCTAGCCGGAAGTCTCTATCCACATTATGTCACAGACGCTAGCCTATAACTTTGGCGCACGCGCGGAAGTTAGGAATTAAGCACAGAATAAAGATACCGAAATTACAAGATAGGGAATCATAAACAATAGAATAGAAATTACATATACTCAGGAGATCAAATCAACTGCATTTAATCCTACTGGAGAGTTAGCTACTCATGGTAAGCCATACAAGCCATCGAAGAATCTGTCACCTTCTTCAATCCCCGTTCAGCGCTTCACCTCTCCTATTCTAAAAGTAAATATGGTGCATGAATTTATACTGATCTTGTACTACTCCCTGCACACCTTGATCTGGTGAAAGAGGGTTCTATTTATAGGCTAAGGAAAGACAAAATGAATTGGGAAGAAATCTATCTAAAAACGGCAACAAGGCAAGAGTTACGAGTTCTGCGCTTCACCTGCGCTACAGCGCAGGTTGCAGCGCAAAAGTCAGAATTGTTGCGCTTCACCTGCGCTACAGCGCAAGTGAAGCGAGCAACACGGGTTGCACAACTTCAATCTTTCTCTTTTTAACCTGATTTCTTCCCGAGACTGGTTTTGGTTGATTGTCTTTCCTTGTTTCATTTTTCCTTGATGAAATCTTGCATTTATTGAGCATCTTGAATTTAAATGGGAAGGTTGACCGCAAAATCCTTGTTTAATTGGCAGTTGATATCTTCAATTGGTCTCAAATAAACTTCAAATCTTCATTAATTGTCTTCAATTAAACTTCAAATCTTGCAAGTATCTCCCCCATTTAATGTTATCTTCTCTCCATATCAAATCTTTGCCAAAATCTGCAAAAATCAGCCAAATTTATATTAAAATAGCATCAACTTCAAATTCAAGACTAATAAATACAATTTATCTAATTATTAATAAAAAGGGATTAATTTGGGGCATAAAATACCATTTTACCCTTGATAAGTGGACTAAAAAGTACTCTAATTTATCATATATTTTTCACTTATCAATTACTCACCCAGAAAATACAAAACCCGAACCAATCCAACCCACCATCATTCTATCGATTCGGACTTGATGTCACCCCAAACCCGACCTAACTCATCCCAATTACACCCCTAACCCAATCTAAAACAAAAGTTAATCATAATAAGGTTTTTTTAACTTTAATTTATTATTTAAAATAAATCATTATAATATAGATGTTTCTAGAGAGGGTCTAATATATTGTAATTTTTCATCAAGGTTAAGAGGTTTAATTACTATAAACAATTTATAAAAAGTTATACTCTTTCTTCATAGAAGTAAAGTAATTTTTTTAAAAAAAGAAAAAGCAGCGCATGGTAATTTGAACATAAAAATTGTTTAATTTATTATTTAATTATATAAATAAATTTCTTTTGATACTTCACCAATATATTTATCTTCCATTTTATTCTTATAATTTTTTGTAGTTTAATCCTTCATTTAATTAATAAAATACATATAAATATTTCTAAAGAAACTAAATTCATTTAAATTTTGATCAATGAAAAATTAAACTTTAAGTAATTGATTCTTGAAGAACCAAAAAACACTTTATTTAAATTTATTGATGCCATTGAACAAAATCACGTTAAATTGTTTTTTTTTTTCCATTTTATCCAAGTATAAAAGTAGTGATTCTGCCAATATTTAAATGAATACAGTCATGGCCGAGTCATGGCCGACTCAACATATATATATATATATATATATAGAGGAGGGTTATAATTACACCGGTGTAAGTTACACCAAGTATTACACCGCTAATAACTACAAATCGAATATGTTTTTTAGTAATCCAACCGTTGAATTGTATTTGTTCATCATCAAGATTATATGTGCCAAATTTCGTAAAATTGTGATACTAATAACTTATAATCAAATGGTTGGATTTTTCATATATTTCAAATGTATATATAACGTTAATATTGAGATATCTCAATGACATATCAAATAATTTCGGATCAATGTAAAATTTTATATGTATGATCTATATGATAGTAACTTTCAATCCAACGGTGGATTATTTAATACAATGATCCGGTAAAAAATTATTCAGCGGTGTAATACTTGGTGTAACTTACACCGGTGTAATTATAACCCTCCTCATATATATATATATATATATATATATATATATATAGGCCCAAAACAAATTATAAGATGGAGGCCTAATTCTAAGAAAAAAAATTATTTTTAATTATTATCTATTAACTAATAATTAATTAGTAATATTTTATATTTGATATAAATATTTTATTAAATTTTGGGTAAAATATGTTTTTAATCCTTATAAATTAAAGTATATTTGGGTTTGGTTCTCATAATTTAAAATTAGTGTGTTAATTTCTCTTTTCTTAAAATCACCTCAAATTAATCTTTAACACTCATCTCGCTAGGGACTAAAAATAAACCGGATAAGAAATACTAGAGATTAAAAACACATCTGATAATGTTATAGTCCCACATTGTCTAGAGATAAGGCCAAATTATGGTATATAAGCCTTGGGCAGTCCTCACCTTACAAGCTAGCTTTCGGGGTTGAGTTAGACCCATGTCCAAAATCTAATATGGTATCAGAGTCTATCCTAGATCATTCGTTGTTATTGGGCCTCCACCCGTATAGTTGTCCACGCTCCAGATGTCCAGTCCTGGGCGTGAGGGGGTGTGTTATAGTTAGGCATGACAACGGGGTAGGGCGGGGGGCGGGTTTTGGTCTCCCCATCCCCGCGGGTCCCCGTCGGGCTCGGGTAAACCCGCGGTGATTTCACCTTCTCTATTTTTCATTTTTTTCTCTATTTTTAATAACTTAAATATATGTTTTTAAATCAGTTATATATATCTAATATACTCTAATTCAAATAACATGTAAATATAAACATTGATAGTACTAGAAAAATAAGAAACTTAAGAACTATATTATATTTTAAGAAAAATATATAAATTTATCTTTGTTATTTAACTATTAGTATATTAAAATCATTTAATTATTCTGTCGGGGCGGGTTTGGGCGCGGGGCGGGTTCTTACACCCCCAAACCCTCCCCCGTCCCCGTTAAAGGCGGGGTCGGGGTTGGGTTTTACTTAAACCCGGTCAAAGCGGGTTTTCCCCGTCAAAGTCGGGGCGGGTCGGTACCCGCGGATTCGGGTTTACTTGTCATGCCTAGTTATAGTACCACATTGTCTAGAGATAAGGCCAAATTATGGTACATAAGCCTTGGGCAGTCCTCACCTTACAAGCTAGCTTTTGGGGTTGAGTTAGGCCGAGGTCCAAAATCTAATAGATAAAAAATAATTTGGGGTAATTTATAAAAAAGAGAAACTCAACACACCAATTATAAGTTATGATAATCAAAATTAAATTTATTTAATTTTACAGAAACTACAAACATATTTTACTTTTAATTTTCATATATAAAATATATATAAAAAAATTGAGATCTTGTAATAAGGGAGGCCTAAAGCAATTGTTTTACGGGCCTCCCCTTGAACCGACCCTGAATAATGTTCTATTTAGTGCATAAATTGGCGCATATGGTAGTGTTATTATAATATTTGTACAGATAATTTATACAATAATTCATATAATATATTTTTTTTAACGTATCTTTCTTCGTCATATTATCTAATACAAATATCATTTCTCTATTTAGTAAGACCAGATCAGCAGGAATTAGTCAAATGTCCCACATTCTTTTTCTTTCTTCTTTGGATGTCAACATGCGATGCTGCCGCTAAATTTCCTAACGCTACTCATGTACGTCTCTAGGTAGAGAAATAAATTAAATAAATTTAGTTTTAAAAAGTCAATATTAATATGTTTTATATTTTATTTATAGTTCAATGTTTATTGCCACGTTTCTGCAAGAATTTAACTTATACTATATCTTTCTTTATCACCTATTCATTCATACTATAATGTTTGACAACAAATGTTGAAGTGGTCAAATTATTTTATACAAATGAAAAAGAGATTATAATTTTCTTGAATCCGATCTCTCTACATATAATCACATTAATTAATAATTCTCTTTTAGTTAAAAATGTGTACATTTAATGTTTTTTAAAATTTTAGAATATAGTGATGACAATTGAACTCAAACCCAATTAGCTAATACCCACAAAAATTATCCGCAATAAATAGGGTAATTATCCATAAAATGGGTCTGGATCTTAGTCGGGGTCTTAATCATTACTCGCATCTTTTAATGGATATCGGTATTATGATACCCAACCTTACCCATACTCACACTTATATAATATATATAATTAATTTAATGTATATTTATAATTAACTTGATTTATATATATTTATATTATTAGTTAATATTTCTTTCTCAAAAATAAATAATATTAAGATGTATTATAGTCGTAAAAAATCACGTGTTATAATTTTGTGATTCAAAATCCTAAAGTATGTGAATTTGTAGTTGTGAAAGTTTATTTTAGTATTTATCTAATGTTTAAATATTACATTACATTACGTCGTGTTTACAAATTTTATTATGGTGTACTTTAATTTAGTGAAGTGGTTATGTTTTATCGTTAAATTTGGATAATCTAAGGATGATTTTTCATTTGTGCTAGAGTTATTTTTAATTAATTTTTATTTTCTAATTGATTTATTATTTTTATAGTTAACAAAAGTGTGGTACGTTATGGGTACGAGCATTAGAATTGCTACCTATGCGGGTATGAGTTTGGGTACAAATATCTTTAAAAGAGTGTATAGCGGATACTATAGTACCCTCCCGTCTGCCGAGACCCTATCCATTGTCATCCTTATTTCAAAACTTCTCATTTTTCCTTAAAAATATTTTGGGGAGTTGCTTTTAACAACTCCTTTTTACTATTCACACCCCTAATATTGTTTGTAATTTTACAAATTTCCATCCTACCCCTACTCCTACCCCTCCCCATCACCCCATGCCACTGCCACCTCCACCACTCAACACCCCCACCATCTCCATTATTTTTAAAATTCCTAGTTATGCATAGACAGACTTCAGCGAAGGAAAAAAAAATATGTCGCTAAAATTCAAAAAATTACGAAAAAGATATATATATATTTTCGGATCCTTTGCAGCCTCTCCCGCCGCTGCAGCCTATTTTAGCTACGGAATCACTAGGTAAACAAAATTCGTAGCTGATCTCTAGCTAATTCGTAGCTATTCTTTACTGCTGATGGTGTAGCACTGCAGAGGATCCTTTCGCAGGTAGGGGTGTTCATGGGTATGGGTAACCCGACCAACCCGATAGGTTGTACCCAACCCGACCCAGCCAACCCGAACTCACTGGGTTCTCGGGTAGACCCAACCCGATTGAAAAGAAACCGAAGGTGAATAGGTCGGGTAACGGGTTTGGGGTTTGCATACCCACGTAACCCGACCCGACCCGAACTCACATAAAGAAACAACTTGCTCTCTGGCCCAGGCCCACGCGAGAGGCATACCAAATGAAGTCATGAACTGATCCTTCCATTTTAGATTTTACCCTAATTCCTATTCTCCCTCAATCCTGAGCCGTCCCCTAACACTAACAGTCCCCCAACAGCGCCGTCCCCAGCCTCCTTCTTCATCGATATCGTCTCTCCCGCCGCACAGTCCCGTTGACGTCGTAAAGGAGGCAAAATCCCAACTCCGTTCACTTCCTATTTCAGCCTTCCTGTTTGATTCATCTCTGTTCCCTCCTCCGTTCCAACCTTCGTTCCCTTCCCTTCCGTCAAAAACCAAAAACTCCATCCTCCTTCGTTGATCGCGTTCCCATCGCTACGCAGGTTCAGAACAGCGACGTCGTGACTCCGTCCTGTCCTCGGTCTCCCTCAGCAGCGCCGGTTTTGGAGTTGTGGTAAGTTGTCTTCGACGATCTCCCTCTCCGTTAGCTGATCTATTGATGTTTGAGGTCTTGTGTATTCAATTGATATTGATTATGTTGCAGCACTCCCGGCCGTGAAGCTGTTGTTGTCGTCCATCCTCGCCGTGCTTCATTCTGTTTCTCGACAATTTGTGATCTCATCTTTGTCACTTTGAGTCTGATACAATCAGAATGCTTCATGTTTGAGCTTTTGATGTCTCTGTTTTAATCAGAATGGCTGATGTGTGTTATATTCAACAATTGCTAAACTGCTAATTAAATGGCTGATGTTTGTTCTATTCACAGTATTTTAAATTAGACTTTCATTTTTTATTTGCTATATATATCATTTGTGTTTCTTTAATTTGGGATGTGATGAAGCAATTTTTTATATGCTGAATTGCATTGTTAATTTGTTATGCTAGTTTTTTTCTTTTTTTTGGCCCAAAAGGAGGGCCCAACCCGACCAAGTCTACCCAACCCGACCCATGAGTCACCCGGTCGAGTCGGGTCGGTTTTACCCACACATTTCTCCTCACCCGAACCCGACCCAACCCATGTCCTTATCTCGGGTCGGGTTCTCAAAAACCACGAACCCGACCCAGGATCACCCCTATTCGCAGGTGGGATGGGGGAGGGGTGGGATGGGAATTTTAAAAATTACAAACAATGTCGGGGCGTACAAATAGCAAAAAGGGGTGTTAAAAGCAACTCTCATTGTTTTGGATTGAATAATGGGCCTAGAAAGAAGCTTCGCCCATGTTATTTCAAAATATCTAAAAATTAAAATGCCTACATGACACCCAAAATCATGAGAAAATCCCCAAATCTGCTATTCTGATTATTGTAAATAATCATGGAAATCTATATCAACATATCATGCAATCCTCACACTAACACAAATAAAAAAAGCACCACTTTCTATATAGCCATGATAATACTCAAATATGACATATCCATTTGTCTTATGATATTATCCATTTAAAAAGCATATTCTCAAGTTACCACTGATACAAATAAAACAAAGAAAGGTGGACTATTTGTCTCATTAGAAGTATTAGAAGTTGCAAACGTTCATTAGAAGATCAATAACACCAGTCACAAATCCCTCAAGCTACAATCCTTGAACATTTTCAAGTCAAAGGGCGTTAAAAGAAAGTCTTTAGAAGGTGAACATGCTAGGAATTCTCAAAAGTTTTGCACAAGGGCCAAATTGGTCAAATTTCATTAAATAGAGAAAGAGAAAATCATGCAGCCATGAAAGTGATGATCATCCTCCAATGGCCAAGAAATGGATAGTTTCATTTGGAGCTTTTTAAGTACTTACCCATGGCTCCAAAGCTTGAAGAAGAGAAAAAAAAGGGGAAAGGAGACCAATTGTCCAAGTGCTACCTTGTCTACTTTCTCAAGCTACTCTCTCTAAGAGAGCACTCCATAAATTTGCAATATAGTCTCTAAATCCATAGGACTGTGTTATTTTCTCTATATTATAAAGGAAAATCCACTCTTAGTGATTTGAGTATTTTGTCAAAAACTCATTTTATTTTACTATCTCCCAAACTAACTAGTGAGAGTTAGTATTGATTAAAAAGTTCCCAACCTAACCAGTGCAAATTAGTGTTTGTTGAGCAGCTATAAAACCATCATGAAACCAGAGAGGCTTGTGTGAAAGAATACTTAGTGGCGCAGTAGCTACAACATCAATAAAGATGTGAAATACAAATAATAAGAGACAATTAATAATGAAAATTTTCAAATGAGCTAAACAAGAAACACTACACATCTCACTGTACAATGCAAGCACCTTTAATAATTTCATGTCTGAAGAGAATGAAACAGAGATGAAAAGGCTAATGACTTCTGAGTGAGGACATCACATAAGGTGCCACAAAACAAAGCAAAACAAAACTAGTATTTGAATTCAATTAAGATGAAAAATCTTAAAGCCTCAGAGTGAGATCAGGAGATGTAGATGTTTGTGCAGGAGGTGGCCTTACTACAAAACTAGTATTTGAATTATGAGCATGTTCATGCCCCATTTTATCTACCTGCCTGAAACTGCCAGGCCAAAATAGACCAACATCATCATCTTGCATGAAGATTGGTGTTCCAAAACAGTCTTTCTCAAATTTTGCTGCAGCTCTCATATCATTAGCCCTCAGTGATGATGATGATGATGATGGCATGTGTCTTTGGTGCATTGCAGCATGAGCTTCAACACCAAGAGACCTAAAATTAGAACCATGAAGAGGTAGAGATGCTAGGCTTGAATACCTTTGAGTGAACATCCCCATTCGCATTGCACGCTTCGCCATTGTCCTCTCCCTTTTATGAGCATTCTGATGGCCACCTAATGCCTGTGAGCTAAAGAATTTCCTCCTACAATAATTACAAGAGAAAACTCGATGAATGGCTGGTGCCGAAGCATGAGCCTCATTGTTAGTGTCACTTGTATCCTTCAACTCTTCATCATTGGGATTGAAGTTGAGGGTCAAGTCAAGGGAAACAGAACCTGGATCAGGATCAGGATCAGCCTCAGTGAGATTTGTAAGACAGAAAGAAGTGGTTGTGCTGTTCTTGGTAAGAAGATCATGGGATGTTTCTTGAGAGGATACATTGCAACCTACTTGGCTGCTGACTTCTATATTGTTTTCAGATTCCAGGTTCAAGTTTGGAGTCACCATGTTCATGTGGATCTACTTTGAGATAATTTCTTTCCAAGTAAGCAATTGAAATGGAACAAATTCTTCACTTTGGTCAGCTTACCATATCACTATCACCTACATTGATGACAAAGTACATTATTTGCTATGACAAAGTACAAAAAAGTTGTGTATGAATGCATGTACTTGGAAAATACAAAATTCTGGTATTAACATCAAGTGGACATTAACAGGAAACAAAATCAAGCCCAAGCTATTCATTCATAGATAAGCAATATAAAACCTGTTTTAGTAAAATAACAACTTTGCAGAAAAGCACATGAAAAGCCCCTCCTATAAAATAATATTAAATCAGGAAAAATTGAGATATATAAGTACTCAACTAAATTTAACTATGTCACTCCAGTGCCCCCTAAAGAAAATGTAAATCATAGGTCAAATCTTAACAAGTAACAATGGCAACATAAATCTCATCCAGACCAGATGCTGGTTCACTATATGAATCTCCCCAAGCAACTGTCCAATTCAAAAGTACAATCATAATTTTGTCACATATAAACTGCCTGAATCACATTAGTGCTTCTCAAAATAATATCATACAAGAATAGTCATAATAAAACTTCCCAATTTTCTGGTTAATTAACATTGATATTTTGTTTTTCTTTAGACTAAATGAAAAGTGACTGATGGTACTTTCTTGAGCATTTTGAAAAAGATGCTGTTATGGAAACAAAATAAACTCATCAAAATATGCAAGTACCAACCAATATGTGCTCATCAAATGCTTGTTGATAGAGGAAATACCAAAGGCAAATTGGTACAGGTTTTGTCAAAAAGAAAGCTGTTGATTTCAAAGACCAAAATATGTTCTGTTTCTTTTAATGACTTTTTGTACAACACTGCTATTTATCTAAAACTTTGAAGATTATAATACTTTTCATCAGATAAATTACAAACGTAGCATTCAGCTTACATCCATATAATATTAAAGATACTGAGCTTATTTTGAAGTGCCTCACAATCTAATCCCTAATTGTCACTTCAAGCCAGTGCTAGGTTGTGTTTTGCTGAACTTGCATTTTATATACTTTGGTTTATGGGTGTAGAAGGGCATAATTTCTACTAGTACAACAAATTAAAATAGATGCTTCAAAAATAAGATAATAGAGAGTACACAACCTTCACTTATATACTCTGTCAGTTTTCATTCAGCAAGAAAAGAGTTGTCTATTACCTTCTCTCTTAAGGTTTGTATAAACAGTAAACAAAGGTAAAGTTAATCACACAACTAGATGCTTCTTTTGACTTTTCATGTATGAGGAAAGAGCATCAACTGCTATCTGTTTAGAATAAAGCTTCTAAAATAAATGCTTATGCACTTGAATGAAAAATTGAAAGCAGTAATTGAACTGTTATGCAGCATATTCAAAATGTGTGAGCCTGATAAAACAAAGGGTTGAATTGAAGCAACACAATAAAAATTAGGGTCATTAAAAAGAAACAGCAAAAAACAGGATCAACCAAAATCATAGAGTAATGCCACTGACACAATCTCTTTCACAAACTATTGATGTGGCTGCATCTAAGTTCAAGTGTTACCTCTTAAACTTTTTTTTAATCAAATTCATATGCAGCCACATCACTAGTTTTCACAGTTTGGGAAGAGTTTGGAAAAGAGTTGGTGTATGTAAAATTACTCAAACAAAAATATCTACAAAAACAAATGACACTGACAGTATTGCACATGAACTCCAAAATAAGAATGAGAACAAAAACAACAATTCAGGTTTTCAAACCATTTCTTTAAGGCATCCAAGTTACAAGGTTACGATATTGATGAAAGAGTTATTTAACCAAATTTTTTATTCAGTTTTCAATAATGACACAGTGTAATTTGCCACAAAATAATAAGCCTTATAACAAGGTAAGACTTAAATTAGCATCATGTTACGATTTTCATTACCAATCCACATCATTTTATTTCTTTCTCTCGGTTAAGTGAAACCTGGCCTATTTATTGGTATTGTGTACACATTTTGTGGAAATGTATTACAATGACCCCATGAGCTATTTAGTTAGTTACAGTTAGTCAATTATGAACATTGTGTCAAACAACAATTAGGTACACTTCATATTTTCATTGTTGCAAAGAAAGAGTGAAACACCATTTCACCCCCAAAAGATTGAGATCGTTCATTTTAGTCCTTGAAAAATAGATATTACCATTTTAAAGAACTAAATTGATCACCTTTTTCATCTTTCAATTCAAAAATGATGTTTTACTCTACAAAGAAAGCATATAAGGAGTCTCTTTGAAGCACTAAATTATTATGCAGAGATAAAAACAAGCATTACAGGTTTTTGTTGTTGGGACCTGTAAGTGTTATGCTCTTCATCAATCAATCACTAGTTTGGGAGTTGTATTTCACAAACCATGAATCTTAACTCTTTAGGAAGAACAATCTTACAACTTTTATTTGATTATTTATTTTAAAATCAATCACATAGGTTTTTAACATAACACTCAGAGCCATAAATTTGAGAAACATGGTTGCATACAAGGAAGTAAATTATCTTAAGATGTTAACCGAAAAATAGATACCTGCCTGCATCATTGATCAGTTCATTTGACATACTTTCTTGCCAAAGCATCCCTTCAAAACATTGAAATCAAATCTGCAATTAAAAATTTTCCCAATAAATGAGTTCATGGTTCAAACAAGGAAAATGAACATAAAAAGCAGTGGGAGTTCAATTAAGAGAACTCCCATTAATATTTATTTACCCTTTAGATCTAATTTTTAAGCACATCTTGTCATTTAGGAAATTGACAATATTATATCATAATAACTCACCATTTCAGAACTAAAAATAAAATAGAAGTAAACACAAATTCCTCAACATCAACAACCATGAAAACAAGCAGAGAGAGAGAGAGAGTAAGATTAAAGCAGAGTGCAGAATCATAAGAAGGGTTGAAAATGCATGTAAGAATGAGAAGAAAAAATGCAAGTTTTTAGGTGCTGAGATGAGTAGAAAGAGGCACTTACATAGTACTGTTTGATAAAAAAAAGGAAAGAGAACAAAAAAATTAAAAAAGAGGAGCTACTTCCTACTTGAGTGATATGCTGCTGCTGCTACTTGGGACTTGGAAAACAAAAGGAGATAAGATTACAGAGAGAGAGAGAGATGGGAAAGCAGAGAAGTGGGGATGATGGAGGAAAGTCAGAGAAGTCAGATAACATGTCATGTACTACAAACCACTTCTTTTGTCCAATTTGAGGTTTCTATCTATCTATTTCCTTTTTCCCAGTGTGTTACTGTCTCTGTGTGTCTGTGAGAAGGAAAAAATGGACAAACAAAGAGACAAGAAAATGAAGAGGAGCAGACCCACATAACAAACACAACAAGACATCCCCTTAATGCTCCTTTGTCTAATCGGCTTCCACTATCAAAAAGAAACGCCCCACTATATTAATTAATTAAATAACATTCATATCTTTTTAAAGTGATACTATAATTTTTCTATTAGTATTATGAAGATAGCTAGGAAGATCTTTCTCCATGCTATTATTAACCCAGCTACCTTTGTCAATTGTCATGCAGCACACACTTTTTTTTTTCTCTCTTTTCCTATATGGACTCCCATACCACACCCCTTCACATTTTGCGAATTGCGAATTTGCGATGTATAGCTAGTGAATTTCCTTGAAAAATTATTTGAGCTGGCTTTTTTAAAATCTTCTAATTTTCAACTACTAGCTGAAAAATTAATTACAAATTTATCTCTCGACCACTCTCATTTATCAATATTTTATAATTAATGATATTCTTCTGTATCATTTTATCATTTTCAACTAGTCTTATCAAACACATTTAATCAAATCGGTTGGCTTTTAGCTTTAAATTTTCAGTTAACTTTAAACTTTCAACTAACTTTTCAAATTTCAGCTAGTTTTATCGAACACTTAAAATGTGCAAGCATATATTTACAAACGGATAAACAAACACACATAATTTATCTTCAAATTTTGGTTTTAAAATTATTTTTAGCGATGTTATTTATCTTTAAATTTAGGTTTTAAATTTTTTTGCAAGCTGGCACCCCCTCTCTTTTGGATCATAAAACTACAAGCATGCATAACCAATGTATAACTTAGCGATATAATGATTTATGTATGTTTTTTATATCATAATTAATTTTTTTAATATATACATTATTATTTTAAATAGGATATTTTTAAAATTTAGATTAATTTATTAAAATAAAATATAAAACAAGGAACATGTTGAATTATTACTCAAGAGAGATCGGAGTCATGGGGTTTTTTATATCAACTATTTGATCGTTTTTCAGTTATATATGTGTAATATTTTATTATGATAAAATTTCCTTCTCCGCATTATTTATAATGTATTATTTCATTTATGCTTCTAATTAGGCACTTATGTGGAACGTGTTATGGGAGACTCGTATCAGCCGTATGATAAGGGCTGGCAAGATAAAAAAAAATTGCCAGAATATTCACCCTATAATCAAACGCAACTCAAAGTTGCCTATAATAAAATATGGTTTGAAAAAGAAATCAATTATAGAGTGTGTTTGGTAAAACTAGCTGAAAAGCTAGCTGAAAGCTTAAAGCTGGCTGAAAGCTTTAAAGTTAGCTGAAAGCTGAAAAACCATTGAATGTGTTTGGTAAAACTAGTTGAAAATGGTAAAATGACATTTAAGTACAACATTAATTATTAAATAATGATAAGTGAGGTGGTTGAAGGTTAAACTTGTAATTAATTTTCAGCTAGTAGCTGAAAATTGGAGCTTTTTAAGAAAAGCTTGTAGCTACCAAAAAAGCTACCTTCCAAAACACTGCTGAAATGGTTTCAGCTGCTATTTTCAATTTTCAGCTAGCTGAAATGGCAAACCAAACACACTCAGATACTCATGAAACTAAACATGTTGAAAGTGATTTTTTCAATGAATATAATAGATTTATCCCATAATCAAAACCACACATGTAATGCACAAAATACTATTTTTATTTGGTTGATAGCTTAACTAAAAAATAATATGTTTTAAAATTCAAATAAAAATAACTAAGAAAAAGATTGATATAAATATTAGTAATGTATTTCCGTTTATCCTGAAAATCAGTCTAAACAAATGTATCTCAAGAGCAATCTGGGACGAAACGGCAAATCCTCTAAAAGGGGTCTTTAAAGTGTTGTCACTAAGAAGTTTGGAGAAGAAGATGAGTTTTAAATGGAGTAAATAAGAGACGGACAGGCTTTTGATTAATATTGACAAAGTAGAAACGTACATGTACACTAGAAATTAAATTACAGAAAGCATAAAAGCATAAAAGATAAATGGTGGTCTGCAGTCCCTACTTGCTCTCTGCAACTGGGGCACCTTGATATCTCAAGATGGATGCTCTGGCTTCAGGGTACTTGCGTGTTCGGTTTGCGGCCTGGTGTCAGTCTTCTCTCTTCCTATTTATAGGCCTCCCTTGAAACCGTTTTAGAACTGCATGTAACTGCCATGCATGCTATTTATCAACTCTCATTTCCCCACGTTCTTCATAATTAAGGCAACACTTATTTTGTAACTGTTGTTGATGACGTGGATTATTGTTTGATGCCTCTTCGAGTGAATAATACCCCAAGGGTAGTTCCATACCTTCGAATCATGAGTACAGGCTCTGTTTGGTGTTTTGCTTTATCCTTCTTCGATATGAAAGTGACCTTTTCGAGACGCCCTCTTCTGACCAGCTTCGACCTTGCGCACAACTTCTCCTTTAAGCCTCGTTTGGAGCACGTGCCACAAATCTCATTGTCGTCCAGAGGCTCTCTTTGACCATCGGCCACTTGAATGCAATAAATGCAATTCTCTCCGTTATTGGTCTGGATTGGTGGCAGTACGTCTTAGGTTCCCTTATTCCTTATAAATAGTGACTAGCTTCACCCCTTGCTCATTGCCTCATTCATCATGGAGTGGTTTCTGATGTTGGTTGCTCTGTTTGACTTGATCTTGCATGGTTTTGCTACTGATCAGGTCGACAAGGTGTCCAATACCAAAGGCCCTTTCATCCTCTTTTAGCCTTTTCCTTGGGTCAAACAAACCCGCCAAAACGGGGAGTCTTATCCTTCCGAGGGATTCTCCTTTATTTACACCCCAAGCACCAGATTTCCCTCCTTGCAAACGATCTGGGAAGACATTTATGATCACCATTTCGATATGGTGAGTGGATACTCGAAGATGAGGAACAACTGAGACTCATTTGAAGATAAGGAGCAGCCGTAGAGACCCCATTCGAAGACGAGCAACAACAAAAATCAATTAGATAGCAATTTTATATTTTCTTTTTCTAACTATCTAACTAATAAAATAAAATTTGGTCTTCTTTGGTTGTCTTCTATTTTTCCTTCGAATTATTTCATTTTATACCAAAAATTTCTTAATTAATATATTTTAAATTATAAACAAAAAATTCAAATGATAAAAAAATTCAAGCGATATGGATAGCAATGGAAAAAGAGAAACTTAAACTTTTAATAATAAAAAAATTATTCAAAATTTTATAATTTTCAAAATAAATCCAGGTGTAAGTTGAACCCTCCTTTTATATATATATATATATATATATGAGTCAGGATCCGTTGACACCAGGTGTCAAACTTGTAGAGTTACACCTCTTAATAATTTTTTGTAAAATGTGAATTTGACCAATCCAAC
Source organism: Sesbania bispinosa (assembly GCA_026901365.1). NCBI lineage: Eukaryota > Viridiplantae > Streptophyta > Magnoliopsida > Fabales > Fabaceae > Sesbania > Sesbania bispinosa. The sequence goes on from QLOH01000420.1 coordinate 908,279, forward strand.
CGTTGAATCACATTATATTATCTTCATGATCATGTGTATAAATTTCAGGTTATTTGAACATTTGTAGGTATGTTATCTAATAATGGACTTTTACTTATATTTTAAAAACATATTATACGTTAAAATAAATTAGTTTGATGAAGTATCAATTAGTTTTCGATTTTTATGATATTTCATAAGCTTGATCTCCTGTATAAAAACTTTCAATTCAACGGTTGGATTGGTCAAATTCACATTTTATAAAAAGTTATCAAGAGGTGTAACTCTACAAGTTTGACACCTGGTGTCAACGGATCCTGACTCTATATATATATATATATATATATATGAGGAGGGATCAACTTACACCAGTGTAAGTTACACCAAGTCTTACACCGCTGGATAACTTTTTATCATATCATTGTATTAAGTAATCTACTGTTGGATTGAAAGTTACTATCATATAGATCATACATATAAAATTTTACTTTAATCCGAAATTATTTGATATATCATTGAGATGTCTCAAGATTAACGTCATATATACATTTGAAATATATGAAAAAAGGGACCATTTGATTATCAATTTATTAGTATTCAAATTTTATGAAATTTTACACAGATAATCAAGATGATGAATAAATATAATACAACGGTTGGATTAATAAAAATCACATTCGATTTAGAGTTATTAGCGGTGTAAGACTTGGTGTAACTTACATCGGTGTAAGTTGATCTGTCCTCTCTCTCTCTCTCTATATATATATATACTTACACCGGTGTAAGTTACACCAAGTCTTACACCGCTAATAACTCTAGATCGAATTTGATTTTTATTAATCCAACCGTTGTATTATATCTATTCATCTTCTTGATTATCTGTGTAAAATTTCATAAAATTTGAACACTAATAAAATGATAATCAAATGGTCCCTTTTTTCATATAATTCAAATGTATATATGGCGTTAATCTTGAGACATCTCAACGACATATCAAATAATTTCGGATTAAAGTAAAATTTTACATGTATGATCTATATGATAATAACTTTCAATCCAACGGTAGATTACTTAAAATAATGATCTGATAAAAAGTTATTCAGCAGTATAAGACTTGGGGATCAACTCACTCCAGGAGTAACTCTTGACAAAGTTACTCCGCTTAATAACTCTTTGTAAACATTGATTTTCATCAATCCAACCGTCATATTAAAAGTTTTCATTAAGTAGATTAAGTCTATAAAATTTTATAAAATTTAAAATTATTTGATATTTCATCAAATCATTTTAGTTTAACGTACAATGTACTTTTTAAAATATAAGTAAATATCAACTCTAAGATCACATACATATGAATGTTCAATTAATTTAAAATTTGGTGTGCATAATCATTATATTAATATCACATTATTCAACGGTTAGATTTGTTAAATCCACGTTCTATAAAGAGTTATTAAACGGAGTAACATTGTCAAGAGTTACTACCGGAGTAAGTTGATCCCACCCACACACACACACACATATATATATAAATGAGTCAGTATCAATTAACAACAGGTGTCAAACTTCAAGACTTACACCATTTAATAACTTTTTGTAGAATGTGAAATTAACAAATTCAATCGTTGGATGATATTATATTCCATTAATATCAAGTATAATCTTTAGCATACTTATATTTTTAATAAATTTTTCTATATATAATATTTATATCTAACTACTGAATTGATAATTTTCATAAGATTTAATCAAAAAATATCTCATAAGATTTAACCAAAAAAAAAATCCCATAAGATAGTTAAGGTCTTAAAAATTTTAATTAATTAACTACCGTTAAAAATATAAATAAATTATTTTATCCTTATAAATAATTAAATTATATTTGGTATTTATTGTTATTGATATAATATTATTTTATTCAATAGTTAAAATAATTATATTTTTAAAAAATTATTGAAGGTGTAAGTATGTTGATTTTTGAAGACAAAGTATATTGAAACTTATACCAAATATCAACGAGGTTTATCCATTATGAATTTAAGATCAATTCCCCGAAAGAAATTAGCATCAATATATGATGTGAGTAATACAAGTATACATTTTTTTACAGGTTTTGTGATTTTTATTCTTTTGCCACAAGTTTTCGTAGATTCTTATAATTGCAAATGATCTGCACCGAGTAAATTATGACTTTTTATAAAATATTGCTTTTTTTTTTTCTTTTGAAGATAATGCAAAGGGTCCACAACAATTTAAGTGGAGATTTATAAAAGATATCTCTGATTTGGTGGGGAATCAAACCTTCCACTACCTGATATGAATCATATTATGTCAGCAAGTATCCGGTATCATGCACTGATATTTGTGAGAGAAATGTTAGAATACAAATTTTTCCCACTATTAACACAATCTCATAATTAGTTTATTTTTCAGATAAAATTAATATTTTTATTTTATAAATTTATTACTTTTTAAAAATTATATTAATTGTTTAAAACTTGATAGAGTGTATTAATGAGTAGACATGGCAACAAGGCGGGGCGGAGCGAGTTCAGGTTTTAGGAGAGCGAGTATGAAATTATGAATCTCAAATCCATCCTCGCGGTTCCTGTTGGGTTCGGGGAAACCCAGGAGGACTTTTCCTATATTTTTATAAAATTCAACCTCATTCCCTCCATTCCCCGTGGATACTCGCGATTACACCCACAATAGGTATACCCACATACTTATTAAAATATATTTTCTATTAAATATATTATAATATTAGGATTTTTTTATTATTTTAGATGAGATAAAATTTATTTTATATTATTTTTTTATTATATTTTTAATATATTAACCCGTAATAATATTATGTAATCATGATTTATATTATATAATATTAATATAATATGATATTATATATATTGTATAACATATGTTGAGTCCAAGACCCTCTTTCATTTAAGTTTAATGACAACAAATCTCTCATGTTCAAATTGTAAGCAAATGAATGAACTCTAGAGAATTATTGAAAGAACATGAACAACTCTATAAGAGAAGCACTATAAGATTTATTAGAAGCAAATATTGATATATAGAAAGCACAAAATAAGCTCTTAAAATCAAATGGAAATTAAAGAATAGTGTGAAGTCTGAGTATTAAGTAATGGACAACACTCCTAATGGATAAATCATGATTTTGTATCAAACATACAAAATTAGCATAGTTCCAGAAGAACAGATCCTGTCTAGAAGCACAAGTTTTGTCCCGAAGCACAAAGTGTTGGCAAGAAACACAACTGTTGTCCAAAAGCATAAATCTGCAGAATTTCATTCAACGGCAGAAATCTCAATTGGACCATTCATGACATCATCGTGGAGATTAAATTAAGAAGAACAATCCTATAAAATAGATTTGGAATCTACAAGATTGATAAAGATCACATTCAAAAGCAAAAAAACAAACTTTCTGTTGTTTTTCCAAAATCACCATTGTTCTCTAGAAGTACGAAAAAAAACACAATATGTATATCAGAATATTGCAAATATTTTCACAATGTTCTAGAAAGAAAAATCTGCTTCAGAAGTATAGAGATAGCTAGGCTAGTCAAAAGTGAACCAAGCATGAAAGAGAAAAGTCATAAGTGATAGTGACACATCACTAAAATAAGTTTTTTTTTGTTTGAAACCACAGGTATCTTCTATAGGAGGAGTCTTGTTCGAGCTAGGAACATCCACATCATGGTGGGGTCTCTCTTAACGGAGATTTTTTCCATCTACATGACTCGAACCCAAGATCTTACTTAAGGGGAATCAAATATGTACCACTTTAACCAACCCCATTGGTTACTAAAAATAAGTTTAACTATGTTTAATTTTTTTTCTCTTAAGTAACAAATAAATGAATATGTGGCTTAAAGTGTGTAATGTACTATATACAAAATAAAATTGAGTTTAGTAAATTAATTTTTTTCTTTCTTATTAAAAAATCATGTGATCAAGTTTTTATTAATTTTTTTATTGCAATAATTTTAAAATGTTTCTTGTTATTTTTATGATATGAAACTATGATTTTTTTCTTTATTTATTCTCTTTTGTTACTCTAATGTTATTTAAATTTTTACCATAAGATAGTGATTTAATTATAATGTATTAATAAAATAATGAGATTTTCGAAATGCTTACGGAATAGAGGGGGTTATATATAATATAAATCAAGATCTATAATAAAGGTACTTTTATTAATTTTTCACAAAAAAATTGGTGATTTAAGTGTAGTGTATTTATTTTTGTTATTTTTATTAAAGAAAAGTTGGAGATTTAAGTGTAGTATATTTAAGTGTAGTACAATTACCATCTTTAGACAAAAATAATGGAAACTATCTCATGAGAGCTAAAAAAGATGAAGACTCATGAATATAGATGTAATAACACACCAACTTGTTAGTTTCTTTGAGGCATCAAAGTGAGCCTTTCATTTAGTATTGGAATGGAACATGGACGGATCTAGAGGGGGCAAGTGGGAGCTTTGCCCCCCTCCCCATCCTCAACAAGTAATATACAATATATTCACTCACAAAAAATTTACATGTTTTTTTTAGTTGTTTCTTATGTTTAAATTGTGTTTTTTATATTTACATGAATCCGGCCCCCTTTAAACTCTTTAGGGATCCATCACTGGAATGGAAGGACAAATCTGACAAGAAAGAAGGACAACATCCCACGGGGATCTTCAAACTGCACTGCAGTGATGACTGACAAGAGATAAGACTCATAATGGGTCGTGCCACACAGCTATTAGGGGTTGTGCCTTTCCACCAGTAAGAGCAACAATCTCAAGGACTGAACAACAAAACAAATTAAAGAGAGACTTTATTTGTTAAAAATTACAATGTATGTGGCCGCGCAAACTAAATATCAGAGGTATAAAACCGGCTGTAAGTTACATCCTTATCTTCAGGATGTATAATAGACAGCGCCTCCTTTTAGTTAGAAAGTTTTTGTTATTTAAACATTTTGAGAAAGAGAGAGGGATCATATTTTCAAGATTCAAGATGCATATAGAGAAAACTATTACTATCTAAACTTATTTGTCTTCATGAAAACTGTTTTCCAGCAATCTTGGAGAGAGACCTTCTCATATATATACATATATATGTATGTATGTATGTATGTATGTATTGTATGTATGTATGTATGTATGTATGTATTGCTCACATATATGCTTGTTGAAACAAGGCTTACAACTCTAATAAATTTTTTAGGCTATTAGGGTAGAAGAAGATGAGATAAGGAAGACCGCCAAAGAAAAGAAAAATGGCTCTAAAGTGTTCAAAGGAAAGCCAATGACTACAAATGGAAACATAAGGATCAAGACAAGAAACGCTCACTCCAAAGGGAAAATATTCTATACTTAAAGTATCTAAAATCTTTAGACCATTTATATATGGAGTAGAGTAGAATATTATTTTAAAGCTGCATTTTAAGAAGGATACTTCCTAGAAAAAAAAGAACATATTTAAGATGATACAGAAGCCTGATCTACCTATCTTCATGAAGCCTACAACTTTAGTGATGATTGATTATAGGGATATGTGTGTTCCTCGCTTCTTGTTTAGAGATGAAGACAGGTTGTAGGAAAAAACAAGTATACTTTTTCAGACCTTCTCCAAGACTTAAAAATAAAGACTTAGTCACAAAGAGACAATCTAAACAGAAAGAGAGGCTAGAGAGAGGAGAAAAGTTGGTTAGTGGCGTGACAACTATTTTGCTAAAATGAAGAAACAAAGATCTATGCCAAGGGTCAATGATGATAAGAAGGAGAAAATTCCAACCCTCATATGACATATAACATACTTTTCCCTACCCAACATGTTTTACAAATTTGGACCAGGTCCAATTTCCATAATTCTTCCTTATCTTACATAGTATTTTCTCAATTCTAGATTCTTTATCTAAACCATTTCTTTTTATTCCTACAGAGTTCATGTATTTTCTTTTCATTCATAAATTCCATCAAACTCTCATGAAATTCAATTTGTAGTTTGGTATTTACAATGTTTATGATGGTGCACCTAGATTTTTTTAATGGTACTGAAGTGGTTTAAAGAGTCACAAGAAAGAGGTTGAATTGTGACCCTTAAAAAATCTTGGCACAACCTGCACAATTAAGTTACCTTATTGATTTTCTACTTAAGAAGGTTCTTGGGAGGTGGTCTTTACACAATAATGTGAATTCAAATCATATGTAAATTATCACAGATATACCTTTTAAAGAAACTTAAGTTCACATGAATTTATTTGCTAATAATATGACTCTAATAATGTGTAAAAGGTTCATACAATGATGATCCTTGGACAGTGGTGGTGCATGATGTTGGTCGATGACAATGGTAATGGGTGTGAAGGGTGTTTAGGTATGATGGTGGAAAAGGGTGTCTGATAGTGGTAGTGGTAGTGGTGGTGGAGGTCGTGAAGCGATGTTGGATGGTGTTAGTGGCAGCGGGGCTGCCAAATGGTGATGATGGAGGGTGTCAGGCGGCGATAATGGTGGTGATAGTGGATGGTATTTGGGCATCAATAATGACAATCATGGTGGAGGGTGCTAGGAGATGATGATAATTTACGTTGTCAAGTTGTGGCCATTGAGTAGTTAAGGTAGCAATGAAGGGTATTGGGCAGTAGTGTTAGTGGACAATGTCGAGTGACAATGACTGGATGAAAGGTTGCAAGGAGACAATGATGATGGATGATGCTTACGATGGTAGTAGCATGTGTACGATAATTATGGGCAATGTTGGTGGTGGAAGGTGCCTAGTGGTGTGGTAGCAATAGTAGAGGTGATAATTATATTTTTTACACTAATTATCCCTCAAGTTTTACTTTTATTTATGCTTAATTAATAAGTCATGATCATATTTGCCAATTTAAGTTCATATTGGACTTAGTTGCATTTTTCAACATAATTGAAAAATTAAAATGTTTTGGTGTTTCAAGCACAACTTGAGTTCTAGACATCTAAAAAATATGAAATTTATATTATAGGAAAGATGGAAGAAAGCCCTACAATTTTTGTTGTTGAACCCAAAAGTTGAATCTGATGTCTAGTGGGGTCGAAATGGACTTGAAAGTCGTAATAGTCATCTTGTCATGAAAACCTTAACATCATCTAACGATTGGGCCATAACTTGGGGCTACATATATATTTTTGGGTTGAAACCAACGACATTGGAAAAGCTAACAACCATGGGTTCAACTTTGTTAAAGACACTTTTTTGGATTCAGTCATCTCAATGATGCAATTCTGGGTGGAAATGGAAAATAAGTTGTTGAATAATAGCCAGGAAAAGAAATTGGATGAATAATTAAAAGTTATGGACAAAAGTGATAGATAATTGATCAATAATTACATTTATGAACAAAACATATGTTGAGTCATGGTTGAATGATCAACATAAAAATGATATCTTTTGACCTCCTATAAATGCGAGGGTTGCTACATAGGAAATCATCTAAGTTGTAGAAATACTACGTCTTTCATTTACTTTAATTTTACTCATCTCTTTGTTGTAAAGTCTTCATGGAAGACTATGTGTTGGGGCTGAAACTAAAAATTTTACTAAGTTATAAGAGATCAATATTTTCGAATGAAAAGGCATATGAAGAGAGATTCGAAAAAATTATTGATCAAGATTCAAGTTAACTTAGTAAAATTCGAAGAGTTTATATTATTTCGAATTTGGAGATAAGATGTTGATCTCTGAATATGCATTGAAATATAAAGTAGCATTTATATTAGATATCTATTCAAAATCGAAATGCTTTTTGATAGCAAGAAAAGAGAGTTCTAGATGAATTCATTCATTTATTGAATATGAATCAATTCTGAAGACATGAGACTTAAGATAAATACAAGTCTTTTATTCATGTGTGAATGCAATTCGAATTACATGAGAAATTCGAATGAAATACATAAAGAAAAAATACAACATGTGGAAATAAAGAAGATAAATATTTCAAGTCTGATCAAGTTTCAAGATGTGATTCAAAGTTTCAAATGGAGATCGAAGACTAGTTCAAGAAAAGAAAGACATTCCATATAACTTAGAAGAATTTATAAAGTCAGAAGCCTGGAAAGGAATTCGAAGACCTATCAGATTTTGAAAGGCAATTCGAAGACTCATCAGATTTTCAAATGGAGCGGTTATCAGAAGTTACCATCCAGAGACAAATGTCAAGATCTCAAGGCAAGCAGTTATTAAAAGTTACTATCTGAAGACAGATGTCAAAATCTCAAGCAATCAGTTATTGAGAAATAGAAGACTGTTGCTGCTTTGAATACGTGTCACACTTAGAATTTGACACCCTCATTTAGGCTTGTAAATGTGTCAAAATCCTGTTAAGTATCCGTTAGAATAGAAGTCTATAAATAGGCAGAAATCTGATTTAATAAAGGTTGAATTTTCATTTTACTGAAAATGTCTCTGAAAACACCCAACGTCCATCCTGTAAGCGACTAAGAGGTTAATAAAGAGAGTGCCCAGTATGTGTATCTATACCATCTTTAAATCAATGCAACTTTCTTTCTTTGATTACATTCAGTTCTTTACATTCTTCTGATTTTTCTTTGATTTGTTTACTTTCTGTACTTAATTTTCTGCAACTTTTTCTTTCTTTTATTTAAAATTCTGCACTTTCAATTCCTGCACTTTTTCCTTAAAATCTTCATCTCTTTGAAATTCTGTTTATTCTTCAAACTGATTTCGAAGTTAGTTTCTTTTGGAAAAGGAAGTGATTCAAAATTCTGTTACTCTTTGAATACAATTTATGAGTAAAATCTAATTTTATAAAGAACCTTAGAGGATTCAGATTCTAGTCTCAGATTGTACTTTGAGAATCAAGAAAGTTTCGAATTTGATTGAAAATTTCATAACAAACACTATGTTTGTATTCAATTCAAGGATTCAATTTATTTTTATCTTGGGTTCTGAGGTTTGATCTTATTCAAATGCATATTAAATTATATCTACTTTTTTTTCTACTCTACTTGCCTCAATGTCATATTTTTTTATCAAAGCTTGGTCGGTTAACATGTTTTGATTATGAAAATTGTGATTGAAGTTTGTTTGTATTCTTGATTGGGTTTTCATTGAATTGAATTGGAGATTTACATTTAGTTATTTACTTCAATTAGGTTTGACGATAAAATTGATTTGAATCTAACAAAAGAATAGGTGGTTATTTAATCTTGTATCTTAATCAATTGAATTTTGGGAGTTATTTTAGTAGAGAATTTGTGGATCATTTTAGGGATTCCATACGATCCTAAGTTGATAGATTTAATACATTATATGCATGCTTTCAATAACCAATGATTAACCATGAAAATAGCCTTTGAATTCCTTGGATGGATTTTATCTTGAATTGATTCAACCTTTGCCTATTATTTTGGATCTTTGTTTTCTTCAATTTATTGCAATCAATTAAACCCTCCAAGAAAGGATTAAATTGAGTGGATCTTTAGAGTTCGACCCAGTTTGTACCTTTCCACTACAAGCAATTCACAAATCGATTAATTATAATTATAATTTTGTGTAGGTTGACAACTGTATGAGGGTTCCATGTGAGGGTGAAAAAGGAAGAAAAAATATTATCTTACCATACTCATTTCTAACTCAACTCCCCCTCAAGATAAATTTTACACTAGAGGTCAATATGATAAGCTTACCATTCTGTTGGCTCAACAAACATTGAATTAAAATAAGATATGGCAACTTTTTTCTTATTTGAGCACCAAATGGGCAAAGTTTTTAAAATTGGTAATAACATGTTCAAAGATTAGGTTTAAAATAATATTAAAAGTTGTAATGAGAAAAAAGTACCTTTAAAAGACTTGTTTATACTTTCACACTGCCATTAATATTAAAATTGATTGGAGTACACCCCTAATTCCTATTTATAAGATCTCTTTAACAAATTTTTGATGTTCCTTAATATAGAACCTTTTAAATGAAGTTTTAGAAGTATTTGTTATTTTTTCATGGCGTATCCTTGATGACTATAAAACTTTTAAATTTCAAATTTTGATTCATGCAGAGAATGAATACATTTCCCCCATTCCCAATGTGTCAATCAAACCTTTGGATCTTTAGGGGAGTATTTGCTTAAAAGAAGATGAAAGGAGGATGAGAGATTTTAATAATGGAAGGGAGAGGGAATGAGAGAGATTTTATGGAGAGGAGATGAGGATTTAAATGATCTCCCTCCCCTCCCCTCCAATCTCCCACTTTGGTGAGATGAGGCAAATCGCTTAAAACAATACATAAATTCCTTTTTTCTCCCCCAATAATGTTTGAAGCAAACATGTAAGGGATTAAAATACCTCAACTTTCCTCTTTTAATTTTTGAAAATCAAACAAGGAAAGCAAAGTGTTCTCTCCAAACCTTCATAGGACAAATTTAGCATATTGTAATAACTTTTTTAAAAATAAATACATTAATACATGTTTCTCTGATTCACATGCTTGGTCTTATAAGAAAAAAATAGAGGGATATAATATATTTCATTAAAGAAAGTTTAGAAAAAATAAAAGAGTTATATAGTTTGAATAAATGATGGAAAATGCAATTTATCCATAATATTATTGATAGACGAAAACACTAGTGATGTAATTTTACATTGTAGTGACAAAATTCGGACTTAGTTATTCTTTTTATTTATTTAGTTTGGATTTAATTGATATACATTGTCGGTGTAAAATTTTTGTACACAAATATCTAATGGTGTATCACCACATCATTGAATAAATATGATACTTTATTTTATTAAATTTAATAAATGATATAATATTTGAAAGTGTGTAATATATAGGAACTCATTAATTTTGTCGTATTGGATTGTTTTAGTACTAGGCTAAGCATATGATTCACTCACAAGTCATCACAAACCCCAAGCCGTTTTCTTCCTGCTACCATTGGCTTCACGAACCGAATGGAGGCGTGTGCTTCTCCTTGTCTTCAAAATTGCCCTTCGTCTTTGCTCTTCAAACCCGGGGTTCAAATTTTTCAGAGGAACCCATTTCCCAACATTAACACCTTTCAAAGTTTCACTCTTTTCATCAAATCACTTCACTCTAACCCCCATGGATCCTCCCATAACTGTCTCCTCTTCTGCTTTGGTGGAACACAACAACGGTTCAACTACAAACTGCTTTGCCCCTTGATTCAGGTCAAGACCATGCTCAAACCTCTTATTCTTGTTGGTTTCCTTATGTATATGTGTGTGGTTAAGATGGTGATTTCAATGACTGAGCTTTTGGATGTACAAATGAATTGAATTTGAATGCTTTTTGGTCCCTTTCAGAAGCTAGAATTGGAGAGGTGAAAAAGGGTCACTAAGGAGACCGATGTTTCTGTCAAAATAAACTTGGATGGTTTCTGGGGTTGCTGATTCTAGTACTGGAATTCCCTTCCTCGATCATATGTTAGATGTCAGTAATTTTGCTTTCAAATGAATTACTGTACTTTTTGTAGCTGTTTATATATATATATTGCTATCTCCCTTAGAACGTGAATTGAAACTTCTATCACTGGTCACAACTCACAAGTTTCTTTTTGGCCCTGCTGATTGACCTTAATCTTTACTCTGCCAATGTCATGAACTAGTTATAGAAAGATTCAGACAACAAGTTCCCTTGTTTCTGAGTAGTTTATAGTAATCTAACCTGTTTGGTTTACATTTTCATTTCCTGTTTCCATTTTCTATTTCATTCTGTTTCCTGTTTTTTTGAAATTTTACAATGGAAACAAAAATTTGCTGTTTCCAGCATTTCCAGTTTTTACTTTGTAAAATTCCAGGAAACAGGAAACAAAAATGAAAATAGGAAATGAAAATGCAAACCAAACAGGCCATGTACACTTGATGTAAGCCTGTAAAATAGAATCAATAGCTTGCAGATGAGGGATGAAAGGCTAAGTTGATGGATATGGGAGTGGAATGAATAATGTTTGTCTTGTGAGTTTTCTCCTTGCAAAGGTCTGAGTTGTCAGAATCTTATCATAAATGGAAATGTCTGCTTTCTAAATGCTAACTTCAAAGTGTAAATTAAGAAACGTTGAAGATTTACAATTGTTCAATGGAGAAAAGAAAACTAAACTTGATGGTATTGTGATTGTTCAGCAACTTGCTTCACATGGGCTGTTTGATGTACATGTAAAGGCTACTGGTGACATACACATTGATGATCACCACACAAATGAAGATGTTGCACTTGCTATTGGAACGGTACTAGCAACAACTATATGAACTGTTTATTTTCTTTCCTTGAAACTCAAACTTGCTTCATTTTCTTAATTCTAAGATATGACATAAAAATTGATGTGAAAGCTTTATTTTTAAATTTGATTTAATCCTTTCATGCACCAGGCCATCTAACTCATTGGTGATAACTGATAACTGTAACAGTGATGATGTTGATTTTAATTATTTAATAAAATGATTTTTTCATTTATCATAGAATATTTTGAAATTGCATTCATCTATCACCTTATAAAACTAAGATGTTTCTATTACTACATCTGCAGGCTTTGCTGCAGGCCCTTGGTGATAGGAAGGGTATTAATCGGTTTGGTGACTTCTCTGCTCCACTTGATGAAGCATTAATACACGTTTCACTGGTATGTTGCTCGCTGTTTGTGGATATTAATTATTATTTAAATTAACATTAATGTTGCAGGGGGGGGGGGACTGTGAAGCATAGTCCAGTCCTCCCACAGAAATATGATAATTCATAATATAATTAGAGAAACTCTGACTTTAGAAATGTCACAATTCATAACTCCTTTATGACACCTGTGATTTTAAAAATAAGGTATTGCCATGTTCAACAATGTGTATCACGAAGGTCTGATGACTCTTAAATTTTATCTAATTTCAGGTAATAAGGATACCAATACTGTGAGCTTTTAACTTTGATTCCCAATCAATATTCTAGTTTTACTCAGTGCTTCTGAACTAAATTTAGAAAGTTCTAGTGTCCATTCTGACCATATTTAGTAGCTTGTTTTCCCTTATTAATTTGTTTTGTTTGTTTTACTACTGCATTTTCACTCTTTTCTTTTTCAGGATTTATCTGGTCGACCACATCTGAGTTATAATTTGGAAATTCCCACTCAGAGGGTTGGGACATATGGCACTCAGGTAGTGTGCATTTCTGTTTGATTACTACATTGTTTAGTTTAGAATTTGTCTATATAGCTTTTACCTATTGAGCTTCAAATGTTTGCACTTATTGTTGTCAATGACCTACACTCTAAAAAGCTAAGTTATTAGATGGAGGCATAAAATTGGCTTTACTATCTCACCCTTTGATGCAAGAGCCTTTTGGATTTGTAGTATGGATATAAGAATAGGACTTGAAAGATCAAACGCTTTACCATTATCATAGAGGCTCTGATATCATGTGAAGGACCAACTTCTATAAAGCCTAAGCTATTAGGTGGAGGTTTAAGAAGGTTTTATATCTCTAACAGTTTTATTGATATGATCAAATGTCGTATTATTGAGTAAATATGGTTCCAAATGGAATACATGGGATGGGACGCTAACTCATCATTCACCAATACTCATGCTAGTCTTTAAAAGTTTATTGATCATGAATCTGCCTCCATTACAACCATTGGTTTCTTTCAGTCTACTAGGTGACGGCTGTTGTATAAGGTTTTGGAGGACTCTTGGATGGGATGTATCCCCTCCTCAAATCCTTTCCTCATCACTTTAAACTATCTACTTTGCATTATTCTGTGAAAAAAATTTCTCTACTCAAGCTCCTCTTCTTTATTGGAAATTTGGGATCTGCACTTCAGCAATTGCTTGGTTTAAAGAGAATTTGGGAATTTCTCTAGGTTTATCACACTACTCATTCACATGACATTTGTGTTACATGCAAGTCTAGCTCTAAAAACCGCGTGACACTTATTCTACATGGCAAGGAATCCATTGAGGTTTCTTTATGACAACTGGGTGTTGCGTTCTACTTTGGGGCAGTTCTTGTTGGTTGTCTGTAGAGATTTTGGTATGGACAGGAAGCCAAAATTTTGTGCAATTTTCACTTAATTTTGTTGCATTTGGCTGGAACTGGAGAACATACATATTTATGGGTGTCTTCATGCCCTTTATTCTGCTTTGGGATAGGATTATGTTCTTAGCAGAGACTAGGCAGCCCTACTACTTTTTAGTCATGTTTCTACAGTGTTTGTTCTTGTTTCTCTTTTGAGGGTACCTTATTGACCTTCATTGTACTTTCTTTCTTTCTGCTTTTTATAAAAGCTCCTTTTCTATAAAAGAATTACCATGTTACTTACTTCTTTTGCTGCGATTTTATTCTTATTATTTACTGGTGAGTTGTATGGATATCCTCATTTGTAGTTGGTGGAGCATTTTTTCCAGTCTTTAGTGAATACCTCAGGGATGACACTTCACATTCGCCAGGTATTGAAACGTAGAATCTGTTTTTTATAATTAGCTGCACTTGTTGTTTCCTATTTGTGCGTCCTTGTGGAAGAAACAAACCAAGTGTTTTTTTTATCAACAAACAAATTGAGTGTTTATGATGTTACACCGGGCCTTCATGCAGATTGAGATATTATTTGTATGTTCTTGATGCATTAATTACAAATTCCAACTTCAATTTTGTGAGGTTTATGCATATTCTAGTTTATATTTTCACTCCTATTTTGAAAACCTTTTAACAGAATATATAATATGTATGCATTCATTTGAGCACAGCTTGCTGGAAAAAATTCTCATCATATTATTGAGGCAACCTTCAAAGCTTTTGCTAGGGCTCTTCGACAAGCAACAGAGTATGACCCACGTCGCCGTGGAACTGTGCCAAGGTCTCTTATCTTCGAAACTACTACTTGAATTTTATACTAGTATAATGTGAATTAGATTATTACTTGCCTCATATACTTAGAAACCATCTACTCTGTTTCCCTTTTCCCTAATTCCTGGATGATATCTCTACTCCTCAAACAAACTTTTTAGTTACTTGTTTATGTTCAGATGATAGAATGAACAATTCTATTTGCTGAAAAGAATGGGAAAAATAATTCTTTCTCATGTTTACAGTCACCCTTAACATATATTGAAAAATATTTTAGGTTATTCAGACAAACTAATTGACTATTGCAAGTAGGCATAATCAAGATTGTTTGCTTACTTTAGTATTCATATTTATTTGTAATTTTGAATTAAGATCATGTGTTTTTCCCCCAATCTGTGTCTTGTGAAACTAATGTTATGCATTATTTGGTATGTGCAGTTCGAAAGGGGTTCTGTCACGCTCTTAATATCTTTGGTCAGCATGCATAATTGAGCTATGAATTTTAGCAGTTCTCCATAAGTCTTCAAAGACATGAATTCAAGATGATCCTTACTCCAATGTCTTCTGTCATAGTGCTTAGATTAGATGCCTTGTGATAATAATCCCCAGTGCTGTATTTGTACAATAAGTTATTAGTATTTATTTAGCAGTATTTTGTTGTACATGTAATGCTCATGGAATAACCAGATTTTCTGTTGATTTATCACACAGAACTATCAATGAATTTTGTGCTGGATGCATGATTTGTTTAGCTTAGTACAATGGCACCAAGCAGGTTTAGACTGATTACATATTGTGTATGGCGTAAAATATCATTTTAGTACCAAAATGATATAGGATCGGTGATTTTAGTTTCAGAAAGATGAAAATGTCAATCAATTTAAAGGATGAAATTGATTGTCATTTTCATTTTTATAAGAATGAAATTGGTAATTTACTTCTTTTATAGATCTTTCAAGGATTAAAATGGTGTCACTCTAGATATTATTTAGAACCCTCACAAGTCATCTAGTTCAGAGTGCACTAGGCTCTAAAAGAGAGTTAGATTGTTTATGGCATAGGGAAAGAATTGGTACAATTGTAAATAAAGGGGAAAAAAAATAACTATAAGAACTTTTGGGATTATGTAGAACCGAGAAGAAAGAAATATACATAGAACTCTCGGCTTCACGTTGTTATGGCAATTTGGTAAAATTAGTATCAAGGGACTCACCTTTTATCTTTCCATTGCAGGGGTTTCAAACTAAACTAGTAAAGTACCAACGAGGCTTGGTTCAAGTGGTACATGCATGATTCCCCTTAAGCAAGGTCTCGGGTTCGAGTCTTGTGGATGGAAAAAATTCCCGTTGGAAGAGCTAGCTCCACCATGATGTGGATGTTCCCGGCTCGAACAGGATTGTCTCCCGTGGAGGATACCTGTGGTTAAACCAAAAAACTAAACTAGTAAAATAAATTTCACATTAAGATACAACAGAAGTTTGACCATTTCACTTTTTGAGTATAAAGTTTGTTTTTATAAAGTACTGAGACAGAAATTTTGTGAAATTATATGATTCACCATAAGATTCCTTTCAAACCATCTCCAATGCCAAGTTCTTGGTTTTTAAAAAGAAGAAATTAGGGAAGCAACTGAGATACCTATGGAGCAGAGTAATAGAATGACATAAAGCTAGAATGCTTATTTTAAAGAACTGAATTGCTTGAGCAAACATCCAGTTCTTATGAATAAAAAAGGTGCAAATTAACAGTTTTCCGCATGTGTAAAAGGTGTCAATTCACAGCATCGTTAGGGTCCTCATTTGAAGATTGACGCAATAAATACATTAACTCTCTTGCTGAACCGAAGTAAAGCCTATGGATTACCTTCCCAACTTTATTTTCCACTAGGCTCAAATGATGACTTTAAGGACCAACTTGGATCACAACTTGGACCAACTTTAAGGATTACCTATGGATTGTTGCAGCTTAACCAGTGGTCTTAAGTTTGAGTCATGGGTATGCAGCTATGTTAAATACTTGGAAGTACTCGAAGGGAGAGCTTTGTCGCCCATAAAGATTCTACCCGGCTTGAATTGCCTCGGAGGTACTCGGAGGTTGAGTTTTGCCGCTCATAAAGTCACTACCCAGCTTAAACTGCCTCCAGTGGAGGGAACCTGTGGTCTTGCGAAAAAATGATGACTTTAAGGCCCCAAATAATTTGGGGAGTCCTCTTCAGTCCATACTAGCAATTGTGACAAAAACAAGTTTTATACGGGTTCAAAACCAATTCACCACCCAGTAACAAAATCGGCTTGGGAAATTAAACTTAGTCTAACCTAAGGTGTGACTTTTTTTCAAGACAATAGGTATGTGGAGACAATTCTGCTCAAGTGAAGTAAAATCTCTATAGGCAATAAAACTCTCCCTAACACAGTTGTATTACATAGAGCCACTAATTAAGCTGAAACAACCTCTTACCACCACATGGTTCAGTTCGGTGGACTTAGGTGTGACTTTTGTTTGTTCTTTTTTCCACTCTTTTCAAGAATCTATTTCGAAGTTTTTCATTTACCTTGGCTTTTGGGTTCGAATAATGAATAAGTGATAGTATAATATTTGGAGCGGAGGTATTACAAGAGACAAGTTCAATTCAGATTCAGACCATATAATATAATTTATAGATATATTCTCCATCTTCTTTGATAAGGTGAATATTTAAAGATTTGAAAACTATTTATGGAATTAATTTAGTTTCCGGAGTTACAAGTAATAAGGAAAAAGATTATGGGGTATGAATAAGGATGACAAAACGGGCTTGGTCCGAGGGATCGGCTGACCCGATTCGTCAATTTTTTTTAATTGGAATTAAACGAAATTAGTGCTACAGCAGTTAGTAAGAAATTCCTCTGTTCAGTTCAGAAATTGCAGTTTCCAGTCCACAACGTCCACTCGTCAGCTCCGCGCGTCCTCTGCCGCGCGCCGCCGCCGCGTCACTCCTCCGATCTGGTCCGTTCCTTCTTCTCCGACCTAGTCTGCGTCCCTGCAGCTTCTCCTTGCGCCGCGTCCCTTCAGCTTCTTTGCGCGACGCCGTCCGTGAAGCAGGCAGCAACTCCTTCTCCTCCGCGCGCGAAGGAACCCTAGCCGTTCTGCCTCTTCGCCACTGTCCGCCACCGTGCGAGGGACTCCTCCTGCGTTGTCTGCGTCCGTTCGACTTGCGAGCTCCGCCTGTTATCCACGTCTGTGCGAGCGACGCTGTGAAACTGGTGAACACCCAAAGATCATTCACTCTTCCTCTGTTCTTCACTTCCAGGTTATCAGAAAATTTCATTCACTTTTTTGCATGCGTTTATTTTCATTCACACACCTCTAAGGTCATTGATTTCGCTTATAAACACCCAAAACGAAATCGGTTATGAACACCCAAATTGATTTGTTCTACATAGAATGCTGCTGATATTGTTAGTGAGGTCTGTGAATTCAGTTCAGTGCTCATATGTTATGCTTTTAGAATAGTAATGTAGCTGTTTTGGTCTTTGATGGTACTGAAGAGCTAGCTAGTATTGATTTTCGTAACTGTGTTGTTTCTTTTAAAAAATGAATTGAAAACTGTAGGATGAATTGAAAAGCACAGGGGGAAAATGAATTGAAAGATAGTAGCTGAACTTGAATGGCGCAGTTGAGGCTGGGATGATGGTTGAGATGAGTGGCTTGGGGGACTTGAATGGGACCGATTTGGGGAAGCTTGTCAGTGGTTGACAGGGAAGAACAGCCACTTACCACCAGCTGATTCAGGTTCGGTGGACTTAGGTGTGACTATTGTTTGTTCTTTTATTCCACTCTTCTCAAGAATCTATTTCGAAGTTTTTCAATTACCTTGGCTTTAGTATAATATTTGGAGCGGAGGTATTACAAGAAAACAGACAAGCTCAGTTCAGATTCAGACCATATAATATAATTTATAGATATATTCTCCATCTTCTTTGTTTACACCACACCAACAAATGCTGAAGCAGAGCAGTGCGAGGAGCTAACTAGCGTCATGTCAGTGTCACACACACGCAGTGCAGCGAAACTAATAAAGGGAATATGCATCTCTCTTCTCAAAAGCAGCTGCAAAACCATGCGGCAGCTGAAGCAAATTCAGAGCCAGTTATTCTGTGTGGGCCTTCAACAAGACAGAGACTCTCTCAACAAGCTCATGGCCTTTTGTATGGTCCAAGACTTTCACTATGCACTTAGAATCTTCAACCACATCCAACACCCCTCTTTGTTCATCTACAATCTCATGATCAAAGCCTTCGTCAAAAGGGGTAGTTTCCGAAGCGCCATTTCTCTGTTCCATCAACTCAGGGAACATGGTGTGTGGCCTGATAATTACACCTACCCTTATGTTTTGAAGGCCATTGGTTGCATGGGAGAGGTTGGTGAAGGGCAAAAGGTTCATGCTTTTGTGGTCAAGACTGGCCTTGACTTTGATGCTTATGTTTGCAACTCATTGATGGACATGTATGGTGAGTTGGGTTGCCTTGGTGGTCTCAAACAGGTGTTTGATGAAATGCCTGAGAGAGACACGGTTTCTTGGAATGTCATGATTTCAGGTTGTGTCAGGTGCAGGAGGTTCCAAGAGGGTGTTGATGTTTTTCAGAGGATGCTAATGGAAAGCAATGAGAAGCCTAATGAGGCCACTCTTGTGAGCACTCTAACAGCATGTGCAGCATTGAGGAATGTGGAGGTTGGCAAGGAGATTCATAGTTACATTGCAAAGGAGCTGGATTTCACAACCATAATGGGGAATGCCTTGTTGGATATGTATTGTAAGTGTGGGTATGTGAGTGTGGCCAGGGAGATTTTTGATGGGATGACCATGAAGAATGTGAATTGTTGGACCAGTATGGTAACTGGGTATGTGAATTGTGGTCAGTTGGATCAAGCTAGAGATTTGTTTGACAAGAGTCCAACAAGGGATGTTGTTCTCTGGACGGCTATGATTAATGGCTATGTTCAGTTTAATCGTTTTGATGAGGCAATTGCATTGTTTGGGGAGATGCAAATCAGAGGAGTGAAGCCTGACAAGTTCATTGTGGTTACTCTCCTTACAGGTTGTGCTCAATTGGGAGCTCTGGAACATGGTAGGTGGATTCATGATTACATAGCTGAAAACAGAATCATGGTGGATGCTGTGGTTGGTACTGCCCTTATTGAAATGTATGCTAAATGTGGTTGCATAGAGGAATCTTTGGAGGTTTTTAATGGATTAAAGGAAAAAGACACTGCCTTGTGGACTTCAATTATTTGTGGACTGGCCATGAATGGCAAGACAAAGAAAGCACTGGAGTTGTTTGAAGCAATGGAAACATTTGGGGCAAAACCTGATCATGTTACCTTCATTGCTGTTCTGAGTGCTTGTAGTCATGCAGGATTGGTAGAAGAAGGTCGCAAGATATTTCATTCCATGTCAAGTTTATATCATATTGAGCCAAATTTAGAACACTATGGATGTTTCATTGACCTTCTTGGTCGAGCTGGACTGTTAGATGAGGCAGAGGAATTGGTAAGCAAGTTACCAAATCAAAAGGATGAGATGATAGTTCCACTTTATGGAGCTTTGCTAAGTGCCTGCAGACTTTATGGCAATATTGATATGGGTGAAAGGCTTGCTACAACACTAGCAAAAGTTAAATCTAGTGATTCAAGTCTTCATTCACTTATTGCTAGTATTATGCTTCTGCTGACAGATGGGAAGATGTGAACAAGGTGAGAAGCAAGATGAAAGATTTGGGTATCAAGAAGGTGCCAGGATGTAGTGCCATTGAGGTGGATGGCATTGCCAACAGATGCAGAGTGGGAAGATCTGAATCATTTATTTTTTGAAAACTGATTATATTCCAATAACAACTCTAATTCCATGTCTAAATGAGAAGCGATTATATTGCATAAATTCTCAATGGATATCATAATATGCTCCTATAATTCAATTGTTAGTTGTTACACATGTATGTATGACAATTATAAGTAATTATAAATATAAAATTTTAAAATAGTAAATTAGAAAATTATAGAACTAACAAGCCAACAATACAACTAATTCCAAAATCATCTGTAACAAGTTCCATTCAACTGTAACCAAACAAACACTAAAATTATCTATCATATTCAGAAATTTAGGATTAGAAATTTAAAATTAGCAAACCCTCAATTTAGTCCTTGAACTTGTGTGTATCTTCTTATTCTGTTATTCATTTCTTCTTTTTCTTTTCATTCTTTCATTTCATCTTTTAAAAGTACATAGTATGAACTGTAGGATAGCATGAGGGGGGAAACTGTAGGATGAGCAGTATTTGGATCACTTGCCTGACTAGCTAGCAGCAGCATATATCATGCTACAGGTGTATTAGAAAATATAGAAAAGTACCGTTCATTTTGGGGAAGAAATGATTGAAACATGCGAGAGATTATAGTAAAGCTTTTTGTTCCTTAGAGGGAATAATCTCTACTTGTGTTTGATCTTGGTTTTCTCTGGTTTTTTTTTAATTTCTTTATTTTGTTTGGTATAGAGGCATTTAAAAATTATTGGATCTGTACCTTGCTCTCTTTTATTTTTCAATTTCAAAGGCTTTTTGTTTCTTTTGGTTAGTTTGAAGCTACTCAAAACTATATAAAAACTCTGCCACGACTCCCACCATCATCCTCTTCTTGGTATTGAAGGATTTTCATTATTGAAGACTACCAAGGTAAGCTTGCTATATAGAAACTTGCGCGATAATTTTCATTGATGATGGCAGCTTTTGTTGATACTTTAATGGTTATAACTTACATTAAATTAATTTTAAATCACTTCTGTCCGGATCCGGATTCTCTGCAGCGCTGCAGCAGGATCAGCTACGGAATAATGAACATTCCGTAGTTAAAATCCGTAGTTATTCCCTAGCTATTCCGTAGCTAATCTGCTGCAGGGTGCACACCTTCTGTCAAATGTACTTCGTAAAGCGTGCATAATTCATCTCAACCATTCATTTCTAAAATCAATTCTACTCAAAACCAAACGGAGAGGGACTAAATTGAATGACACAATACACTTTCAAGGATTTATTAATAATTCCGCGTTTGTTAGGGGATTGAAATTCCTGACACCAACACTTTGAAGGAACATATTGATGGTTTACTCTTTATATCAATTAAGTTGCATGAGCAAATATGGCACGCATGATAAGATCCATATAACGGTGGCTTTCTCAAATGTACAAGAGGAGTGCTAGCAACACACTCTTTTCAACACTCTCTCCAACACACTCCATGTGATTGGTTAAAATTCACATGGTTCCACCAAATTCAATGGCCCCACTCCCAAGTGTATTTTGAAAACAAGAGAGAGAAAACATAATCAATAGGTAAAATTTATTTTGAAACTACTCTCAAGATGTTTTGAAAATTTAAAATTTTAGCTTTCATATTTTTGTGGTAGTAATACCGTTATTTCATTGGTAAAAAAATAATTCTTAAAAATTATTTGCAAAACATTTTTAAAGAACTAAAAAATCAAATCAAATACACCTAATTTTTTTTGGAATGAAATCAAATATTAACCCATTTGATGGACTCATCTTGCAAATCACTATTTTTATATATAAAAAAATCTTTATTGGTACTAGATCTACACCATTCATTTTTAATAATATTAAATTAATGGATCATATTACTTTTACCATGATGGACTGTTTTTTACTGTTTTTTTTTTTTGGTGAATGAAGCTACTCCTCTTTTTCTTTTTTTAACTTTAGTTTAAACCATAGTTTGGACATTGTCAACATAAATCAAGTGATACTCGAAAGTGTTTCCGTAAACCTGGTTGAGAACTTTGTGAGGAACTGAGAATTAGCCAGTCAATAATATCATACATTTTATCTCACTTCATTTGAAGTTTTAGCTGAGTATTTCTTTTTAAAATTCTAACTTGAAGAAAATTTCAAAATTAATCATAAAAATTGATAATCAGTTGTTTTCTTTGTTTTCTAAATATAATAGTTTTAATTTTTTTTACATATAATGATGACAATAAAATTTAAACATATAATTTCATTTAAATTATTTAAAGTTTAAGCCCCTTGTCATTAACTCAATTCCAATTCTTTAAATATTAGTATTATTAAAAACATCAAAATGATAAAAAGTAATGGCACTGTCAAAATTGCACAAATATTCAATATTTAGATATTTAACTCTCATTGAAATGAAAAATGAAATAAAAAATATAGAATAAAATTATTATTTTATTATATACAATTTTTTACGATTGAATGAAAAAAATTTAGTTAAATATCTCAAATTAAAATAAAAGAAAAAATATTAAATTCTATTTTTTTTTATTGTTTTCTTCCATTCAAGTCCGAAGCCAACAACCCTAGGGTTGGTTCAGCGGAGGGGGCTGATCCAAGCTTAACCAAGGTCGGGGGTTCGAATCCCGCCTTCTCCCTTAAAATCCAGGGCCAGTTGTCCCACCCGGTGCCTAGAAACCAGCTAGGGGATTAGTCACTGCTGTCGGCCGTGGATACACGGGTCAAGTACCCAAAAAAATTCCTAAGCGAACCTCGCGAACCCTTCATATATCCGAACGACGTCGTCGTATGTTCATTATTTTGAGAGTGTGAGAGGGAAGTAGCAGAGCAGAGGGAAGGGAAGCCATGAATGCACCTGATCGTTACGAGCGTTTCGTCGTCCCCGAAGGCACCAAAAAGTATCCCTTTCAATTCTTCTTCCTTCATTCCTTCCATCATCACTTTCTCCTTCTAATTTTTGTTTTTAATTTTTTAAATTTAATTTTGAGAAAGGGTTTCTTACGAAAGGGACACCAAGATCATCAATGCGGCATCTTTCACCATTGAGAGAGAGGACCACACTATCGGCAACATCCTTCGCATGTACCCTTCTCTCTCTTTATGTTTTTTGTTTTGAGTTGATTTTAGCTCCATAAACCCTAACTCTTTTGTTTGTATTTGGTGATGTTCAGGCAGCTGCACAGAGACCCCAACGTGTTATTCGCTGGATACAAGCTTCCTCACCCTCTTCAGTACAAAATTATTGTTAGGGTTAGCATCTTTTCCTTACTAATACCTGCTGCTTTTTTATATTTAGGGTCCGTTTGGTCGGTTGAGTATAATTGATTCTAGAAATGAATGGTTGAGATGGATGATACACGTTTTACGAAGTACTTTGGATGGAAGTGATTTAAAATCAATTTTCAAAACTTTGACTACAATTTAAAACAAAAGGCTATTAGTTAGTTTGGAATAAAATCAATAAATGTATTGGTTCTGTTGTTATAAAACTTGACATAAGGTTTACTTCCAGTTACAGGAAATGGTTAGGGATAGAGAATAAGAAGACACAAATCACCAAAGTTCTGTTTGGAAACAGATTGCATTCAAACTCAGTAGTATTCGGGTTAAATAATTACTGTGTTCATGAACTGAATTGGTGTTGGTTTAAACCCTTTTGGATGAATAATGTTAAAGGAAGATAGAAAGGGAAGAGAGAAAAGTAATAGGTGATATGATGGTAAAGGAAGAGAGGGGAATGGAGGTGTGGAAGGTGGTATAAGAGAAAGGGGTGTGAGAATATTGGGATTCCATCTTGGATTGCCTAAGTATGGGTCCTTTTTAGTCTTTTGATTTGTAAAT
Source organism: Sesbania bispinosa (assembly GCA_026901365.1). NCBI lineage: Eukaryota > Viridiplantae > Streptophyta > Magnoliopsida > Fabales > Fabaceae > Sesbania > Sesbania bispinosa. The sequence goes on from QLOH01000420.1 coordinate 932,778, forward strand.
ATATTGACTCCATACTTTCATATCTGCAGTACTTTTTATTTTCTTTTCTTCCAGGAACTGGGAAGTACATAAAACTCTTTCTTTCTTGTGTGAATCAAGACTTCCTTAGCATTAACTGTTTGGTTTATTGTTATTTTTTGCAGATACACACCGCTAGTCAGTCTTCGCCCATGCAGGCATATAACCAGTCTATTAATGATCTGGACAGGGAACTTGATCAATTGAAAAACGCCTTTGAGGTATAATGTACCTCTTCTCTTTACTTCTTTGAATTGTTTACTCTCCTATCTTAGGAATTCTTTTAGATATTAAAAAATAGAGCGTAGGCCATCAGTAATTTAGTACCAGTCCATGCTTGTTTCACAGGTCCCATTTCAATATCTTTACATTCCCAACGTCAAAAGTAGTTTCAGATTTCTGAAATTATACTATGCTTAATTCATGGGAAAAACTGTGGATTGACTGATGTTTATTTTACTTATTAGAAGCGTGCTTTCCATTTTGATGTTGTCTGCTCTTTTATAACACTAACAGTATTTTTCTTAAAGGCATTTGGAAAAATGTATGTATTCAAATGAGGACAACATCTATATGGGTGTTTGGGTGTTGGCTTTTCCTTTTGAAAGAGATTTTGCCTAATTTAAGAATGTGACCACTTATCACACAATACCTAACGATTCTCAAGCCTTTATATAGTTCTTTTGAAACACTATACTAATTAATTGTCTGTTGATGGCTTTTATGAGGGTGAAATACTAGCTCCTTCAAGCGGTTGATATCATTATATCATTCCAGAAAGTGTGGAAAATTGGAAAGAATATTTTGGACCTCAAGTACTTGTTAAAGTTGATTGTATAGTATATGCTACTTATTTGACAAAAAAAAAGTATATGCTACGTATGTGCTGGGAAGGGATAAATTCTGTTAAGTATTTTTTTTTATTTACTTATTTCTGAGAATACTGCTAATAACATTTTCAAAGTTTTAACTGCAGGCAGAGATGTTGAAGTTTTCAAGGGACTATTGATTTTCTGCCAAGATTGAAGTTGTGTGCGTTAGATACCTTAGTAGATATTGAGGTAGCGAATCACTACTGCTAAATGGAATTTAAATGGGATGTTTTGAGTGTTTTTTAGACTTGTCAAAGAGACATATCTACAATCGTGAACAATTTCAAAGTTTATGTTAACTTATTATGCTAGCAACTACTGGTAAATTCCTGTCACAAGGTGACATGGATCTTATATATCATAATGTTCGTATATAATTATTTATTTTCTTGGCCAAATATTATTAGGCATGGTAACCGGTGGGTTTGGGGAGGCAAGGAAATTGGTGCCCAACCTTATCCCCATCAGGTATGGGGATTACACAGGGAACTCAATGTACATTCACAATTTCTGACCAAAAAATAACGTACATTCAAATTTGAATTTTATACAAAAAATAGTCCTCAATAATCTTAATAAGATTATTACCCTCCGTTTTATTTAACTTTAAAAAAAATTGTTTCTATATAACTCTTCACTCACAAATCCAATACAATATTAATGACATGTTTCTCAGTTTTACCCCTATTTTAATAAATGATTTATTATTGAACATTAATGAGACCCAACTAAGATAAAGGGTAAAAAAAAATTTAAAATTTATTTCCATGAAAATAAGAGTAATAATTATATTTTTTATTTTGTGTGTTTTTTTATCACAGATATAGCAAGAAATTTAAGAATTAAACTATTGAGCGGGTTTAGGGTGGATATTTGCCTTTGCAATTCATTAAAAACTTGAATTTGAATCTAGATAAATTGAGCTTTCTTTCATCAAAGTTGGGTTGAGATTGAATAGGTACATACTGATTTGAATGTCAAATTATATCTCACGATAGATTGTGCATGCGAAATACAAACTAATATATTAAGTTATTAACCAATCACAGGGATGAGTCTAAGGTGCATTGGGTGAAGAAATGTGAAGAAATAATCTACAAGTGTGTTTGGATTGGTTATTTTAAAAGAGGAATATATTTGAAGTGAGGATTTTGAAATGATTTTGGTTAAAATTTTCTGTTTGGATAATAAATTAGTGGAATTTTAAAATTTTTGAAAATTTTGAGTATGTTTGATTTAGCGTTGAAACGTGATAAATTTACGTTTTCAACGTTAGAAATAGTTGCATTATCTTGTCGAATTTAATTTGTTCGATTTTGATTTGTTTACCATCTGCATCTTGATTCATAGCTTCTCATTTTTCAATTTTGATTTTTTCGCAGTTTCCATTACGATATCAAATTTTGATTCTCATTCTCATTCTGATTCTGATTCTGATTTCACTCTCTTGGGTTGTTGAATTTCAATTCTCATTCTGGTTCTTATTTTTCAGTTTGCATCTTGTTACGGTCTAAGCCTAAGGCCCATTAGCCATGACGGCCCATAACTGATATAACAGTATTGCCAAATATCCTTAATTATGCATTTCCCCTCTCACTTACTCTATTTCTATATACCCACTTACAACATTTATGCAGGCCAAAAACCCCTATAAATAGTGGGTATTAACAGTTCATAAGATACACAATCTTTACTCAGTCAACCACTTTGACTGTAATACATATCTGACTTGGGCGTCGGAGTGCCTTTACAGGTACACCCCCCATCTGTGGACAACCCGGATCCGCTCTTTAGCAATACCCAGATCCAGATCCGAGTTCGACTTGCGGACCCAAGTCCGAGTTCTACACCAGAACACATCTGTTCACGGTCTGCATTTTGATTCTCAAACTTGTTACTTCTTAAGTCATATATGTCTACATAAATATTTCTTTCATTCAAATTATCTACTTAATTCTCAAACAGGTTGTGTGTTGTATGCATAGTTTCTCGTCCATTTCTTCGCTTTTCTTTTCACATTTGTGAAGAAATGATTTTAATGTGGGGCTGACCACTTTTTTGTATTTTTCACCTATTTCATTGATCAACCAAACAAAAGTGTAAATGTGTTTCTCGCACATTTCATGCCTCCCTCTTCTATTTCTCTGCACTTCTATTTGACCAAATAGAGCATAAGGCCAGGTTGGTGTATGAGCGAGTCAGCAAATAATTAATATTGTAGAAGAAAAAAATTAAGCAACATAATGACACTAGAAAAAGAGAAATGGGATGGTGGGGTTTCCTCTTAGGAGGATACTATAGTGTCCATTTTCATTCCCGCTTTTAATAAAAAATCGTACCAGCGTCCATACTCACATGGGCAATAACTTTAATGTTTATCCCCATACTCGTTGGGTACCTATATGTCTATATCTGCGCTTATTACCTACATTTTAGTTAAGTGAAAAATTAATAACTCAATAAAAAATACTACGTCCATTCCTATTTAATTGTTCACTTAGACAAAAAACACAAATTAAAAATGAAATCAATTTCTCTTGTTTTCATGAAAATGAATTTTAAATTTTTTGTTTCACCCTTTATCTCTCTTGGTATTTATTGGGCCTCATTAGTTTACTATAGTGGGTCATTTATTAATATAAGAGTAAAATGGAGAAAAATGTCATTATTATTGTATTGGGTTTGTAGGTGGACAGTTAAATGAAAATAATTTTTTTCTCAAAAAATAGATAATTAAATAGGAACAGAGGTTGTATTAATTTAAGAAAATTATAACTCAATTAAAAATACTCCAAAATCATCCAAACATAATTATTAAATATTAACGATAATAAATAGGGCATTTCTCTGGCACCCCCTGCAAATAAGGGGTTTGAGCACCCTCTAACGTGTTCCAACTATGTGTTGACATGTGGCCAATTCAGTCAGGTGTGCTTAGTTAATTACTTGGTCCCTAAACTTTTAAAAGTTGTTAAACGGTCCCCCATTAATTATATTCTTTTTTAAAAAAATTCTTTTTTTAATTAATACAGTAAATTGTTTTTCTTTTCTAGCTTATTTTAAATTTTTTTTGGAACTTATTTTTTATCTTTCGTTCAAAAAAATTAATTTGAGTAATTTCCCCCATTCTCTTCCTGTGCTAACCCTAACTCTTCCATTGTTCTTCAGCTCTTCCCTTCTCCCCCACAGCTCCGCCCGCCGTCACCCCGAAGATCTGCCCGTCTTCCAACCCCGCCGACGCATTCAGGCAGCAGCTCGGTCGTCAGCTTCTCGTTGTCGTCGCGTGGAGAGCTGCTGGAGAAGGTCGTCCTCCTTGCCGTGCGTTCAGCCATTGAAGATTTGTTGTTGTCTTCCACCTCCGCCTTCGCGTTCAGGCACCAGGCTCGGCCGTCAAGTTCGTGTTGTCGTCGAGTGGAAAGCTGCTGGAGAAGGTCGTCCTTGGCAGAAGACGACTCCATCCCTTGCATTCAGTGTCAAGGCTCGCCGTAGAAATCTGAACGGTCAAGGTTACTGAACCGTACGCTTTGGGTAGTTACTGAACCGTTTTCAGTCTTGAATCGTAACCACGCAAGGAACGAAAGGTATGTGCATTCTATTCTAATTTTTGTTTGTTGTTTTGTTGCTTTTGGCTTCTGCATGTCTTTTGAAGTGGGTCAATTTTTTTTTCTTTGTTTAAATTGTACTGTGATTGATTTTTTGCTCATTGTATTGGTGTGAATTGACTTGTTTAAACAGGCTTCTGATATCTGTTTGCAATTTAGTGAGTTTTTATTTTTTCTTTGTTGCATTCCTTTTGTGGTGAGATTATCCTGATTTTTAAATTGGGTCTTTAACCTCAGTAGAAATTGAATGAAGTGTTTCACTTGCCTGTTTACATGGAATTGATGGAATCATTGTCATTATATATGTGATTTTTTTTTTGTAGAGTTGTTATTTGAATTATGTTGAAAATTTGGGTATTATGTTTTAGTAGCTATATTTAGGTTGAAGTCATCCATGCCATATAATTTTTTAGGTTGTCCCTTTAAATTGTTCATTTTTTGGTATTCTATATTAAAATGTATTTGTCAAAGAAAATATTATGTTGTATCTGAATGATAATGTAATGTAGTAGTTAACTTTAGTGCAATTCAGATGGTTAACATAGGTGAGGAGCCATGTATTAATTTAGATGATGACAGAGATGATAATGATAGTTATGGTGTTAGCATTGATGAAAGTGTTCATGAAGAGGACAGTGGGGCCCTTTATTACCATAAAAAAACTATATTTGAAGGTGTTTGCTTTATAAATCCATATGCTAACTGTAGTGATATAGATTTACAGTCATTCTGAAGGGTGCTTGGTGGCTTGTGTTTTAACTGTGAGGGTGGCTTGTGATTTAGCTTGCCATTTACCTCTGTATGAGTGATTAGATTGCCAGTAACTAATATTATTTGGTTTAGTTGAGGATACTTAAGTTTGGTTTTAATTATTGGTTTTTGTGGTGAAAAAATGAAGGATTTTTATTTAAGAAGAGAGTTTGGGCATCAGTGTTTAAAAGCATAATAGACACCATTTCTTGGAATTGACCCTTGAGTGCTGCTATTAAGGGCAGCCCTTGACATTACAATGCTCTTGCACCCACTGATAAACACCACAAGATCATGCAATCTCATGTCCTTGGTTTTTTCCAACTCCAGCCACTGACTAGGTTCCTTACTCATGTCCAAGTTGAGCGTAAAGTGTAGCTTAGATAAAAATCAGCCACTGACTAGGTTCCTTACTCATGTCCAACTTGAGCGTAAAGTGTAACTTAGATAAAAATCAACCAAGGATCTTTTGGGGAGGGGGGAACTTTCACACTCTGTCATGAAGCTGTAAAATGTAGCTTGAGCGTCCTTAGATTGGAGAACAATCAGTGGCAATTCACACTATGCCAAAAGAAAGTTTTTACCATGCTAAGGAGTTTTTACCCTGGAAAAGTTAGAGTACATTGCTTTCTTGAAATCTTCTAGAAAAGGAGAATTCTTGACATTCTCACATGCATTCTTGTGCAAAATTTTATAAAAAAAATTATAAAAAACATGATTTTAAAAGTATTACCGCGGTTCAATTTCGGAACCGCGGTAATTAACTGTATTTCTCTCTTTTATCCCGGTTCTTTATTATAACCGAGATAAATTTAGCATGGTAAAAACTCTCTTTTGGCATAGTGTGAATTGCCACTGATTGTTCTCCAATCTAAGTACGCTCAAGCTACACTTTACAGCTTCTTGACAGAGTGTGAAAGTTCCCCCCTCCCCAAAAGATCCTTGGTTGATTTTTATCTAAGTTACACTCTACACTCAAGTTAGACATGAGTAAGGAACCTAGTCAGTGGCTGATTTTTATCTAAGCTACACTTTACGCTCAACTTGGACATGAGTAAGGAACCTAGTCAGTGGCTGAAGATGGAAAAAACCAAGGACATGAGATTGCATGATCTTGTGGTGTTTATTAGTGGGTGCAAGAGCATTGTAATGTCAAGGGCTGCCCTTAATAGCAGCACTCAAGGGTCAATTCCAAGAAATGGTGTCTATTATGCTTTTAAACACCGATGCCCAAACTCTCTGCTTAGATAAAAATCCTTCATCTTTTCACCACAAAAACCAATAATTAAAACCAAACTTAACTATCCTCAACTAAACCAAATAATATTAGTTACTGGCAACCTAATCACTCATACAGAGGTGAATGGAAAGCAAAATCACAAGCCACCCTCACAGTTCAAACACAAGCCACCAAGCACCCTTCAGAATGACTGTAAATCTGTATCACTATAGTTAGCATATGGATTTATAAAACAAACACCTTCAAATATAGTTTTGCACTGAAAATATAGTTGGCACTGAAAATATAGTTTCTTATGGTAGTAAGAGGCCCCACTGTCCTCTTCATGAACACTGTCATCAATGCTAACACCATAACTATCATTATCATCTCTGTCATAATCTAAATTAATACATGGCTCCTCACCTATGTTAACCATCTGAATTGCACTAAAGTTAACTACTACATTACATTATCATTCAGATACAACAAAATATTTTCTTTGACAAATACATTTTAATATATAATACAAAAAAAACGAACAATTTAAAGGGACAACCTAAAAAATTATATGGCATGGATGACTTCAACCTAAATATATCTACTAAAACATAATACCCAAATTTCCAACAGAATTCAAATAACAACTGTATAAAAAAATCACTTATATAATGACAATGATTCCATCAATTCCATGTAAACAGGCAAGTGAAACACTCCATTCAATTTCTACAGAGGTTAAAGACCCAGATAATCTCACACAAAAGAAATGCAACAAAGAAAAAATAAAAACTCACTAAATTGCAAACAGATATCATAAGCCTGTTTAAACAAGTCAATTCACACCAATACAATAAGCAAAAATTCAATCACAGTACAATTTAAACAAAGAATAAAAACATTGACCCACTTCAAAAGACATGCAGAAGCCAAAAGCAACAAAACAACAAACGATAATTAGAATAGAATGCACATACCTTTCGTTCCTTGCGTGGTTACGATTCAAGACTTCTCCGAAAGCTTTCCACGCGACGACAACAAGAACTTCACGGCCGAGCCTGGTGCCAGAACGCGAAGGCGAAGGTGGAAGACAGCAACAGATCTCCAATGGCTGAACGCACGGCGAGGAAGACGACATTCTCCAGCAGCTCTCCCACGACGGCCACGAGAAGCTGACGGCCGAGCTGCTGCCTGAGTGCACCGGCGGGGTTGGAAGACAGGCAGATCTCTAGGAAACGGCGGGCGGGGCTGTGGGGGAGAAGAGAAGAGCTGAAGAACAATGGAAGAGTTAGGGTTAGCACATGGAGAGAATGGGGGAAATTACTCAGATTAATTTTTTTGAACGAAAGATAAAAAGTAAGTTCCAAAAAATTTTTTTAAAATAAGCCAGAAAAGAAAAACAATTTACTGTATTAATTAAAAACAGATTTTTTTTAAAAAAAAGAAAAAAATTAATGGGTACCATTTAGCAATTTTTTACAGTTTGGGGACCAATTAATTAACTAAGCACACCTGACTGAATTCGCCACATGTCAACACATAGTTGGAACACGTTGGAGGGGTGCTCAAACCCCTTATCTGCAGGGGGTGCCAGAGAAATGCCCTAATAAATAACTCAATTGAAAACAATTGGTTAAGAGGGACTCTATATGTGGTTAATTGGGTAGCTTAGTTGGTTAAGTTTGAGTATATATGTGGTTAATGAGGTGGCTTACTGGGATAAAGATAAATTAAATATTTATTCAAATTGACAAATGCTTAACTTTATTGAAATGAAGTATAAGAATGATTATTGTGATGGGTCCTTCGAACTTATGGAGACAAATGAAATCATATACAGAAGAAATGGAATATGTATTGATTGTAATGAAAGTGTACATTTATGGTTATTTCTTTACTAAATTGGTTAATTGGGTAAAACACTTGATAAACACTTAACTTTTATTTCACGGTAAGAGTAAGATTGTTTTCCCATGAAAGATACATGTGGTTCATAAAAACTCATTTTAACCTATAATTGAAAAATTGGTTTAACTTTTAAACTTAATCTGTTTTTCGGTGTACAAGGAAAGCAATGGGGTTTGAACCTAAAACCTCATGTTAAACTACCCAAACCCCCAACCACTAGGTCGACCCTAGTGGGTTAACTTTTAAACTTAATCTAATAAATATACAATGAATAGTAATGAAAATAACATAATTATAAATTTCATAATTCTAATAAAAAATTACGAATGAAAAGACCGAGAGTAGATTAATAGGAATGTTGTTGTCAATACAAAGAAGTGTTGAACTTTCTCATAAAGTTTTCAAATTAATTTTTAAAATAAACAGGTGTGTTGCTATAAGTACAAAGTAGTGTTGGTATTAAGCAAAAGAATAAATATCTGCCCACACTCAAAAGAGAGAAATAGAAAGAAAAAAGAAATAAAAAAAGTAAGTGAAATATGTGATAATTGATGTGAGGTAAAATGAAAAGAGAGATGAAAATAAAAATTAAGTGTAAAATAGAGTGTAGAAAAAATAAGTGGAAAATGATACTTGTAGACCTAAATTTGAGTGTGAAAGTGTTGAGAATGGAAAGATAAAAAGAAAAAGAAAAAAAATGAATAGAGAAAAATGAAAAAAATGTAATAATTAATGTGATGAGAAAGTAAAAGAGAGAGAAGAAAAAATGAAGTGTATATAAAAATGTAAAAAAAAATAAATATAAAAAAAAAATCAAACTCAATTTGTTTGTAACGATTATATCTCTTATTGTGAACATGACAAACTTAGGGGTCGTTTGAGGTGGTTGCCAGTTTTCGATTTTTGGTTTCGAAATCCAAATTTGAAAACAAAACGTGTTTGGCTAAAATGGGGTTAAAATGTTTTTACACAAGTTTCAAAAACAATTCCCTTTACTCTTCAAACAAAAAAAAAAAGTTTACGTTTTCTGTTTTCAGTTTCATTTTTCTCTCTCTCCTCTCTCTCCGATTTTCTCTCTCCTCTCTACCCCGTTTCTCTACTATTTCTCTCTCCTCTCTCTCTCCTCTCTACTCGATTTCTCTCTCCTCTCTCTCTCCTCTTTACTCGGTTCATCTCTCCTCTCTCGCCTATATTTATCTCTCCTCTGTTTCTCTCTCCTATCTCCTCTCTCCTACTCCTTTGTTTCTCTCTCCTCTCTCTGTTTCTCTCTCCTTTGTTTCTCTACTGTTTCTCTGCCCTCTTTTCTCCCTCATTCTTTCTCCTATCTCTCCTCTGTTTCTCTCCCTCTCTCCTTTCCTCCATTTCTCTCGTTTCTCTCACCTATATTTCTCTCTCATCCGTTTCTCTCCCCTCTCTCTGTTTCTTTTTCCTTTGTTTCTCTCTTGTGTCTCTCTCTCTTACTCTCTCCTCTATTTCTCTCTCCCCTCCTTCTCCTTCGTTTCTCTCTCCTATGTGTTCTATGTTCTCTCTCCTCTCTCCTATCTCTCTCCTGTAGATAAACAGTAGAGAGACAAAGGAGAGGGGAGGAGAGAAAAGAGGAGAGATGAGAGAGAGAAACAGAGGAGAGATAAATAAGAGAAAGAGGAGAGATGAGAGAGAGCGAGGAAAGAGAGACGGTAGAGAAACAAAGGACAGAAGAGAGAGATGAGAGGAAACTGTGGAGAGAGAGAGAGACAAGAAAGAAAAAAGGAGAGAAGAGAGAAAATTATTCCTGTAATGCATAGAACTTAAAACCGATATTAAAAAATGAAACTGGAAACCATAAAACTGAAACTGAAAATTGATTTTTAGTTTTAAAATTTTCGAAACTAAAAACTAGTTTTAATTTCTAAAATTTTCAAAACTGAAAACTAAAAAGCACCCCAAACAAGCCCTTAATTTTTTAGTTACCGAGTCACTCACTCATCATTAATCTTTATTGGCATTCAGTGTAGGTGTAACGGGAATGCAAGAAGAAATCTAGTGTAAACTAAACATTTCCCTTTTTCTATCCGACCCTAGACAGCTCCAAATCTTTGGTAATGTGACCAAAATGAGTGTTTCCTTCGTCGCTTGGAGAGTCGAAACGCAACTTGGTGCTGTCGTTGCAAGCAAGCCCTTAACCCTAACTTATAAACCCCGAAGCCCAAAATCCCCTTCAACGTCAAAGTAAGAAACACTTTGGTTCCTCCTTCTATTCTCCATACAATTACAAATCTATCTTTGTTAACAATGAAAGCGTTAAGAATCCTAAGAAGAACCCTCTATTTCCCTTCCACCACAACCGCAACCCAACCGTCTTCTTCTCCGCTCAACCACAGCACGACGACCCTATTAATATTATTACCTCTCAACCCTCTGATTCTGACTCAGTCTTCGACAGCTCTCACTATGACATCCAAACCCACGAGCCTCAACAGCCGAAGCCCACGTGGGATGAGAATTACAGGGCCCGGGCTGACCAATTGATATTCGGCCAACAAGGCCCAAAGGGGAAGCTCAGACTGAAAGAGAAGAAGACGAAAGAAGAGAAGGGTTCTCGCCAAGGCCTTGTTAGAAGCAGCCCTAACTGAAGACCAAGAAGAACAAACACAACACAAATGCCGTTGGTTGGTCAAAGAGGAGGACCAGAAATCATTGTCTGTGGAATCATTGGTGCCCCCAATGCTGGCAAATCTGCTCTCACTAACTTTATGGTTCGTTCCTTCTTTCTTTTTAATCAATTAGCTAACAGTGTGTTTGAAATTACGCTAAATGATGACATACTGACATTGGATCCACGTTTGCAGTAGTAATGCTATCATTAGTAGCTTCTGCCTAAACATGCTTTAGAGTTGGCAAGTTTTCAAACACACTATAAATTTCTTATTGGTTTTGAATGTGTAATGCTATGACTGAGAATTTCCTTAATTGGGAGCAGGGGGAGGAGTTTGCTTTGATATCAATTATTGATTGATTTTGCTATTGTTTTGTGATTTGATTACTTTCTTCACAATTCCTCCATAGAAAGAGATTGTGTGACTTAAACAGTATGGTAAATAAAGCATTCATTATCATTTGGATGAACTTGCTGACATTTAGTTATTGGAAATACTCCATTGAGAAGTTTGCTTCTAGCTTTTTCATTGTCAGCAATGCTTTCTATAATAAGTTGTTCATTGCTTTAACTGATTTGTTCTAGGTGGAACAAAGGTGGCAGCTGTTTCGCGGAAGACAAACACCACAACTCATGAAGTTGTGGGAGTGTTGACAAAGGAGACACCCAATTGTGAGTAACTTGGCTGATTTTTTACTTCCTTGTGTGTAAAAGGGAACAGTGAGGTTGCAATTATACTTGTTGGTTGCATTAGAGGCTTGTACTATCATCCTTTCAAACGTAATACATGTAATAAGGGTCCATTTGGTTTACAGTTGAGTAAAATTGATTCTAGAAATGAATAGTTGAGATAGATGAAGCACGTTTTACGAAGTACGTTGGACGGAAGTGATTTAAAATCAATTCTGCAAAACCATGGTTCTGTACTGTTGGTACAAACAGGCTCTAAGTTGGTACAAATTTGATGTTGAGTATAAGATTTTTGCATCTGAGCCAAAGTATGGGCATACTTCTCGTCAAGATATAAACTGAAATGCTTGAATACATGGATTTCAGTCTAAGCATGATATAGTTGACCCATGCGATCGTGTCTGAACCGGGTAAAGTATTCAATAGTAATAGTAATGAAGGACAGATTTTCTTTTTTGTGCTTTTTGCACAGATTTCATTCTGAAAAATTAAGAAAGGATCACATTGTGAAATGAGAACACTTTGCTAGCTAATGTATTTGTGACTTGGACTGGTAGGAGGATCACTTTTAGACAAATCTAACAGTAGTTGTTATAAACCCATCTTGTATCCAACATATTATCAATTATAAATACAATTACAATATTTTCTAGAAAAGAATAAATAAATTAGAAAAAGCTCATACTTCGTTTATTATGCTTAAATTCGGACAAGAGCTTTGGTTATATGTTTTCTAATGATATCTTATGACTTGAATGAGATTGTAATTTGAATTGCATGCTGAGCACTAGGAGGATTTAAATGTTGACTTTGGTGATAAGCAAGTCGTACGAAAAAGGTGTTTCAGGAGGTTGTAGCTTATAATGAAAGCGCCCACTGCTGCAGCTTTCCTGAATAGTTTATATAGCTTATGAATAAATAACCAAGTAAAACTTTATGATAGCATCTTTTTAAAACCCAGTAATTGCTACTCCACACCTCTCTACTATATCACTTCATATTGTTCTCAACCTACCCTTTGTAGGTCTAGCATTTTGTCATTTGTTTTTTATTTGTTGATTACCAATAACTTTAGAGATTCACTTTTTAAGCCGTGATCTTGCTGTTTCATTGTGTTGTTTTTTAGGTAGGTTTTTAATTTGATAAAGCGTTTTACTTAGTTACATACTCACAATCATATCATTTCTCTTTTGCAGTGTTTTTTTGATACACCAGGGCTCATGTTAAATTGTAGTGGATTTCCTTATAGAGATGTCAAGGCTCGTGTTGAAAGTGCTTGGAGTTCAGTCAATCTCTATGAAGTGCTCATAGTCATTTTTGATGTTCAGAGACATCTTACCAGGTCAAATTTATTATTTGAATTGAGTAGTACTCTAACACTTGTGTTTTAACCTATTTCTTTCTATTTTAAAACCTATTTGGGAGAATTCCAAATATGGAACCTGTTAAAATTGTTTACCATGAATCTGGAAAAAAAATGAAAGTGGCTTGGATAACCACTTTACCACTTAAAGTGGTTATTGTCCTTTATCATTAATATTTTTATTGAGAGTTCTGTTTTTTAGAATTTTCCTGACTTTTTTCTATTATTTATCCAAGCAAATATTTCCATGGCTGTGTTGCCCTAATTAATATGACTATAGATAAGTTATACTTTTGAATCTGCACAAAGATTGATATGAATAATATGTAATTTCTTGCTCTTTTATAAGTATTCACTATTCACCTCACCTCCTAGTCAGTCATAGATAATTAGATTCATCAAATTTTGTTTGTTTGCTTTCACACATGTTGACCAAGGAAGTCTTATCTGATTACTATCATAATCGTTAGTATACTGATAGGTCATCAGTGCACAAGCAGTGTACCAACACCAATCAAACTTAAAAATCCTCTAATATAATGCCTCAAGGGATATGCTGCCCTTCTAGTTGTTGACCATGGAAAGCCTCTATAGAGTGTTGCTTTGTTGAACTAGTGGCGCAAATGCAATCTGTTGTCACCATATTTATGTCCCTTCACCTTTTTGCTTATTAGACTGTATTCTTTTTATGGCATATTCTTTGTTCTTTTCATTCTTAGTGATTCCATTCCTCTCTTTTAACATTTCTTCAATATAGGCCTGATTCAAGAGTAATAAATTTAATTAAACGTATGGGAGCACGATCAATCCAAATCAAAAGCGAGTGTTGTGTTTGAACAAGATTGATTTAGTAGAGAAAAAGAAAGACTTATTGAAGGTTGCTGAACAATTCAAAGATCTTCCTGGATATGAAAGGTAATTTTTTTTTGGTAGAAATACCAGGAGAGGCACTGGTCGGCAGTGTCATTGTAACTTTTCTTGTGGATTGACACTAGTTCTTAAGGTAGCTTTTAATGCCTAGTTTTATTATTTAGGCATTTCATGATATCAGGACTGAAGGGGGCTGGAGTAAAAGATTTGACTCAGTACTTGATGGAGCAGGCATGTATCTTTATAAACTTTTGCTATCTATTAGCTATATCCAACTTATTTTAATAGTTCCTTTAAGGAAACAGCAAAGTTTTGTTTGGGGTATTGGGTGAGAACTACCCGACTTAGTGGAACAAGACTTGGTTATTTTTTACAATCACAATTGCTTCTTTCTTTACCATGCATATGCATTTATTTTTCTTTTGCAAGTACATTTTTTCTTAAATTCTTTCTGATATCTTTGGTTAGAGTATCCAAGACTTGACTCTTTTAATTGTTTCTTATGCATAGGCAGTTGAACGACCATGGGAAGAGGATCCATTTACCATGAGCGAGGAAGTTATGAAGATGATAGCATTAGAAGTTGTGCGTGAAAGGTTGTTGGACCATGTACATCAGGTAGTTGTTGAATTCACCATTCTTCTAATTTATAGCTAGAATTTGTAAGATGTATATGGTAGGGTTTGGTAATAGTGTTAACAATTTAGATATTGACTAAAGTTCTCTCAATTCAGGAAATTCCATATGATATTGAACATAGGTTGGTTGACTGGAAAGAGTTGCGAGATGGTTCTCTTAGGATTGAGCACACTTCATCACTCACAAATTAAGCCAACGCAAGATTCTTGTAGGGAAGAATGGCTCAAAAATAGGGTATCTTCTATCTTCAGCCTTTCTTTATGTAGCTTAACAGATTTTGTAATTGTTATTATAGCAATTTCTCTTGTTTTGAATATGACCAAATTGGAATGCGATGATTTGAGTTTAGTCATAGAATATGGGAAAACTGCAGATATCTCAATCTTTTTATGGTTATATACAAGATTATCATGTGTAGTTGTGTGCTCATTTTCCATCTGCCAAAACTGTTGAGTATTTGGATTAGATAGTTCATCTTGCAGCTTCTCTGAACTCAGGAATAGAACTGAAAACCTTTCCGACCATGACAATTTCCATTTTTAATAGGGTCTCTTTTCATCTTAGGATAGGCCTCTTATTTTATTTCAGTTTCTTGTTTGAGTCTACCTTCCCCTTCATGCCCTGATCCT